>VKKW01000082.1:0-600000 GCA_018350135.1 Citrus trifoliata
AAACATCTTTAAAATGAATATTTAAGTGAAGTGTTACAAATTGGTATCAAAACCTAAGGTTTAAAGCGATTTTATAGACCGTCCATATGCACAAGTCAAGGGGAAGGATAAGACTCAGCTTTTTAGTTAAAACTTGAAATGAAGATAATTAGGAAAATCTTACATTTAATTTGTTTGACACGTAGAAATTAGATTGAAAACTCGTTGAGATGTCAAGCGCTTGGGGTAATAAAAGTGAAAGGGCAGAAGGAACTTCAAGGGAGCAATCTGTAATTGATTGACTTACAGACATTGTGGCACGACTTTTGGAAAGGAAAGTTAGAAGGAATGAACATGCTCAGGTAATGAACAAACTGGGGAGCAAATTTAAAAGATTAAATCCACCCATATTCGAAGGAGGTGTAGATCTTATCACAACAGACCAATGGTTGTGAACCATGGAAAGAATGATAAAAGTAGCTAAAGTGTCAGAAGATGAAAAAGTCACATGTGTCTCATTTATGCTACGAGGAGCGGCAGAACTCTGGTGGGACTCTATTAAATGAATTCATAATAAAACTAAAATGCAGTGAATGGAATTTAAAGAACACTTTTATAAAAAATACTTTTCAGAGACTGTTCGCTCAACCAAAAGAAGAGAGTTTGTTTATCTACAACAGGGAAAGATGTCTGTGCTAGAATACATCCGAAAATTTGATGAGCTCTCTCGATATGCCCGACATATGGTTGCAACGGAAGACTTGAAAAAGGACCACTTTATGCAAGGATTGCGCAAAGATCTCGCAAAAGACTTAAAGGTGGCTGGAGTTCCTGATGCTTCCTTCAATGAACTCATCGATCGAGCCTTGGTAATTGAGCAAGCAGATGAAGTAAAGAAGGAAGAAAAATGAAGAACAAAGAAAGTGTGGACTAGGGAAACTTTGTAGAAAGCACTTAAATAATAATAAGAGAAAGGGAACACTAGTGGTTCAAGATCAGAGTAAAAGCAAACGCCCAAAGAATCATCAGAATGAAGTCCCATAAAAGCCAAAGTGCAATCATTGTGGCAGAACACGCCCTGAGGAATGTCGAGCAAATACCAAAACATGTTTCAAATGTGGAAAGGAAGAACACTTCATCAAAGACTGCTTAGAAAATGGTACACAACAAGACAATGCTAATGCACGAGTATTCACACTCACTAAGATGGATGCAGAAGGAAACCCCTCAGTAATATCAGGTGAACTATTTATCTCCAAAACTCCTGCTTATGTGCTAATAGACTCAAGAGCTACACATTCATTTGCCTAACTAGCATTCATTAGGAAAATCGAAAATGACCATGACATAATAAATAGATCTTTTAGTGTCATGGTACCATCGGGTGAAATATTAAACTCGGGATAATTAGTTAAGGCATGTGAGGTTAGGATTAGTGGTAATACACTATGTGTTAACCTAATAATCCTCAAGATGCATGACTATGACGTAATTCTTTGCATGATAGATTGCAACGAAAAGGAGGTAACTTTTTTACCACCACAAAATGAATTATTTATATTTAAAAGAGAATACAAAGATAACAAAATATCTATCATCTCTGCCTTAAAAGCAGCCAGACTATTAAATGGGGGATGTGAGGGGTACTTGGCAATTGTGGTCATCGAAACAGAAGATCAAAAACTCAAGTTGGAAGATATTCCAGTGGTGAACGAATTTCATGAGGTCTTTCCTAAAGAACTTTTAGAATTGCCACCGGATGAAGAAATTAAATTCAAAATCGATTTATTACCAGAAACTGCTCCAATTTCAAAAGTGTCGTATATGATGGCCCCATTAGAATTAAAGGAGTTAAAAAGTCAATTGCAGGAGTTACTAGATAAAGGCTACATATTCCTAAGTCATTCACCATGGGGAGCACCAGTATTATTCGTAAAAAAGAATGATGGATCAATGCGAATGTGCATTGATTATCGAGAGTTAAATAAGGTGTCTATCAAGAACAAATACCCACTTTTGTGCATCAATGACTTGTTTGATCAGTTGGAAGGAGCATCAGTATTTGAGAATTAAGGAAGAAAATATTCCCAAAACAACATTCAGAACACGTTATGGACATTATAAATTTGTTGTCATGCCATTTGGTCTAACTGATGCCTCAGTAGCTTTCATTGACCTCATGAATAGGGTATTTAAAGACTATCTAGATAAATTCATATTGGTGGTCATCGACAATATTTTGGTCTACTCACGATCAAAGGAAGAGCATGCTCAGCACCTAGGGATCACTCTTCAGACCTTGAAAGAAAAACAACTTTATGCAAAACTCAAGAAATGTGAATTTTGGCTTGAGAAAGTTATATTCCTACGACACATTGTGTCTAAGGATAGAATTTCAGTAGACCCCTCATAGGTGGAAGCTGTAAGGCAATGCTCCACACTAAATAATGCCAAAGAAGTCAAAAGCTTCTTGGATTTGGCTGGGTACTATAGGTTTCTCGAAGATCCAATGCCATTGACCCAGTTAACAAAGAAAAATGCCAAGTTTGTATGAACACAAGAATGCGAGAAAAGCTTTGAAGAACTAAAATGATGGCTGGTCACTGCTCTAATCCTAGCCATTCCTAATAGTTTTGAGGATTTTGTCATTTATAGCAATGCCTCCAAAAATGGCACATGATGTGTCCTCATGTAAAATGGAAAAGTCATTGCATATACTTCCAGACAATTGAAGGAGTACAAGAAAATTTATCTAACTCATGATTTGGAGTTGGCAACAGTAGTGCATGCATTAAAATTATGGTGTCAATTTTTTATTGGGGCACATTATAAGATTTACATTGATCACAAGAGCCTCAAATACTTTTTTACACGAAAATGAGCTGAATATGCGACAACGACATTGGTTAGAACTTGTCAAGGACTACGACTGTGAAATAAACTATCATCCTGGAAAAGCAAATGTGGTAGCAGATGCACTAAGTAGAAAGTCACGCCTATAATAATTGTACTTAAGCCATTATAAAAGGATATATGCAAAGCAGAGATCGAGCTAGTAGGAGGAAAATTAGCCAACATGGCACTTCGTTCAACCTTATTAGAAAAGATTAAAGAGGGGTAGGAAAGTGATTCTTACTTGAAATACTTGAAGATAGAGGCCAACTCAAAGGAGACGTCATTCAAGAAGTTAGAGAAAGGAATCATCTATTTCAAAGACAGGATATATGTACCAGATAATGAAGATATAAAGAGAGAAATTCTACTTGAAAAGCACACATTCCTATGTTCATTGGATCATGGCACAATAAATATGTACAAAGACTTAAAGGATTATTATTGATGGACTGGAATGAAGAAGAATATAGTTGAGTTCGTGACAAAATGTCTCATTTATCAACAAATCAAAGCAGAGCACTAGAGACCAACAGGACTTTTGGAATCCAATCAAGTTCCTCAATGGAAGGGGGAAGAAATCACAATGGACTTCGTCATTGGTCTTCCAAGGACTGTAAAAATGCATGATGTTATTTGGGTGATCGTCGATCAACTCACAAAATCTTGTCACTTCTTACCTATATGAATAACGTACACCATAGACCAACTTGCAAAAATATATGTAAGAGAGATAATAATACTACATGGTTGTTGTGCAAATTATATTGAACTCCCAAGCACACGAATTTATTGTAAAATAGACTAATGATGACGAGTGTCGATCCCACGAGGAGGTAGATTTTAATTGTGTGTAGAATTAATTTTGTAAATGGGGGTTGGATTTGTGGTGAAAGTGACTTAGATTATCCTAAAATTGGAATTGAAATGGCTGGGAATAAATTGAAGAGAAATCTATTAAAATGACGTACTTGGGTATCTGGATCCGTATCAACATGCACCATGGCCTAAATAATCCTTATTAATGCCAATTAAATCATGAGGGGGGGATCCACACCTCATGAACCACACTCTAATCAATATGGTGCTAAGCGCTTACCGTGCCAAATAATAATAACTTTGTACTAGGGAGCCGGTGAAACCAGGACAGTATCTAGACAAGATTAGTATTATTTGTCGACGAAAAGTCAAATCATCCACAAAATTTAGAGGGGAAGAGAAAGTAAATTTAGCAAATAAAGCCCATGACACATGTTGAGACTTCACCTCCAACCCAATCTTAAAAGAAAATTAGCTACTCATAATTGAACTAGGGGTAAAATGGAAATTTATTAAAATACGTAGAAAATACAGATGGAGAAGGAATTACAGAAAATGGAGTCCAAAAATGGATTCAGAGATGCAAAATTAGGGGGGAGAGGTCCTCTTTTTATAGATACATTGAGTAAATCATGGCCATCGGATTAAAAACAATTTGGACGCTCAGGATTGCGTCACATCATCAGTCAACAGTACGTGTCAACAGTACACGTCAACAATACGCGGTTTGAACAGTGACACAGTTTGATTACGCGGTTTGAACAGTGACACAATTTGATTACGCGGTTTGAACAGTAACGCGGTTTGGTTGAAAATAATCCCATGTGTTGCATGTACCGTACGCGCGCTTTTTGGTCCACTAATATGCTGCCACGTCACCATCAACAGTACATAAGAATTTTAGTCCAATAGGATCATAACATCTTATCAGTCAATGCCACATCATCGGTTAATGCCATGTCATCGATCCGTCTATGTAACAGTACATAAGAATTTTAGTCCAACAGGATCATAACACCTCATCAGTACCATACATGTAAGTAGTACCGTATATGTGAGTAGTACCGTATATGTGAACAATACTATTTTTTCTTTTTTTTTTCCTCCTAAGGTTTTCGACCATCCTGAGTTCAAAAGTGATGTCCGTTTTGCCGTTTGATCTCTCGTTTATTGTGAAATGACTATGATGCCCCTAAAATACATAAAATACTTAATTAAAATAAAACACACATAATTAAATTATAAGAAGTTTAAATACATAAAAGTAAGGGTTGTTAGTAAGACTTGAAATGTAAAATGATGATTTTCTCCTTTATAAATATGTATTTTCTAACACTCAACACACCCCCCAACCAACTTATTGCTAGTCCTTAGCAAATAAAGCAAAAACAAAATTCAAATCTAAAATATTTTTTATTTTATTTTTAAAAACACTCATGTTTATTCAATCAAACTAATGGTAGTAATCAAATAAAAGTATAAGCATTATCTCCAGTCTAAAGGAACATCATACCCACATCAACCATCCACATGAATCAGCCTAGTAGATTGTCATAGCTACTTTCAAGAATGACATGTCAAACCCCAAAATCTCATTGGAAGTAGTGACATTCTCACAAAGAAATTAAACCCAATAAGAATAGTCACTCCAATGAATGGTACTTGAGAGAGAAAATAATAAAGAAGTGATATCACATGCTCTCATCAAGGTGAAAGAAATATGCCCTCAGCTTATAAATAATACAGTCTCAAGTCAAATAAAAATGTTAGTCAACCCAATTTATTTATTTTATTATTTTTTCTATTTTTTTTATGCACCACTACATCGTTTTAACCCACATAACTAGCTTCTACTTCATACTATAATTCCCTAAAATTAAAAAGAATTTTTATTAGGACGTAACGTAGGTTAGGGACATGACTAACAAAGAAAGGAAATAAGGAAAACAAAGTGTATGTTTGAGAAAGATGCAGAGAATTTTTTTTTTGAAGTTGCAAGGTGGATTTCACCTTTTATTGTTATTTTTTCCTTTCTTTTTTGGAACAATAATTTTTGTTTTGTTTTGGTTTTCTTTTTTTGCTTTTGTTTGGCATAACTTCACTGAACAAAATAATTATTTACATTTTTCTCAAACATAAATAAGTGATGGAACTTGTAAGATATCGGGTAATACTCTAAATCGAAATGGGTCAAGATGATAAGTTTGATAAAGAAAATATTATTTTTAAAGGCTCAAAAGGGTTAACTATGGATATTTCATAAAAGGGATGCTAGAAAGGCTCAAACGGATCAAAAATGGCATTTCCATCGTCTTTTAGGGCTCTAAATAATATTCCATATCTACTAGTTAGATGGGCCTCCAAATGTAGTAACACACATTTTTTTCTTTTTTTTTATTTTATAATTTTTTTAAGGGTTAACTCAAAAGAAATCTAGAGATCGTGTATAAAATAATAAACTGCTAAGTTGTATAAAGAATGGGCAAAAGGGTTACTCTCCAAGAAAAATAATAGGCTCAAAAACTCACTTGGTACTTATTATGACATGTTCATTCCTTCAAGCAACTCATATTTGTCTCCGACATCAACATGTAGAGTAACAAACATAATGTAACATTCACTTAAGACCAAAGATAATACAAATATTAAAATATGAAATTCATCATGTCATTCAATGTTAAAACAAATCACACAATTTTTTTTTTCAAACAACATCCTGCCCCCCAACCTATTCTAAATATGAAAAGAAAATATGCATGCAAAAAAATCAATTAGAAAGGTTACACTTAAAATGATAGAAAAAGAAAATGTTTTTTTTTTAACTAAGAATATGTGTTTCTAGAGGCACTACACTCCATACTCAACCATCTTCGACTCAAAAATTTGAAAATGTATATTTATAGAGGAGAAATTAAAAAGAAGAAGAAAAATGAACATCAAAACTTAATAAAGAAAAAGAAAATGTCTGAATTTTTAATTTAATTTAATTTTTTTGTTTTTTATTTTTTTTCAAACGATGAAGATGCGTTTCTAGAGTCACTACATTCCATATTCAGCCATTTTCAACACAAAAAGTTAGCAACAGTTAGTTTCTACAACAAAAAATAGTAAAAACTTAACCAAGATTCCACAATTGTCGATTATTCCCTCCCCCCAACCAGAACGAAACATTGGCCTCAATGTTTTAAAGGAAAGAAGTAGAGTTTAGAAGACATCACCTGGGTGGTGCAACACAGAAGAAAATATTTACAGGCGGAGAGTTAAATCTATTTTGTATTTCTTACTGCGGCTACTGTTACCATCATTATTTGGACGCTCCAACACAAAGGTCCAGGGGTTTGGCTCTGGTCTATAAGCTTGTAACATATCAAATAGTTCATTAGCAGTGTGAGTACAAATAAAAAGTTTTTTTACATTAGAAGGAATGAAATAGTTTTTTATTGCATGGTTAAGAAATGCGATGAAGCCATTATAAAAGTTATTGACATTTAACAAACTGATGGGTTTCTGCTGAATGTGCAGATGGGCCCAAGATGCTAGTGTGATAAATGCCTCTAGTGTTGCAAGATCTCTTGGAAGGAAAATAAAAGCATCAGCATGATTAAGCATTTCAGTTATTCTTTCTTCCATACCTGAGATGACTAACTCTTTTCTAGTCGATGAGTCAGACAAACTGCCCAATGGTTTTAGGGCTCTTGGGATGATGCTTAGCACTTGACTTTTTCTGACAAAAGCAGCTTCTAAGACTAATTTTGATAACCCTCGGTTACCTCCTCTATACACCAAGTGTAATTTTCTCTCTGCTATGATTCGACCAAGATTTATGGCTGCCTCAACAAACTCTTTATGTTTGCTATAGTTAAATCCAGAAAGCACACAAATGTTCTTAAATTGTCTATTGGGAGCAGCTACCATTGGGATACTTCTTAAAAAAAATTTGTGAGTGCTTGACAAAAAAAATCACATTTAAGAATCTTGGTGACAGCGGGTCACAACTGTGTATGAGGTAACATGTTAGTGTCAAATAACGCGTAAAGCACATGGCTCGATAGTCAAAAAGCAAATAATAAAAAGGAAAAAAACAGTAATAAAATTATTAAAGACAATAATGCAAATAATAAACAACAGTGAAATAAAATAATTGTAAAGTAAAAGGATATTTACAGGTAGTTGCGATTGTGGCTCACATCTTCCTCTGGTTTTACGTCCAGAAACGACTTGAACGCCCTTTATGGGTCGAGGATAGGCTTCCCATCTAGTTTTCTTATAAACTGGCAAACAGGGTCGTTTATAGTCAGATTCCCGAGACTATATCGTGCATGCTCTTTCTGGAATAATGGCTATAATTGGAGAATCGCTCCTTGCACATATCCACTGGGATGCGTTTCAAGAGACAAAAGGATATCATCCAATGACTCTTTATTCAAGTCATCCCTAATGAATTGAATCTTATCTTCCCTGTTATCAGACATAATTCCTAAAGAACATGGTTTTTTATCGCAACTCATTCTGGAACACTTATGACAAGTAACAAAAATTCTTCGAGCTCATCGTTTTCTTGCATAATTTTCTTTACCACAATCAGGCATGTATGTAATAAATTTTAGAGGTAACTCACCTGCAAATCATACTTTAGCCTCGATTAACCAACGGATGTCGGCAGGTATGTTATTCCTCATGAGCAATCGCATGCGTTCGGACCGAGCTTTATAGATTGTAAGGAGGGCATTCTGAGGAAGTGAAGGGAATCGATTGTGAAGCTTTTCTAGAATCTCGTTTTTGTCCATACCTTCACCTCAGAATATCAGTTATTATGGGAAACTGACGTAACCGACTTGATTGTCATGGAGTACCGTTATCCGCCACTTCACCGCGGTAACAAACTAAAGCACACAAACAGAAAAAAAATTTAAAACACAAAAAAAAAATTAAAATCGTCGTCTTATTGAATTTACCTCAAACTCCAACTGGATGTCGTAAACACTTCTCTCAATGTCTCTGAGTTGGCTTTCTAAACCCTTAACATAGGATACTAACTCTGGTGGTTGCAAAGCCCAAATACGATGTGTTTTATAAAATCGAATCTGCCTTTTGAGATAAAATTTTACACGTTGAAGTAGTTTAAGAATGTTCAAGAGGAATAGTTTAAGTATGGTACTCATGATTAACAATGATAAGAGATAAATTAATAGTTAAACAAACACACTTATGCAAAAATAATTTCAATTAGCAAAAGAATAATCTAAAGAAAAAAAAAATCAAATCACCAAAAAGAAAAAAAAATCAATTCAAATCTGGTGGGTCACTCAAATTTATTTCGATTTCTTCTCCATATAGTTGGTACTCTAGATATGGCTTTAATCTTTTACCATTAACTTTAAACGTGACACCGTTATTTGGGTTCTTAATTTCAATAACCCCATGTGGAAAAACAGTATGAACAATAAAGGGACCAGACCATCGAGAGCGTAACTTACTTGGGAATAGGTGCAAATGAGAATTGAACAAAAGTACTTTCTGACCTGGAGTGAACGATTTTCTCATAATTTGCTTATCATGGAAGACTTTCATTCCTTGCTTGTAAATCTTGACATTTTCATATGCATCATTGCGAATTTCCTCAAGTTCTGCCAGCTGTAATCTTCTTTCTGAGCTAGCTTGTTGCATGTCAAAGTTGAATTTCTTGATGGCCCAATATGCATGATGCTCGAGTTCCATAGGTAGGTGGCAAGCTTTTCCATACACTAGCCTGTAGGGTGACATCCCAATTGGGGTATTGAAAGTCGTTCTATATGCCCATAATGCATCATCAAGTCTTAATGACCAATCTTTTCTGTCTAGCCTCACCGTCTTTTCTAATATGTGCTTTATTTCTCGATTGAAGATCTTAACTTAGCCACTGGTTTGCGGATGATATGGGGTCGCCACTTTGTGAGTGATTGAATACTTTGTCAAAAGGGCTTTGAATGCTTTATTACAAAAGTGGGCACCACCATCACTGATTATCGCTCGAGGAAATCCAAAGCGCGAAATAATGTTGCTTTTCAAAAATCATATCACCACTTTGTATTTTTCAAAAATTCTCATATTTAAAAGTTTGACAAATAGCATGAAAATCATTCAGATGATTATATGGGTCCTCATTTTCGAAGCCATAGAATGTTGAGAGACAATTTAGTACACTAGGTTTTAATTCAAAACTCCTAACAGCTACATTTGGGTATCTTATACATGATATGATCAAATTAGCTAAGAGACTAAAATAGTCCTTAAATGGCCTCTCTTGTGGTGCTTGTTGTTGTTGCGAAATGTTTTTTTCTAATTCAAGGTCTATAGGTTCAAGATTAGGTAATAATGACCTACGACTATGCATGTAAAGAACACAAAAATAAATGGGAACAAATCAAATAAAAATAAAGAAAAAGGAGAAATTACGGTACTAACCTTATCACGTTGTTACAACCTTACTATAAAAATACACAGAAAAATACGTGAAATAAATTGACTAAAAAGAATTAGTAAGATAAACAAAAATTACAAAGAAGAAAAAAAAGAACTTGAAAATTAAATTACAAAATTTTAAAGAAGAGAAAAAAAATACTAACCTCTAAATGTAGATTCACTTTTTTTTTCTTCTTTTTTTAATAAAAAATACAAGAAAACAAATAAAAGAAATTATTCACAAAAATTAATTCTATGAATTAAAATTACTTACCTCCCCCCGGCAACGGCTTCAAAAACTTGTTGTGCAAATTTTATTGAACTCGCAAGTGCACGAATCTATTGTAGAATAGACTAATGGTGACGAGTGTCGATCCCACGAGGACACAACAATCGTATGACATAACATTATGTGATCCACTTATTCTTTTATTAAAACGCAGCTTCGATTTCACTATAATTGATTAGTAATGCAAAAAACACTCATACAAGATACACTTTCCTTTTCACATACTTATAATATTGTAAACTAATTTTTTTATGAAAAATTCAAGATTCCCGAATTGAAAAATTATTCCTAAGTAGGTGATTGGTTATGTATGTTTACTTAGAATGACAGTGACTTGCTTATATTTAATTAGTGGTGGATTGAGGAATATACTTTTCCAAAACATGCGCTGTATCATTTTATTTAATTATTTCATATTATGTTTATTTGCGTGTTTAATTGTTTTTATATAATATGTGCATGTTGGTAGCAAAATATTGGATTTCATTATAATGTTCATATGTTAGCAATCTGATGTATTACTTTAAATTTCATTATTTTTCCATAATCTAGGCTTCCGACCATATTCTTATGCGCGTTTGACATTAATCGAAAATCTACTTGTGCTCTGAAAAAGGGATGGAAAAAAGTAAAAATATATATGAAGTTAAGGTACATAAGCAATTAGGGCAATGGCCACCCCTATAGTGCCTTCAAAATGGAGACCCCAGTTGAGTTGAAGGCGCCCTCATATCGGCTAACTTAAAATTTACATATGCTCTCCTTATCATTATCATCTTGTAAAGATTGTTTTAAATGATCTGATTCTAAAGTCCTATGAACTTCAAGTTATATAATGGTAAAGTTTGGAAATATATGTTAAAACTTATTACTAATAAGTGACATAAAGCAATCCGTAGTGTATGAGAAAATATACCAATTGAGTTCTTAGAAAAGATTAACATGGTCACAAATGGCCTTACTTAAATCTAGATTTCTCAAGCATTACTTTTGCTTTAGAATCTTTCTAAGAGTGCCTAAGTTTACTAGTAAGCTATCTACACACTTGTCATGAGTTTGTTGTAACAAATGTTTTTAATAACATTAATATATTACAATAGTACGAAGGGAAATTATCTCTGCACCACCACTATTTTTTCATACATATATCTAACTACCACAAATTTTTAACTTGTTCTTTCACCACTTTGTTTCTAAAGTTCTTTCAGTCAACTACTTTCACACTAAGAATTTAAATAAAATCACCATTTTATTCTTGAATGAAATGAAAGACTATTTTATCCTACAAATTTTTTGAAAATTAAAATTTTAGTTTTGAGAATACCTCTGATTTTAATAGAAAACAAATCTCAAAATCTGAGATGTTAATTTTTATAATTATAATTTTTACTCGATACATTTTCCAATTTATAATTTTTTATTATTCAAATTGGTTCAAACTATTTTTATTTTGGTGATTAATTTAAAAAAAAAAAAAGAAAATTGTTTGATAATTGTGACTCTACGATTGATAAAGAAAAGGAGAATATTTAAGATGAGAATTACATATTTTTTAGATCAAAAGAATTGAAAAAATCAATAATATTTTATCAATTAATTAAATAGTACTCGCAGGTTGATTTTTTCAATAATATTTTATCAATTAATTAAATGGTAATCATAGTTTTTTAATTAAAAATTAAAATGATGTCTGTTTTGCCGTCTAATCTCTCGTTCATTGTGAAATGACTATAATGCTCTTAAAATACATAAAATACTTAATTAAAATAAAACACACATAATTAAATCACGAGAAGGTTAAATACATAAAAGTAAGGATGTTAGTAAAACTTGAAGTGTAAAATGACGATTTTCTCCTTTATAAATATACATTTTCTAACACTCAACACACGCCTCCAAGCGATCCAAGCTTGAGGATTTCACTATCCAAGCCTTTCCAAAACTTCAACCGTTTATAATTGACTTCAAAGTGTCAATGAATCTTTACAACAAATAGATTATCTTCTAATCTCTTCACTCAAGTGTTTCACACACTCAAACACTACAATTAAGATGAAAAAATAAAAGTTACAATAAAACTCACTTAAAGAGTAGATATTAAAAAATGAAGAACAAGAGATGATTCAATGTTTTTGTGATATGCGAATTGAGATCTCAAGATATCTCGTGTGTTTTTTTGTTTTTCTAGGTGGAGGACTTGAAAATGAATTGGATTTGAGTTTTATAGAGCTTGAGCTCAAAAACTATCCGTTATGCACATTTTGGTCATAATCAACTTACCGTTTATGGAATCCAGTTAGCCACATTTATATTACCGTTAAGGCAAAAAAATGGAATTTTATAATATTCGGTATGCCGCTTTTGAAATCCGATTAGCCGCTCTTGAAATCCGGATTGCCGTTTATGCTCCAAAGGCTTACTACCCAGAATCCAGATTGTCATTAACCATATCCGGTTAGCTGCTTGCTACAGTAACTGCTACAGTGAAATATTTTTCAAATTTTCTAGTTTGACCCTAAAACTTTATAAAACTGTATTATGGCCCAAAACGTTATGAAAGCTTTCAAATAGGTCCAATTTCAGATTTTTAAATAATCTTTTTTCAAACCCAAACCTTTCTAAAATTATGATTTCACCTAAACTATGTGAAATTATAGAATGACCCAAAATATTTAAATAGTTTCAAATAGGTCCAAATTTGAAATTTTAAAACAATATCAAATGTTTTAAAATACTTTCATTTTAGTCCAAAACACTTTAATTCCATAACATCATTTTCTTAAAAAAGCACAATTGATAAATCTTTATTTAATTAATACATGTGGTTTGTTATCATCAAAATCAATATCTATAGCCATATAGGCTAACATTTATGACCCTTTAGTCTCTCCACCCTACAAGGTGAGCACCTATGTCTAGTGTGTCATAAATATTAACTTCAAGTATAGCCCTTATGGGATTCAAGATAACTTAATCCATGAAACTTAAATTAAGATCAAGTAATATTCTAATAATATCCGCTAAGACATGCCTTTTTGCGGCTCTATCTTAACTTGAACAATTAAATGGGTGGTCAACCGAAATAACATTATATTAATAATAACTACTGGAGTAAAATGCTACAACAATGACATAACAATACATAAGAGCAGTCAAGAACCTATTAGATTATTTGTCACTCAACTACCAGTGAATCTAGTTCGTATTTTGAATGAGAAAAATAAACATTAATATATTGTTCATAGGATGCATCAGAAAAGTCAAAGAAAAAAGAAAAGTATAGTTGAGAACGGCAAAAAGCAAATCCAAATAACTCTGCAGGATCTCTCAATGTTGCTGAAGCCGTCCCCTTTAATTTTGATCTTCTTCTCCTCTTTTCTCCAATGTATTAATGATAATTCCCTTGCCACCGTTTTATGTGGTGTGCGCCCCCCTTTTATACTACAAACTAGGGTAAATAAAAGTCTGTGGCGTGCATGAATTAAATTAGGAAACATGCAGATCGCAATTCTACAGCTGTCCTGCGCTTAAGTTTTCTCCCTCAATGCTCCCAGATTGCTACAGCAATTGTTGTTCTGACAACAGCTACAACACTGCATTGTTCCCAATTGTGCTTTACTTCTTTTGTAGCCATCTTCTTCCCTCCTCTTACTAGTCTAATATCTCAGCATCCCTTCATGAATTAAGAATTTTTGAAAACCTACAATTATGCACAAGTTTTGAGCACAAATTACTTTGATTCAAGCAAAACTTATTAAGACTTAACTAAAATGAATGTTTATGCAAAATACTAAAATGAACGTTTATGCAAAATATAACAAAAATGTAATAAAAACACCTTATTTGCTCTCTAAGTAATCTTGATTTAAGTATAGAATTGATGTAATAATTCTCATTTCATAGAGTTATGATCTTGCGAACTTCAAACTAGTGTTGGAACTCCATCACGTGAAGTATAAGATAAAAAGATTTTAGTTGAGAGAGGAGAGCAAAAAAATTACTTGGATTTTGGTGTGTTTTTCAAATGAAATTGGTGAAGGGCAATTTCATCCAGAAAATGAAACACTAACTCTTGAATTTATTTTTAGAATTTAATTTCAAAATAAATCTGTAACTTTTTTTCACTTATAACAACCTTTTAATTTTATTTTGTTCCGTGCCTTTTATGTTGAGTTTTCTATTTGCTACTACTTCTCTATTCAGTCCACACATTTGTGTTGAATCCCCTACTTCTTTCAAAGACATTAGGCATTGTTTCAAGTCCTTTTGGTCGCCCAATTTGAAAATATTTTTTCCTCTGCTTATGATGCTCCCTATATGATAAGAGTGCACAATTGGGAACTTGTATTTGTTTAATTCATAACATCTCAAGGGCAAAACAGAAGAAAGAAAAAACAAGGAAAGCTGAGTGTACCAACTTATTAGCATGTCCATAGTTTGCATCATTATATTATTAATCTTAATTCTTATTGTTTCTTGCATTATTTTCTTATAAAAAAAGCTTCTTATCTTTACAGCTGCGAAAAATTAACATATTAATGCATAAATATTTTTGAAGTGATCAATTAAATATAAATATTATATTACTTAGCTTAATAACAAAAAAAAAGAAGTATCTATATTTCAATTACAAAAACATATGTTAAATTAAAGTCAAACGAACTATTTCAAATCAATTAAAAGAATACATCTTTGCATTTAAAAACAATTATCTAAACTTCAATTCGTCCCCTCCTAATAACTGACTTTAATCTACCCTCCAAAAGCATCAAAGTCTCAATCTATCTTATTTGTTCTTCAAAAGATGAGCATAAATGAGGTGCACATTGATGAACTTTTAAATCATATTCTTAGCAATAAATGTAAATAAGTTTGGACGTTTTCAGGGGGTAAATTAAAGTTTAACATTAAATTAAATCAGACAGCTTAGTAATATAGGATTTCGATAATGAGGTTTTATTTTATTGTTTTTCTTAGGAATTAATAATCTTACCCTAAAAGTAGATAGACTTAAAATTTAAATATTACAAATGGTACCAACATAGTATTGTTGATTGGTTGATAATTGATATTATTTAAACAAATTGCTTTCTAGAAGATTGATTCGACAATGCATATATAAAAAAGCAGCAGGCGATAAACACACAAAAAACATATGACATAATTTTACGTATGCATAATGGGTTAATTTTTTCTTTTATTAAAAACACGGATTCAATTTCGCTATAATTGATCGTTATTGCAAAAGCAGTCCTACAAGGTAAAAGAAATAACTTATTAACAATATCATTTGCACCCCCCCTCAGGGCAGGGGTACCGATAGTCTACAAGAGCTTTCTTCATCGTCTCGAACAAACACTCTTCACTTGTGAGCCCTGAGCAATCAACAATGTCAGGTGATGCTACAGGGTTAATAGAAAATAAAGCCTCTGGCTTAGATCCTTGGCCAGCTCTACTGGCTGAAATAAGCATGTTTTTAGTGTTTGCCACTACAAGCAAAGCCAAAATGATGAAGGTAAGACTCTTCGACATTTTTTTAATTTCTTAAGATTGCAAATGGCTTAATTAGAATTGAAAGAGATGTGTAAGAATCAGAAAGGCATGAGCCTCTATTTATCTGAGTGAATATTGATAAACGACCTGCAGTGGCTTTAATGGAATTGAAAGATTCCATAAATAAGTATTAAATAAATTACGCTTCATTTGTTAGCGTTAACTATTGATTTTAATATCTAATTGCATTATAAAGGCAATTTCAATGTACATTTAATTAAATTTATTGTTTTTGGCATTGTTTTTGGTTTAGTTTATTATTAGATTTCTTTTTCTTTTCCTTTGAGTCATGTCCTTCAATAAAATTAACCACACTCTATATTTTAAGCAAGCCATTCTTGTTTTCTTAGTAAAAAACCATGAGTTTATGACTACAAGTGAAGCCCCTCATACACATTCACTGGCTAGCTCAATGTAACAAAATGTCAAAATTGCTTCCTACTTCACCTTTGTAATTAAGCAACCTTGGGATATTAATTGGTCAAAACACTTCAAAAACATTTGAAATGAATCTTGAATCATCCTTCTTTTCTACCTTCAAAAGTGCATCATCTATTCTCTTCCTTTTAATTTCATGCCTTGTTTTAAAGTTGTTGCAATGTTCTAAACAATTGTTTTATTGCTCATCATTTGCCTGGTGGCAGCAACAACAATACAATCAGAGAGACTTTGGCGACGGAGCTTGATTCTGCAAAAGAGACAACAACAAAAACGTAGTGGCAAAAAACATTGCTCAAGCCACTGATATTTACAAGTCACCAACTCGTTTCTGCGTTGTGATATGGCAAATGATTCGTTGATAGAAACTACTAGTCCTCAATTAAAGCGTGTTAGTCATGCTCAAGGGATTTACGGGTCGGCTTGTCAGCATCAACTAGCTATCATCATGTCCATGAGCTTTGCGTTCGTTGATGGTCTTAAAATGGCTGTTGTATCAGCCTCTTTGGCGAACAACATGTCGATTGTTTCTGTCTATAAGATGCCCATTGTCGGTGCTACTCGCGTGTTCCTGTTGATTAGTGGATATACAATTGCTCAGAGGCATCGGGCAGATTTTAAATCTGGCGACGACATTGTTGGATTCAATGTTATAGTTGTTTTCTAAACCTTGTTGGTGGAGCCAGATTCTAGTTGGTGATCGAATTTACAATGTTATAAATTTTTTTTCACGTACCTATAATATTGTAAACAGATTTTTTTAAATGAAAAGGTCAAGATTCCCATATTGAAAACTTATTCCTATGTAGGTGGTTTTGTTATGTTTGTTTACTTAGAATGATAGTGGCTTGCTTCTGGTTAATTGATGGTGGATTGAAGAATAAACTTTTTCAAAACTCGTGCCATATCATTTAGTTTTAGTATTTCATTTTATGTTAGTTCGCGCGTTTAATCATTTTTACTTAACATGTGCTTGTTGGTAGCCAAATATTTGATTTCAATATATTGTTAACACTTCAGCAATCTGATGTACTATTTTAAACTTCATTATTTTTCCATAATGCAGGTATCCGACCACATTCCTATGCATTATGCATTAATCGAAAAACTACTGGTGCTCCAAAAAGGGAAACAAAAGTAAAAATCCATATGATGTTTAGGAACATAAAAGCAACGAGGCTAGTGGCCACCCCTATATTGCCTAGGAAGTGAAAATCCCAATTAAGGTGAAGACACATTCATTTTGGCTAACTTGTCTTTATTTATATATGCTCTCCATATCATTATCACCTTGCACAGATTGTTGTAAGTAATTTGATTCCAAAGTCATATGGACTTTGGGCTATATAATGGCAAGGTTTGGAAGTATGTGCTACATAATTATTATTGGTAAGGGAAATAAAACAATCGAGAATGTGTAAAAGACGGTTGTATGTTTAGTAGATGAGGCAAATACATGTCACAAATATATGAAAATTTTTCTTATACTAATTTGGGTTAACTTCAATTCATCACCTCCCAATAACAATCTTCAATTTACCCTCCAAAAGCATGAAAATCTCAAGGCATCCTAATTTTGTTCAGAAGATAAGAGTAAATGGGGGTACATTGATAGACTTTTTAATTGTATTCTTAGAAATAAATGAAGGTAAGTTGAAGATTCCCTGGGGTAGATTAAAGTTTAACATTAAATTAAATCAGACAGTTAAGTAATATAAGATATCGATAAAATGAAGCTTTATTTTTTTTCTTCAGATACAATAACCAATCCTAAGAGTGGATATACTTAAAATTTAAATAATAAAAACATTTCTAACATAGTTATTATGATCGCCTGAGCATTATTATTATTATTTAAACACACTGCTTTCTCGAAGATTGATTCAGCAACATCAATACAAGAAATTAGCAAGAGATACACACACAAAAAACATATGATAGAACATTATGTGATCCATTTTTTCTTTTATTAAAATGCAGCTTCGACTACAATTGATCGGTAATGCAAAAAAACACTCATACGAGATACACTTTTTCTTCACGTACTTATAATATTGTAAACTGATTTTTTTATGAAAAATTCAAGATTCCCGAATTGAAAAATTATTCCTAAGTAGGTGATTGGTTATGTATGTTTACTTAGGCTGACGGTGACTTGCTTTTATTTAATTAGTAGTGGATTGAGAATAAACAATTGCAAAACATGCGCTATGTTGTTTTATTTAATTATATCATTTTATGTTTATTTTACGTTTATTTTTTTAGTTTTTTTTTTATATAATATGTGCTTGTTGGTAGCCAAATATTGGATTTCAATATAATGTTAATACATCAGCAGTCTGATGTATTACTTTAAATTTCATTATTTTTCCATAATCTAGGCATCTGACCAAATTCTTTTGCGTTTGGCATTAATAAACAATCTACTTGTGCTCCAAAAAAGGGATGGAAAAAAGCAAAAATCTATATGAAGTTGAGGTACATAAGCAATGAGGGCAATGGCTACCCCTGTAGTGCATTAAAAGTCAAGACCCCAGTTAAGTTGAAGGTGCCCTCATATTGGCTGACTTAAAATTCATATATGCTCTCCGTATCATTATCACCTTGTAAAGATTGTTGTAAATGATCTGATTCCAAAGTCCTATGAACTTCAAGCTAAATAATGGTAAAGTTTGGAAATATATGTTAAAAATTATTACTAATAAGTGACATAAAACAATCCATAGTGTATGAGAACATATACCAGTTGAGTTTTTAGAATAGACTAAAAGGGTAAAAAATGGCCTTACTTAAATCTAGAATTTTCAGGCATTGCTTTTGCTTTAGAATTTTTCTAAGAGTGCCTAAGTTTACTAGTAAGCTAGCTACATACTTGTCATGAGTTTAATGTAACAAATTTTTTTATTAAAGTTAATAGATTACAAATTTTTTGAAGCCTTGAGAACAATGTTTTTTTTCTTTTCCTCATGCCCTTTTTCTGCTGCCAAATCTTCTTCATATGAAATGAGAGAACCAATTAAATCATCAATAGGTAATACATTTAAATCTTTGGCTTCCTCAATAGCATTCTTTTTTTGTCTTCATTCCTTAGGTAGGGACCTAATGATTTTCTTAACTTTTTCGCTATTTGAAAAGGTCTTTCCTAGGGCTCCTAGAGAGTTCACTATGTCCGTAAATCTAGTATACATAGAGTACACATTCTCATTTTTTTCCATTTGGAACAATTTATATTGTCGTGTACTTACTTATTTTAGATTATTTCACTTGGTTCGTGCCATCATAAACAACTTCAAGTTTGTGCCAAATCTCATTAGAACTTTCGTAACTAGACACTTCATGAAATTTTTTCTTATCTAGTGCACAAAACAAGGCATTAACTAGACACTTCATGAAATTTTTTCTTATCTAGTGCACAAAACAAGGCATTCTTAGCCTTGGAATTTAGAGAAACTTTTCTCTTTTTGAATTCATTCCATTCTCGTGAAGGTTTTGGAATATATTCCCCGACTTCACTTTTAGTCAAAGGCATGAAAGGACCATCATTAACAATTTCCCAAATTTCGTAATCTAAGACTTGCAAGTAAATTCTCATCCTAGTTTTCCAATATAGGTAATCGTTTCCATCAAAGTAAGGTGGTCTAATGGTGGATTGTCCTTCCCTAAATGTGGAATCATTTTCGAGTTGCCATTGATCTTTACCTCTAGACGGTTAAGTCTAAATAACAGCACCTCGCTTTGATATCAAATGAAATATATGTGCAACCCAAGAGGGGGCTGAATTGGCATTTTAAAAATTATCCTAGCAAATCCACACAACAAACAATCTAACGTCTTAATAAAATTGAAAGCAATAAGTTCAATAAAAGCACAATAACAAATGAGTAAGGGAGAAGAGAAACAAATACACGAAATTTTACGTGGTTCGGCAATCCCCGCCTACTTCCACGCTGTTGTGCAAATTTTATTGAACTCGCAAGTGCACGAATCTATTGTAGAATAGACTAATGGTGACGAGTGTCGATCCCACGAGGAGGTGGATTTTAATTGTGTGTAGAATTAATTTTGTAAATTGGAGGTTGGATTGTGGTGAAAGTGACTTAGATTATCTTAAAATTGGAATTGAAATGGCAAGAATAAATTGTAGTGAAAATCTATTAAATTAACATACTTGGGTATTTGGATCTATATCAACATGCACCATGGGCTAAATATTCCTTATTAATACCAATTAAATCATGAGGGGGGAATCCACACCTCATGAACCACACTGTAATCAATATGGTGCTAAGGGCTTATCGTGCCAAATAATAATAACCTTGTACTAAGGAGCCGATGTAACTAGTGCGGTATCTAGACAAGATTATTATTATTTGTCGACGAAAAGTCAAATCATCCATAAAAATTAGAGGGGAAGAGAAAATAAAGTTATAAAATAAAGCACATGACACATGTTGAGACTTCACCTTCAACCCAAGCTTGAAAGAAAATTAGCTACTCATAATTGAACTAGGGGCAAAATGAGAATTTATTAAAATACGTAGAAAATACAAGATGGAGAAGGAATTACAGAAAATGGAGTCCAAAAATGGATTCAAAGCTGCTAAATTAGGAGGGAGAGGTCCTGTTTTTATAGATACATTGAGTAAATCATGGCCATCGAATTAAAAACAGTTTGGACGCTCAGGATTGCGCCACTTCATCAGTCAACAGTACGCGGTTTGACCACGCAGTTTGAACAGTAACACAGTTTGACCACGCGGTTTGAACAGTGACACGGTTTCAACAGTAACGCGGTTTGGTTGAAAATAATCCCATGTGTTGCATGTACCGTACGTGCGTTGTTTGGTTCACTAATATGCTGTCACGTCACCATCAACAATACATAAGAATTTTAGTCCAACAGGATCATGACACCTCATCAGTCAGTGCCACATCATCGATCCGTCTAGGTGAACAGTGTCGTGAACAGTAATGTAGTCAGTACCGTACATGTGAATAGTACTGTACATGTGAACAGTGCCACTTTTCCTTTTATGCTCCTCCTAAGGTTTTTGACCGTTCTGAGTTCAAAAGTGATGTCTGTTTTGCCGTCTGATCTCTCTTTCATTGTAAAATGATTATAATGCCCCTAAAATACATAAAATACCACGTAATTAAATCACAAGAAGGTTAAATATATAAAAGTAAGGATGTTAGTAAAACTTGAAGTGTAAAATGATGATTTTCTCCTTTATAAATATACATTTTCTAACATTCAACGCACCTCCCAACCAGTTTATTGCTAGTACCTAGCAAATAAAGTGAAAAAAAAATTCAAATCCAAAATAATTTTTTTTTAGAAATACTTGTGTTTATTCAATCAGATTAATGATAGCAATCAAATAAAAGTATAAGCATTATCTCCAGTTTAAAGAAATATATCACCCACATCAATCATCCACATGAATTAGCCAGTAGACTTTGTCATAGCTACTTTAAAAAATGACATGTCAAACCCCAAAATCTCACTGGAGGTAGTGACACTCTCACAAAGAAATTAAACCCAATAAAAATAGTCACTCCAATGAATGGTAATTGAGAGAGAAAATAATAAAGAAGTGATATCACATGCTCTCACCAAAATGAAAGAAATATGCCCTCAGTTTAGAAATAATACAATCTCAAGTCAAACAAAAGTGCTAGTCAACCCAATTTATTTATCTCTTTTTTTTATTTTTTTATGCACCACTACATCATTTTAGCCCATATGACTATCTTCTACTTCAGACTATAGTTCCCTAAAATTAAGAAGGACTTTTATTAGGATGTAACGTAAGCTAGGGTCATGACTAACAAAGAAGGTAAATAAGGAAAACAAAGTGTATGTTTAAGAAAAATGCAGAGATTTTTTTTTTAAAGTTGCAAGGTGGATTTCACCTTTATTTTTTTTCTTTTTGAAACAATAATTTTTGTTTTGTTTTTTTTTTTTTGCTTTTGTTTGGCATAACTTCACTGAACAAAATAATTATTTACATTTTTCTCAAACATAAATAGGTGATGGAACTTGTAAGATATCGGGTAATACTCCAAATCGGAGTGGGTCAAGATGATAAGTTTGACAAAGAAAAGTTTTTTTTTTTTAAAGGCTCAAAAGGTTTAACTATGGATATTTAATAAAAGGGATGGCTAGAAAGGATCAAACTGATCAAAGATGATCTTTCCATCACCTTTTAGGGCTCTAAATAATCTTTCATATCTACTAGTTAGATGGGCCTCCAAATGTAGCAACACATTTTTTTAAATTTTTATTTTTATTTTTTTAAGGGTTACTCAAAAGAAATCTAGAGATCGTGTATAAAATAATAAACTGCTAAGCTGTATAAAGAATGGGCAAAATGATTACTCTCTAAGAAAAGTAATAGGCTCAAAAACTCATTTGGTACTTATTATGACATGTTCATTCCTTCAAGCAACTCATATTTGTCTCCAACATCAACATAGTGTAACATCACTTAAGACTAAAGATAATACAAATACTAAAATATGAAATTCATCACGTCATCAAATGTTAAAATAAATCATACAATTTTTTTTTCAAACAACATCCTACCCCCCAACCTATTCTAAACATGAAAAGAAAATATGCATGCAGAAATGTGAAAATGATTCAGAAAAACCAATTAGAAAAGTTACACTTAAAATGATAGAAAAAGAAAATAGTTTATTTTTTTTAACTAAGAAGATGTGTTTTTAGAGGCACTACACTCTATATTCAGCCATCTTCGACTCAAAATTTTGAAAATGTATATTTATAAAGGAAAAATTAAAAAGAAAAATAAAAATTAACATCAAAACATAATAAGGAAAAAGAAAATGTCTGAATTTTTTTAAAAAAATTTTTAAACGATGAATATGCGTTTCTAGAGTCACTACACTCCATATTCAGCCATCTTCAACACAAAAAGTTAGCAACAGTTAGTTTCTACAATAAAAAATTAGTGAAAATTTGACCAAGATTCCACAATTGTCGACTATTCCCTCCCCCAAAGCAGAACAAAACATTGTCCTCAATGTTTTAAAAGAAAGAAGTAGAGTTTAGAAGACATCACCTGGGTGGTGCAACACAGAAGAAAATATTTACGGCCGGAGAGTTAAATCTAATTTGTACTTCTTACTACAGCTATTATTACCATCATTATTTAAACGCTCCAACACAAAGGTCCAGGGGTTTAGCGCTGGTCTATAAGCTTGTAACATATCAAGTAGCTCATTAGCAGTGTGAGCACAAATAAAAAGTTTTTTCGCATTGGAAGGAATAAAATAATTTTTTATTGCATGGTTAAGAAATGCGATAAAGTCGTCATAAAAATTATTGACATTTAACAAACTGATGGGCTTCTGGTGAATGTGTAGATGGGCTCAAGATGCTAGTGTAATAAGTGCCTCTAATGTTGCAAGATCTTCTGAAAGGAAAATAAAAGCATCAGCATGATTAAATATTTCAGTTATTCTTTCTTGCATACCTAAAATGATTAACTCTTCTACAGTCGGTGAATCAGACAAACTGCCCAAAGGTTTTAGGGCTCTTGGGATGATGGCTAGCACTTGACTTCCTCTGACAAAAACAGCTTCTGAGACCAATTTTGATAACTCTCAGTTACCTCCTCCATACACCAAGTGTAATTTTCCCTCTTCTATACTTCGATCAAGATCTATGGCTGGCTCAACGAACTCTTTATGTTTGCCATAATTGAATCTAGAAAGCACACAAATGTTCTTGAATTGTCATTGGGAGCAACTGCCATTGAGATACTTCTCAAAAACAATTTGTGAGTGCTTGATAAAAAAAATCATATTTAAAAATCTTGGGGATAGTGGGTCACAGCTGTGTATGAGGTAACATGTCAATGTCAAATAACGCGTAAAGCACATGGCTCGAGAGTAAAAAAGGAAATAGTAAAAAGGAAAAAGCAAACAGTAATAAAATTATTAAAGAAAATAATGCAAACAATAAAACAACAGTGAAATAAAATAACAGTAAAGTAAAAGGATATTTACAGGTAGTTGCGACTATAACTCACATCTTCTTCTGGTTTTACGTCCAGAAACGGCTTGAACGCCCTCTATGGGTCGAGGATAGTCTTTCCATCCAGTTTTCTTATAATCTGACAAATAAAGTCGTTTATAGTCAGATTCCCGATACTATATCGTGTATGCTCTTTCTGGAATAATGGACACAACTGGAGAATCGCTCCTTGCACATATCCACTGGGATGCGTTTCAAGAGACAAAAGGATATCATCCAATGACTCTTTATTCAAGTCATCCCTAATGAATTGAATCTTATCTTCCCTATTATCAGACACCATTCCTAAAGAACATGGTTTTTTTATCGCAACTCATTCTGGCACACTTATGACAAGCAACAGAAATTCTTCGAGCTCGTCGTTTTCTTGCATAATTTCCTTTGCCACAACCAGGCATGTATGCTCTAAATTTTAGAGGTAACTCACCTGCCAATCGTACTTTAGTTTCGATTAACCAATGGATGTCAGCAAGTATGTTATTCTTCATGAGCAATCGCATGCATTTGGATCGAGCTTTATAGATTATAAGGAGGGCATTCTGAAGAAGTGAAGGAAATCATTTGTGAAGCTTTGCTAGAATCTCATTTCTATCCATACTTTCGCCTCATAATATCAGTTGTTATGGGAAACCGATGTAACCAACTTGATTGTCATGGAGTACCGTTATCCGCCATTTCACCGAGGTAACAAACTAAAGTACACAAATAGAAAAATAAATTAAAACACACAAAGATAATTAAAATCATCTTTTTATTGAATTTACCTCAAACTCCAACTGGATGTCGTAAACACTTCTCTCAATGTCTCTAAGTTGGCTTTCTAAACCTTCAACATAGGATACTAACTCTGGTGGTTGCAAAACCCAAATACGATGTGTTTTACAAAATTGAATCTGTCTTTTTAGATGAGATTTTACACGTCGAAGTAGTTTAAAAATATTCAGGAGGAACGGTTTAAGTATGGTACTCATAATTAATAATGATAAGAGAAAACTTAATGGTTAAACAAACACACTTATGCAAAAATAATTTCAATTAGCAAAAGAATAATAAAAAGAAAAAAAATCAATTCAAATCTGGTGGGTCACTCAAATTTATTTCAGTGTCTTCTCCATGTGGTTGGTACTCTAGATATGGCTTTAACCTTTGACCATTAACTTTAAATGTGACACCGTTCTTTGGGTCTTTAATTTCAATTGCCACATGTGGAAAAACAATATGAATAATAAAGGGACCAGACTGTCGAGAGCGTAACTTACCTGGGAATATGTGCAAGCGAGAATTGAATAAAAGCACTTTCTGACTTGGAGTGAAAGATTTGCTTATAATTTGCTTGTCGTAGAACACTTTCATTTGCTGCTTGTAAATTTTGGCATTTTCGTATGCATCATTGCAAATTTCTTCAAGTTCTGTCAGTTGTAATCTTCTTTCTGAGTTGGCTTGCTGCATGTGAAAGTTGAATTTCTTAATGGCCCAATATGCACGATGCTCGAGTTCCACAGGTAGGTGGCAAGTTTTTCTATACACTATCATGTAGGGTGACATCCCAATCGGGGTCTTAAAAGCCGTTCTATATGCCCATAATGCATCATCGAGTTTTAATGACCAATTTTTTCTGTCTGGCCTCACCATCTTTTCTAATATGTGCTTTATTTCTCGATTGGAGATCTCAACTTGGCCACTGGTTTGCGGATGATATGGGGTCGCCACTTTATGAGTGATTGAATACTTTGTCAAAAAAGGTTTGAATACTTTGTTACAAAAGTGGGCACCACCATCACTGATTAACGCTCAAGGGAATCCAAAGCGCGAAACAATGTTGCTTTTCAAAAATCCTATCACCACTTTATGATCATTGGTTCTGCATGGAATTACTTCTACCCATTTCAATACGTAGTCAACAGCAACCAATATGTATTGATGGCCAAAAGAAGAGGAAAAAGGTCCCATGAAGTCGATACCCCATACGTAAAAAATATCAACCACTAAAATTGGATTTAGTGGCATCATGTTCCTTCGTGTAATACTCCTCATTCGTTGACACCTATCACATGAAGAACGAAAGTTTAAGCATCTCGAAATATAGTTGGCCAATAGAAACCATATTGTAAAACTTTAGTCGCTGTTTTCTTAGCACTAAAATGGCCTCCACAAGCTTGTTCGTGACAGAATGAAAGGATATTTTGAATTTCACTTTCTGGGACACATCGTCTAACAATTTGATTTACACAATACTTGAACAAATACAGGTCATCCCAAAATAAATTCTTTATTTCTGCAAAGAATTTAGCCTTGTCTTACTTGGTCCAATGCTCTGGAAGTTTACCTGTAACGAGATAATTAACTATATCAGCATACCAAGGTAATACTTCTACACTCATCAATTGGTCATTTGGAAATGACTAATTCAATGTTAACGGTTTAGTAATTGTGTCAAAATGGAGACGAGAGAGATGGTCCGCCACAACATTTTCTGTGTCTTTCTTATCTTTGAATTTCAAGTCAAATTCCTGGAAAAGTAACACCCAACGAATTAGTCTAATTTTTGCATCTTTTTTTGTGAGAAGATATTTAAGAGCACCATGATTTGTGAACACAATTATTTTACAACCAATAAGATAAGATCCAAATTTTTCCAATGCAAAAACTACTGCTTGCATTTCTTTTTCAGTAGTTGAATAGTTCAAATGTGCATCATTCAATGTCATACTAGCATAGCAAATAACATGAGGAATTCGATCAACCTTTTGACCTAATACTGCTTCTACTGCATAATCAGATGCATCACACATGAGCTCAAATGGTAAACTCTAGTTTTGGGGCTGAATGATGGGTGATGATGTCAACAACTGCTTTAACTTTTCAAATGCCACAAGACATGAATCATGAAAGACAAAAGATACATCTTTAACAAGTAGATTGCATAAAGGTCTAAAAACTTTGCTAAAATCTTTAATGAAACGTCTATAGAAACCAGCATGCCCAAGGAAATATCTTACTTCTCTGACTGTTTTGGGTAGAGGAAGATTAGAAATGAGATCCACCTTGACTTCGTCAACCTCAATACATTTGATCGAAATGATGTGACCGAGAACAATACCTTGTTTTACAATAAGATGGAACTTCTCCCAATTTAAGACTAAATTCTTCTCGATACATCTCTGCATAGCTAGTGTTAGATGATGTAAATATTGATCAAACAAGTCACCAAAGACAGAAAAGTCATCCATAAAGACTTCAAGGAATCGTTCAACCATATTAGAAAAAATTATTAACATGCATCGTTGAAATGTAGCAGGTGCATTACATAATCCAAATGGCATTCTCTTATATGCAAAAGTGCCAAAAGGGCAAATGAAAGTGGTTTTCTCTTGATCTTTTGGTGCTATGGGAATATGATTATATGCTGAGTAGCCATCTAGAAAGTAATAAAATTCATGGCATGCTAATCTGTCAAGCATTTGATCGAAAAATGGTAAAAGAAAACGATCTTTACGTGTGACAGAATTCAACTTTCTATAATCAATGCATACACACCATCCTGTAGTCACTCTAGTGGGTATCAATTTATTATCGGCATTCATAACTACTGTGACTCCTGACTTTTTGGGGATAACTTGTACAGGACTAACCCATGAACTATTAGAAATTGGATAAATGATACCTGCATCTAATAGCTTAAGGACTTCAGTTCTAACAACTTCTTTCATGTTAGGATTTAACCGACGTTGCATTTCCCTAGTAGATTTAGCATTTTCATCAAACTGAATGTAATGCATGCAGTCTACTGGGTTTATACATTTTATGTCTGCTATGGTCCATCATAATGCTCCTTTGTGCTCTTATAAAACATCAACAACTTACCTTTTTGTTCATCTTTGGGGGATGATGAGATGATTACCAGTAGATTATTTTCTTCTCCCAAAAATGCATATTTCAAAGTGTTGGGCAATGGTTTGAGCTCGAGTTTCGATGGTTTTTCTAATGATAGGATTAATTTCTTCTCTGATGGTGCTAGTTGTTCAACTCTTAACTTCCATTTATCGGTATCCATGGATGGTGCTGAGTCGAGTAGGGCTTTGACCTCATGACTGATCTGTCAATATCAAAATCCAAACCAAAGTGGGTTAAGCATGTTTGTAAAAGGTCATCACTAAGGTTTGAAAGAAAATTGTCGTCAAATAATGCTTCAATTAAATCCACATCAACAATTCCATCATCTCCATTATGAGGTTGTTTGGAAATGTTGAAAATGTTTAGCTCCATAGTCATGTTACCGAAGAACAACTGCATATTTCCAGTCCTGCATTAAATGTGAGCATCCGCAGTTGCCAAGAAAGGTCGGCCAAGAATAATGGGGATGTGCTTCCTTGAATCTTGTCTTGGTTGAGTGTCAATTACAATGAAATCAACAGGAAAATAAAACGTGTCTACTTGGATAAGCACGTCCTCTATAATATTACGAGATATTTTCGTGGACCGATCTGCAACCTGTAACACCACTAGAGTTGGGTGTAATTCTTCCAGTTCAAGTTTCACAAATACAAGAGTAAGGCAACAAATTTACGCTAACTCCTAAATCCAAAAAAGCATTCTCAATTGTGTGGTTCCCTATACTATATGAGATAGTGGGGGAGCCTAGGTCTTTGAATTTTAGATAAATTTTGTGTTGGAGTACAGAACTAACGTTTCTATTAAAAATGCCTTCTTTTGAACGTGAATGTTTCTCTTTTTAGCACAAAGGTCTTTAAGAAACTTGGCATAAGATGAAACTTGCTTTATAGCATCAAGTAAAGGGATGTTAACACTAACCTGTTTGAAGATTTCAAGAATCTAACCTGTGAATTTTCCCTTCTTTCCTTTAGCTAACCTTTGAGGAAATGGAGCTTTGGGAACATATTCTCGTGGGTTGGTTTCTTCTTTCTCTTCTGATGATGAGTCCTCAGGATTCACAAGTACAATTTGATTTTCTTTTGTCACCAGCATCTCCACTTTGTTATCTACTTCTTTTCATTTTCACAAGGTCATGATTTCTTTAACCTCTCCATGCTGCTGTGGTGAACTGGTACTTGCTTTGGGAACATATTCTCATGGGTTGGTTTCTTCTTTCTCTTCTGATGATGAGTCCTCAGGATTCACAGGTACAATTTGATTTTCTTTTGTCACCGGCATCTCCACTTTGTTATCTACTTCTTTTCATTTTCACAAGGTCATGATTTCTTTGACCTCTCCATGCTGCTGTGGTGAACTGGTACTTGCTTCATGTACTCCTTTAGGATTAGGCACTGGTTGACTTGGAAATTTACCTTTCTCAACAGTTATTACCAAGGTTTGAACTGAATAAGCAAATTGTCCCACCATCTTCTCGAGGCTTAAAACTGATTGGGCTTGTGAGTTGAAGCCTGCTCTCAACTCATTTCGTAATCTATCAATGGTGCGGTTCTGTTGCTCAATCGTAGAATGAGTAACATTCTTGAAATTTTGTAATGCATCCTCCCATGGTCTTGGTTGAGAGTAGTTCTGGTTCTGATTGAATGGTCTAAATGGGGGCTGAGAGCCTTGAGGAATTTGAGGAATTGGTTGCATTGGTGGAGCTGAAACTGCTGGTCCATTCTATTTGAATCCTTGAGACCATGAAAAATTAGAGTAGTCTGTCCATCTAGGGTTATATGTGTTGGAATATGGGTTATAATTTGATAGTTTTTTCATTACACCTATGGCATTGGCTTGATCTGAGTATGAGTCATGGTCATGTGGTTCTGTTGATTTAGCAATCGATAACGATGCTATTTGTCGAGAAAGACCTTTAATTATCGCTTTGACTTCTTTAATTTCTGAACTTGGCTCGCCAATGTAAACCTCATTTACTCCCTTAATTCTTCTAGTATTCCTGAGTGATTGACTCCGTTGTTAGGAATTATCCGCTTGTCGCTGAAAGAATTCCTAAATTTCTGATGCACTTTTTGACATTAGCTCTCCTCCACTTGTTGCCATTAGCCATTCTTGCACATTCTGCAATAATCCCTCCAAAAAGTATTGGTATTTGTGCCATTTCTCGTACCCATGATGTGGACACTTCAAGAGTATCCCATTGAATCGCTCCCATGTTTCGAAAAATTGCTCATCTTCTCTCTGGGTAAACTTCGAGATTTCCGTGCGAATAGCATTGGTTTTATGCACTGGGAAATATTTATTCAAAAATTTCGTTACCATTTGTTCCCATGATGTGATGTTATTGGTAGGCAATGTATTTAACCATGAATGAGCTCTATCATTTAAAGAAAATGGAAATAATCTGAGTTTAATATCATCGTCTGAAAAATTCTCATATTTAAAAGTTTGACAAATAGCATTAAAATCATTCAGATGATTATATGGGTCCTCATTTTCTAGGCCATAGAATGTTGGGAGATAATTTAGCACACTAGGTTTTAATTCAAAACTCCTAACAGCTATATTTGGGTATCTTATATATGATGTGCTCAAATTAGCTAAGGGACTAAAATAGTCCTTAAATAGCCTCTCTCGTGGTGCTTGTTGTTGTTGCAAATCCATTTCAAATTTATTTTTAACGTGCTTGTGTGTGCGAAGTGTTTTTTCTAGTTCAAGGTCTATAGGTTCAAGATTAGATAATAATGACAAACGACCATGCATGCAAGGAACATAAAAATAAATGGGAACAAATCAAATAAAAATAAAGAAAAATGAGAAATTACGGTACTAACCTTATCACGTTGTTACAACCTTACTATAAAAATACACAGAAAAATACGTGAAATAAATTAACTAAAAAGAATTAGTAAGATAAACAAAAATTACAAAGAAGAAAAAAAAGAACTTGAAAATTAAATTACAAAATTTTAAAGAAGAGAAAAAAAAATATTAACCTCTAAATACATATTCACTTTTTTTTCTTTTTTTAATAAAAAATACAAGAAAACAAATAAAAGAAATTATTCACAAAAATTAATTTTATGAATTAAAATTACATACCTCCCCGGTAACGGCACCAAAAACTTGTTGTGCAAATTTTATTGAACTCGCAAGTGCATGAATCTATTGTAGAAATAGACTAATGGTGACGAGTGTCGATCCCACGAATATGTGGATTTTAATTGTGTGTAGAATTAATTTTGTAAATGGGTGGTTGGATTTGTGGTGAAAGTGACTTGGATTATCTTAAAATTGGAATTGAAATGGGAAGAATAAATTGAAGTGAAATTCTATTAAATTGACGTACTTGGGTATCTGGATCCATATCAACATGCACCATGGGTTAAATATTCCTTATTAATACCAATTAAATCATGAGGGAAGAATCCACACCTCATGAACCACACTCTAATCAATATGGTGCTAAGGGCTTATCGTGCCAAATAATAATAACCTTGTACTAGGGAGCCGGTGTAACCAGGGCGGTATCTAGACAAGATTATTATTATTTGTCGACGAAAAGTCAAATCATCCACAAAAATTAGAGGGGAAGAGAAAATAAATTTACCAAATAAAGCCTATGACACATGTTGAGACTTCACCTTCAATTCAAGCTTGAAAGAAAATTAGCTACTCATAATTGAACTAGGGGCAAATGGGAATTCATTAAAATATATAGAAAATACAAGATGGAGAATGAATTACAGAAAATGGAGTCCAAAAATGGATTCAGAGCTGCCAAATTAGGGGGGAGAGGTCCCTTTTTTATAGATAGATTGAGTAAATCATGGCCATCGGATTAAAAATAGTTTGGACGCTCAGGATTGCGCCACGTCATCAGTCAACAGTACGCGTCAACAGTATGCGGTTTGACCACGCGGTTTGAACAGTAACAAGGTTTGACCATGCGGTTTGAACAGTAACGCGGTTTGGTTGAAAATAATCCGACGTGTTGCATGAACTGTACGCGCATTTTTTGGTCAACTAATATAGTGCCACGTCACCATCAACAGTACATAACAATTTTAGTCCAACAGGATCATGCCACATCATCAGTCAATGCCACGTCATCGATCCATCTAGGTGAACAGTGTCGTGAACAGTAATGTAGACAAACCGTACATGTGAAAAGTACCGTACATATGAATAGTGCCATTTTTCCTTTTATACTCCTCCTACGGTTTTCGACCGTCCTGAGTTCAAAAGAGAAGTCCGTTTTGCCGTCTAATCTCTCGTTCATTGTGAAATGACTATAGCCCCTAAAATACATAAAATACTTAATTAAAATAAAATACACGTAATTAAATTATAAGAAGGTTAAATACATAAAAGTAAGGATGTTAGTAAAACTTGAAGTGTAAAATGACGATTTTCTCCTTTATAAATATACATTTTCTAACACTCAACACACGCCTCCAAGCGATCCAAGCTTGAGGATTTCACTATCCAAACCTTTCCAAGGCTTCAACCGTTTACAATTGACTTCAAGGTGTCAATGAACTTTACAACAACGAGATTATCTCCCAATCTCTTCACTCAAGTGTTTCACACACTCAAATACTTACAATTAAGATGAAGAAATAAAAGTTACAACAAAACTCACTAAAAGAGTAGATATTCAAAAATGATGAACAAGAGATGATTCAATGTTTTTGTGATTTGCGAATTAAGAGCTCAAGATATCTCGTGTGCTTTTCGTTTTTGCTAGCTGGAGGACTTGAAAATGAATTGGATTTGAGTTTATATAGTTTGAGCTTAAAAACTAGCCGTTATGCACATTTTGGTCATAATCAACTTACTGATTATGGAATCTGGTTAGCCACTTTTATGTTACTATTAAGGCAAAAAAAATAAATTTTAAAATATTTGGTATTCCGCTTTTGAAATCCGATTAGCCGCTTTTGAAATCTAGATTGCCGCTTGCGAAATCCAGATAACCGTTTATGCTCCAGAGGCTTACTGCCCAGAATCTAGATTGTCGTTTACCATATCCAGTTAGCTGCTTGCTACAGTAACTGCTACAGTAACTGCTTGACCCTAAAACTTTATAAAACTATATTATGGCCCAAAACGTTATGAAATCTTTCAAATAGGTCTAATTTTAGAATTTTTAAATAATATTTTGTCAATCCTAAAACTTTCTGAAATTATGATTTCACCCAAACTATGTGAAATTATTGAATGACCCAAAATATTTAAATAGTTTCAAATAGGTCCAAATCTGAAATTTTAAAACAATATCAAAGGTTTTAAAATACTTTCATTTTAGTCCAAAACATTTTAATTCCATAATATCATTTTCTTAAAAAGTACAATTGATAAATTTTTGTTTAATCAATACATGTGGTTTGTTATCATCAAAATCAATATCTATAGCCATATAGGCTAACATTTATGACCCTTTAGTCTCTCCACCCTACAAGGGGAGCACCTATGTCTAGTGTGTAACAAATCTTAACTTCAAGTATAACCCTTATGGGATTCAAGATAACTTAATTCATGAAACTTAAATGAAGATCAAGTAATATTCTAATAATATCCGCTAAGACATGCCCTTTTGCGGCTTTATCTTAACTTGAACTATTAAATGGGTGGTCAACTGAAATAACAATTATATTAATAATAACTATTAGAGTAAAATGCTACAATAATGACATAACAATACATAAGAACAATCAAGAACCCATTAAATTATTTGTCACTCAACTACAAGTAAATCTAGTTCGTATTTTGAATGAGAAAAATAAACATTAATATATTGTTCAAGGGATACATCAGAAAAGTCAAAGAAAGAAGAAAAGTATAAGTTGAGAACGGCAAAAAGCAAATCCAAATAACTCTGCAGGATCTCTCAATGCTACTGAAGTCGTCCCCTTTAATTCTGATCTTCTTCTCCTTTTTTCTCTAATGTATTAATGATAATTCCCTTGCCGCCGTTTTATGTGGTGCGCACCCCCCTTTTATACTGCAAAGTAGGGTAAATAAAGTCTGTGGCGTGCATGAATTAAATTAAAAAACATGCAGATCGCAATTCTACAGCTGACCCGCACTTAAGTTTTCTCCCTCAGTGCTCCCAGATTGCTACAACAATGGTTGCTCTAACAACAGCTACAACACTGCATTGTTCCCGATTGTGCTTTACTTCTTTTGCAGCCATCTTCTTCCCTCCTCTTGCTAGTTTAATATCTCAGCATCCCTTCATGAATTAAGAATTTCTGAAAACCTACAATTATGCACATGTTTTGAGCACAAATTACTTTGATTGAAGAAAAACTTATTAAGACTTAACTAAAATGAATGTTTATGCAAAATATAACAAAAATTTAATAAAAACACCTTATTTGCTCTCTAAGTAATCTTGATTTAAATCTATAATTGATGTAATAATTCTTATTTCATACAGTTTTTATCTTGCGAACTTCAAACTAGTGTTGGAACTCCATCACGTGAAGTATAAGATAAAAAGATTTTAGTTGAGAGAGGAGAGTAAAAAAATTACTTGGATTTTGGTGTGTTTTTCAAATGAAATTGGTGAAGGGCATTTTCATCCAGAAAATGAAACACTAACTCTTGAATTTATTTTTAGAATTTAATTTCGAAATAAAATATGAAACTTTTATTCACTTATAACAACCTTTTAATTTTATTTTGTTTCGTGCCTTTTATGTTGAGTTTTCTATTTGCTACTACTTCTCTATTCAGTCCACACATTTTTGTTGAATCCCCTACTTCTTTCAAAGACATTAGGCATTGTTTCAAGTCCTTTTGGTCGCCCAATTTGAAAATATTTTTTCCTCTGCTTATGATGCTCCCTATATGATAAGAGTGCATAATTGGGAACTTGTATTTGTTTAATTCATAACATCTCAACGGCAAAACAGAAGAAAGAAAAAACAAAGAAAGCTGAGTGTACCAACTTATTAGCATGTCCATAGTATGCATCATTATATTATTAATCTTAATTCTTATTGTTTCTTGCATTATTTTCATATAAAAAAAAGCTTCTTATCTTCACAATTGTGAAAAATTAACATATTAATGCATAAATATTTTTGAAGTGATCAATTAAATATAAATATTATATTACTTAGCTTAATATCAACAATAAAGAAGTATCTATATTTCAATTACAAAAACATATGTTAAATTAAAGTCAAACGAACTATTTCAAATCAATTCAAAGAATACATCTTTGCATTTAAAAATAATTATCTAAACTTCAATTCGTCCCCTCCTAATAACTGACTTTAATCTACCCTCCAAAAGCATGAAAGTCTCAATCTATTCTATTTGTTCTTCAAAAGATGAGCATAAATGAGGTGCACATTGATGAACTTTTAAATCATATTCTTAGCAATAAATGTAGGTAAGTTTGGACGTTTTCAGCGGGTAAATTAAAGTTTAACATTAAATTAAATCAGATAGCTTAGTAATATAGGATTTCGATAATGAGGGTTTATTTTATTGTTTTTCTTAGGAATCAATAATCTCACCCTAAAAGTAGATAGACTTAAAATTTAAATATTAGAAATGGTACCAACATAGTATTGTTGATTGGTTGATAATTGATATTATTTAAACAAATTGCTTTCTAGAAGATTGATTCGACGATGCATCTATAACAAAGCAATAGGCGATACACACACAAAAAACATATGACAGAATTTGACGTATGCATAATGGGTTAATTTTTTCTTTTATTAAAAACACGGATTCAATTTCGCTATAATTGACCATTATTGCAAAAGCAGTCCTACAAGGTAAAAGAAATAACTTATTAACAATATCATTTGCACCCCCCCTCAGGGCAGGGGTACCGATAGTCTACAAGTGCTTTCTTCATCGTCTCGAACAAACACTCTTCACTTGTGAGCCCTGAGCAATCAACAATGTCAGGTGATGCTGCAGGGTTAATAGAAAATAAAGCCTCTGGCTTAGATCCTTGGCCAGTTCTACTGGCTGAAATAAGCACGTTTTTAGTGTTTGCCACTACAAGCAAAGCCAAAATGATGAAGGTAAGACTCTTCGACATTTTTTTAATTTCTTAAGAGAATTGCAAACGGCTTAATTAGAATTGAAAGAGATGTGTAAGAATCAGAAAGGCATGAGCCTCTATTTATCAGAGTGAATATTGATAAACGACCTGCAGTGGCTTTAATGGAATTGAAAGATTCCATAAATAAGTATTAAATAAATTACGCTTCATTTGTTAGTGTTAACTATTGATTTTAATATCTAATTGCATTATAAAGGCAATTTCAATGTACATTTAATTAAATTTATTGTTTTTGGCATTGTTTTTGGTTTAGTTTATTATTAGATTTCTTTTTCTTTTCCTTTGAGTCATGTCCTTCAATAAAATTAACCACACTCTATATTTTAAGCAAGCCATTCTTGTTTTCTTAGTAAAAAACCATGAGTTTATGACTACAAGTGAAGCCCCTCATACACATTCACTGGCTAGCTCAATGTAACAAAATGTCAAAATTGCTTCCCACTTCACCTTTGTAATTAAGCAGCCTTGGGATATTCATTGATCAAAACACTTCAAAAACATTTAAAATGAATCTTAAATCATCCTTCTTTTCTACCTTCAAAAGTGCGTCATCTATTCTCTTCCTTTTAATTTCATGCCTTGTTTTAAAGCTGTTGCAATGTTCGAAACAGTTGTTTTATTGCTCATCATTTGCCTGGTGGCAGCAACAACAATACAATCAGCGAGACTTTGGCTACGGAGCTTAATTCTGCAAAAGAGACAACAACAAAAACGTAGTGGCAAAAAACATTGCTCAAGCCACTGATATTTACAAGTCACCAACTCGTTTCTGCGTTGTGATATGGCAGATGATTCGTTGATAGAAACTACTAGTCCTCAATCAAAGCGTGTTAGTCGTGCTCAAGGGCTTTACGGGTCGGCTTGTCCGCATCAACTAGATATCATCATGTCCATGAGCTTTGCGTTCGTTGATGGTCTTAATAATGGCTGTTGTATCAGCCTCTTTGGCGAACAACATGTCGATTGTTCCTGTCTATAAGATGCCCATTGTCGGCGCTACTCGCGTGTTCCTATTGATTAGTGGATATATAATTGCTCAGAGGCATCGGGCAGATTTTAAATCTGGCGACAACATTGTTGGATGCAATGTTATAGTTGTTTACTAAACCTTGTTGGTGGAGCCAGATTCTAGTTGGTGATCTAATTTACAATGTTATAAATTTTTTTTCACGTACCTATAATATTGTAAACAAATTTTTTTTAATGAAAAGTTCAAGATTCCCATATTGAAAACTTATTCCTATGTAGGTGGTTTTGTTATGTTTGTTTACTTAGAATGATAGTGGCTTGCTTCTGGTTAATTGATGGTGGATTGAAGAATAAACTTTTTCAAAACTCGTGCCATATCATTTAGTTTTAGTATTTCATTTTATGTTAGTTCGCACGTTTAATCATTTTTACTTAACATGTGCTTGTTGGTAGCCAAATATTTGATTTCAATATAATGTTAACACATCGGCAATCTGATGTACTATTTTAAACTTCATTATTTTTCCATAATGTAGGTATCAGACCACATTTAAAATAAATGGACAAATTACTAGTGCTCCAAAATGGGAGACAAAAGTAAAAATCCATATGAAGTTTAGGTACATAAAAGCAACGAGGCCATAAGCCACCCCTGTAGTGCCTAAGAGGTGGAACCCCCAATTAATGAAGGGAAGTTGAAGATTCCCAGGGACAGATTAAAGTTTAACATTAAATTGAATTAGACAGTTAAGTAATATAAGATATCAATAAAATGAGGGTTTATTTTGTTTTCTTAGGATACAATAACCAACCCCAAGAGTGGATAGACTTAAAATTTAAATAATATAAACATTACTAACATAGTTATTATGATCGCCTAAGCATTATTATTATTTAAACAAACTCCTTTCTCGAAAATTGATTCAACGATATGTATGCAACAAATTAGCAAGAGATACACACACAACAAACGTATGACATAACATTATGTGATCCATTTCTTCTTTTATTAAAACGCAGCTTCGATTTCACTACAATTGATTAGTAATGCAAAAAACACTCATACAAGATACACTTTCCTTTTCACATACTTAAAATATTGTAACTAATTTTTTTTATGAAAAATTCAAGATTCCCGAATTGAAAAATTTTTCCTAAGTAGGTGATTGGTTATGTATGTTTACTTAGAATGACAGTGACTTGCTTATACTTAATTAGTGGTGGATTGAGGAATATATTTTTCCAAAACACGCGCTTTATCATTTTATTTAATTATTTCATATTATGTTTATTTACGTGTTTAATTGTTTTTATATAATATGTGCTTGTTGGTAGCCAAATATTGGATTTCATTATAATGTTCATACGTCAGCAATCTGATGTATTACATTAAATTTCATTATTTTTCCATAATCTAGGCTTCCGACCATATTCTTATGCACGTTTGACATTAATCGAAAATCTACTTGTGCTCTGAAAAAGGGATGCAAAAAAGTAAAAATCTATATGAAGTTAAGGCGCATAAGCAATTACGGCAATAACCACCCCTATAGTGCCTTCAAAATGAAGACCCCAGTTGAGTTGAAGGCGCCCTCATATCGGCTAACTTAAAATTTACATATGCTCTCCTTATCATTATCATCTTGTAAAGATTGTTGTAAATGATCCGATTCTAAAGTCCTATGAACTTCAAGTTATATAATGGTAAAGTTTGGAAATATATGTTAAAACTTATTACTAATAAGTGACATAAAGCAATCCATAGTGTATGAGAAAATATACCAGTTGAGTTCTTAGAAAAGACTAAAATGGTCACAAATGGCCTTACTTAAATCTAGATTTCTCAGGCATTACTTTTGCTTTAGAATCTTTCTAAGAGTGCCTAAGTTTACTAGTAAGCTATCTATACACTTATCATGAGTTTGTTGTAACAAATTTTTTTAATAACATTAATATATTACAATAGTACGAAGGAAAATTATCTCTGCATCACCACTGTTTTTTCATACATATATCTAACTACCACAAATTTTTAACTTGTTCTTTCACCACTTTGTTTCTAAAGTTCTTTCAGTCAACTACTTTCACACTAAGAATTGAAATAAAATCACCATTTTATTCTTTAATGAAATGAAAGACTATGTTATCCTACAAAAGTTTTGAAAATAAAAAAATTTTAGTTATGAGAATACCTCTGATTTTAATAGAAAACAAATCTCAAAATCCGAGATGTTAATTTTTATAATTATAATTTTTACTCGATACATTTTCCAATTCATAATTTTTTATTATTCAAATTGGTTCAAACTATTTTTATTTTGGTGATTAATTTTAAAAAAAAAAGAAAATTGTTTGATAATTGTGACTCTACGATTAATAAAAAAAAAGAATATTTAAGATGAGAATTACATATTTTTTAGATCAAAAGAATTGAAAAAATCAATAATATTTTATCAATTAATTAAATAGTACTCGCAGATTGATTTTTTCAATAATATTTTATCAATTAATTAAATGGTAATCATAGTTTTTTAATTAAAATTTCGTGGGATAAAATGGTCTTTTAGATCACTTAGGGGTAAAATGGTCATTTTATTTAAATTATTATTATCAAATTAGTCGATTAATACAAGTTCATAAATGATAGTAGTGCAAAGAACATGTTAAAAGTTTGTAGTGTCTGGATGTACATTTGACAAAACAGAGTTGGTGTAGAGAAAATTGCTCTAGCATAAATCAATAAGAAAGAGAAGAACATAAATTAAATTGAGGCATGTGCAGTTACAATGTCCTTAAAAATGATTTGTCATTTTCTCAGTAGCACTTAGGTTATATTAGCAACTACCCCTTAGGATATTGCAAAGTCAAATGGTCTCGGCAGCATAACCTCACTACTCTTGCGAACTTCAAACTAGTGTTGGAACTCCATCACGTGAAGTCTAAGATAGAAAGATTTTAGTTGAGAGAGGAGAGCAAAAAACTTGGATTTTGGTGTGTTTTTCAAATGAAATTGGTGAAGGGCATTTTCATCTAGAAAATGGAACACTAACTCTTGAATTTATTTTTAGAATTTAATTTCAAAATAAAATCTATAACTTTTATTCACTTATAACAACCTTTTAAATGTATTTTGTTCCATGCTTTTTATGTTCAGTTTTCTACTTGCTACTACTTCTTTATTCAGTCCACACAGTTGTGTTGAATCCCCTACTTCTTTTAAAGACATTAGGCATTGTTTCAAGTCATTTTGGCCGCCCAATTTGAAAAAAAAATTTCCTCTGCTTATGATGCTCCCTATATGATAAGAGTGCATAATTGGGAACTTGTATTAGTTCAATTCATAAAATCTCCAGAGCAGTACAGAAGAAAGAAAAAACAAGGAAATTAACATATTAATGCATAAATATATTTTAAGTGATCAATAAAATATAAATATTATATTACTTAGGTGCATAAAAAAATAAAGAAGTATCAATATTTAAATTACAAAAATATATGTTAAATTAAAGTCAAATGAACTATTTTAAATAAAATAAAAGAATACATATTTGCATTTAAAAACAATTATTTAAACTTCAATTCGTCTCCTCCTAATAATTGTCTTTAATCTACCCTCCAAAGGCATGAAAATCTCAATCTACCCTATTTGTTCTTCAAAGGATGAGCATAAATGAGGTGCTCATTGATGAACTTTTAAATCATATTCTTAGCAATAAATGTAGGTAAGTTTGGACATTTTCGGGGGTAAATTAAAGTTTAACATTAAATTAAATCAGACAGCTTAGTAATATAGGATATCGATAATGAGGGTATATTTTATTGTTTTTCTTAGGAATCAATAATCTAAGCCTAAAAGTAGATCGACTTAAAATTTAAATATTACAAATGGTACCAACATAATATTGTTGATTGATTGATAATTGCTATTGTTTAAACAAACTGCTTTCTAGAAGATTGATTCGACGATGCATCTATAACAAAGCAGCAGGAGATACACACACAAAAAACATATGACAAAATTTTACGTATGCATAATGGGTTAATTTTTTCTCTTATTAAAAACACAGATTCAATTTCGCTATAATTGATCGTTATTGCAAAAGCAGTCCTACAAGGTAAAAGAAATAACTTATTAACAATATCATTTGCACCCCCGCTCAGGGCAGGGGTACCGATAGTCTACAAGAGCTTTCTTAATCGTCTTGATCAAACACTCTTCACTTGTGAGCCCTGAGCAATCAACAATGTCAGGTGATGCTGCAGGGTTAATAGAAAATAAAGCCTCTGGCTTAGATCCTTGGCCAGTTCTACTGGCTGAAATAAGCACGTTTTTAGTGTTTGCCACTACAAGCAAAGCCAAAATGATGAAGGTAAGACTCTTCGACATTTTTTTAATTTCTTAAGAGAATTGCAAACGGCTTAATTAGAATTGAAAGAGATGTGTAAGAATCAGAAAGGCATGAGCCTCTATTTATCTGAGTGAATATTGATAAACGACCTGCAATGGCTTTAATGGAATTGAAAGATTCCATAAATAAGTATTAAATAAATTACGCTTCATTTGTTAGTGTTAACTATTGATTTTAATATCTAATTGCATTATAAAGGCAATTTCAATGTACATTTAATTAAATTTATTGTTTTTGGCATTGTTTTTGGTTTAGTTTATTATTAGATTTCTTTTTCTTTTCCTTTGAGTCATGTCCTTCAATAAAATTAACCACACTCTATATTTTAAGCAAGCCATTCTTGTTTTCTTAGTAAAAAACCATGAGTTTATGACTACAAGTGAAGCCCCTCATACACATTCACTGGCTAGCTCAATGTAACAAAATGTCAAAATTGCTTCCCACTTCACCTTTGTAATTAAGCAGCCTTGGGATATTCATTGATCAAAACACTTCAAAAACATTTAAAATGAATCTTAAATCATCCTTCTTTTCTACCTTCAAAAGTGCGTCATCTATTCTCTTCCTTTTAATTTCATGCCTTGTTTTAAAGCTGTTGCAATGTTCGAAACAGTTGTTTTATTGCTCATCATTTGCCTGGTGGCAGCAACAACAATACAATCAGCGAGACTTTGGCTACGGAGCTTAATTCTGCAAAAGAGACAACAACAAAAACGTAGTGGCAAAAAACATTGCTCAAGCCACTGATATTTACAAGTCACCAACTCGTTTCTGCGTTGTGATATGGCAGATGATTCGTTGATAGAAACTACTAGTCCTCAATCAAAGCGTGTTAGTCGTGCTCAAGGGCTTTACGGGTCGGCTTGTCCGCATCAACTAGATATCATCATGTCCATGAGCTTTGCGTTCATTGATGGTCTTAATAATGGCTGTTGTATCAGCCTCTTTGGCGAACAACATGTCGATTGTTCCTGTCTATAAGATGCCCATTGTCGGCGCTACTCGCGTGTTCCTATTGATTAGTGGATATATAATTGCTCAGAGGCATCGGGCAGATTTTAAATCTGGCGACAACATTGTTGGATGCAATGTTATAGTTGTTTACTAAACCATGTAGGTACAGTCAAATTCTAGTTGGTGATTTGATTTACAATGTTATAAACTTTATTTTTTACGTACCTATAATATTGTAAACTGACTTTTTTTTTAATGAAAAGTTGAAGATTCCCATTTTGAAAAATTATTCCTATGGAAGTGGTTTTGTTATGTTTGTTTACTTAGAATGACAGTGGCTTACTTCTGTTTAATTGATGGTGGATTGAAGAATAAACTTTTTCAAAACTCGTGCTCTATCGTTTAGTTTTAGTATTTAATTTTATGTTAGTTCGAGCATTTAATCATTTTTACATAACATGTGCTTGTTGGTAGCCAAATATTTGATTTTAATATAATGTTCGTACTTCAGCAATTAGATGTACTATTTTAAACTTCAGTATTTTTTCCATAATGCAGGTATCCGACCACATTCCTATGCATTATGCATTAATCGAAAAACTATTGGTGCTCCAAAAAGGGAAACAAAAGTAAAAATCCATATGAAGTTTAGGTACATAAAAGCAACGAGGCCAGTGGCCACCCCTGTAGTGCCTAAGAAGTGAAAACCCCAATTAAGGTGAAGACACATTCATTTTGGCTAACTTGTCTTTATTTATATATGTTCTCCATATCATTATCACCTAGCACAGATTGTTGTAAGTAATTTGATTCCAAAGTCATATGGACTTTGGGCTATATAATGGCAAGGTTTGGAAGTATATGCTACATAATTATTATTGGTAAGTGAAATAAAACAATCGAGAATGTGTAAAAGACGGCTGTATGTTTAGTAGATGAGGCAAATACATGTCAAAAATATACGAAAAATTTTCTTATACTAATTCGGGTTAACTTCAATTCATCACCTCCCAATAACAATCTTCAATTTACCCTCCAAAAGTATGAAAATCTCAATGCATCCTAATTTTGTTCAGAAGATAAGCGTAAATGGTGGTACATTGATAGACTTTTTAATTGTATCCTTAGAAATAAATAAAGGTAAGTTGAAGATTCCCAGGGGTAGATTAAAGTTTAACATTAAATTAAATCAGACAGTTAAGTAATATAAGATATCGATAAAATGAGGCTTTATTTTTTTCGTAGGATACAATAACCAACCCTAAGAGTGGATATACTTAAAATTTAAATAATAAAAAAATTTCTTAACATAGTTATTATGATCGCCTGAGCATTATTATTATTTAAACACACTGCTTTCTCGAAGATTGATTCAGCGACATCTATACAAGAAATTAGCAAGAGATACACACACAAAAAACATATGACAGAACATTATGTGATCCATTTTTTCTTTTATTAAAACGCAGCTTCAACTACAATTGATCGGTAATGCAAAAAACACTCATACAAGATACACTTTTTTTTTTCACGTACTTATAATATTGTAAACTGATTTTTTTATGAAAAATTCAAGATTCCCGAATTGAAAAATTATTCCTAAGTAGGTGATTGGTTATGTATGTTTACTTAGAATAACGGTGACTTGCTTCTATTTAATTAGTGGTGGATTGAGGAATAAACTATCGCAAAACATGCGCTATGTTGTTTTATTTAATTATTTCATTTTATGTTTATTTTACGTTTATTTTTTTATTTTTTTTATATAATATGTGCTTGTTGGTAGCCAAATATTGGATTTCAATATAATGTTAATACATCAGCAGTTTGATGTATTACTTTAAATTTCATTATTTTTCCATAATCTAGGCATCTGACCATATTCTTTTGTGTTTGGCATTAATAAACAATCTACTTGTGCTCCAAAAAGGGGATGGAAAAAAGCAAAAATCTATATGAAGTTAAGGTACATTAGCAATGAGGGCAATGGCTACCCCTGTAGTGTATTAAAAGTTAAGACCCCAATTAAGTTGCACGTGCCCTCATATCGGCTGACTTAAAATTCACATATGCTCTCTGTATCATTATCACCTTGTAACGATTGTTGTAAATAATCTGATTCCAAAGTCCTATGAACTTCAAGCTAAATAATGGTAAAGTTTGGAAATATATGTTAAAAATTATTACTAATAAGTGACATAAAACAATCCATAGTATATGAGAACATATACCAGTTGAGTTCTTAGAATATACTAAAAGGGTAAAAAATGGCCTTACTTAAATCTAGAATTTTCAGGCATTGCTTTTGCTTTTGAATCTTTCTAAGAGTGCCTAAGTTTACTAGTAAGTTAGCTACACACTTGTCATGAGTTTAATGTAACAAATGTTTTTATTAAAGTTAATATATTACAACAGTATAAAGGAAAATTATCTCTGCAACACCATTGATTTATCATACATATATCTAACTACCACAAATTTTTAACTTGTTCTTTCACCACTGTGTTTCTAAAGTTCTTTCAATCAACTACTTTCACACTAAGAATTTAAATAAAATCACCATTTTATCCATATATAAAATGAAAGCCTATTTTATCCTACAAAATTTTTGAAAATAAAAAAATTATAATTACAAGAATACCTCTGATTTTAATAGAAAAAAATCTCAAAATCTGAGATGTTAATTTTTATAATTATGCTATTTACTTGATATATTTTGTAATTTATAAATTTTTGTTATTCTAAATTGGTTCAAACTATTGTTATTTTGGTGATCAATTTAAACAATGAAATTGTTTGATAATTGTGACTGTACGATTAATAAAAAAAATATTTAAGATGAGAATTACACGTTTTTTAGGTCAAAAGAATTGAAAAAATCAATAATATTTTATCAATTAATTAAATATTACTCGTAGATTGATTTTTTCAATAATATTTTATCAATTAATTAAATGGTAATCATAGTTTTTTAATTAAAATTTTCTTGGGATAAAATGGTCTTTTAGATCACTTAGGGGTTAAATGGTCATTTTATTTAAATTATTAATGTCAAATTAGTCGAGTAATACAAGTTCAGAAATGTTGGTGATGCAAAGAATATGTTAAAACTTTGTGATGCCTGGATATACATATGAAAAAACGGAGTTGCTATAGAGATAATTTCTCTACTATAGATCAATAAGAAATAGAAGAGCATAAATTAAACTGAGCCATGTGCAGTTACAATGTCCTTAAAAAGGATTTTTCATTTTCTCAGTAGCGCTTAGGTTACATCAACAATTGTCCCTTAGGATATTACAAAGTCAAATGGTCTTAGCAGCATAACCTCACTACTCTTGTGAACTTCAAACTAGTTTTGGAACTCCATCACGTGAAGTCTAAGATAGAAATATTTTAATTGAGGGAGGAGAGCAAAAAAAATTACTTCGATTTTTGTGTGTTTTTCCAATGAAATTGTCGAAGGGCATTTTCATCTAGAAAATGAAACACTAACTCTTGAATTTAATTTTGAAATAAAATCTATAACTTTTATTCACTTGTAACAACCTTTTAACTTTATTTTGTTCCGTGCCTTTTATGTTGAGTTTTCTATTTGCTACTACTTCTCTATCCAGTCGACACAGTTGTGTTGAATCCCCTACTTCTGTCAAAGACATTAGGCATTGTTTCAAGTCTTTTTGGTCGCCCAATTTGAAAACTTTGTTTCCTTTGTTTATGATGCTCCCTATATGATAAGAGTGCATAATTGTGAACTTGTATTGGTTTAATTTATAACATCTCAAGAGCATTACCCAAGAAGGAAAAAACAAGGAAAGCTAAAACCGGACATCATTGGTTCAGATTCCATGTACCAAGTTATTAACATGTCCATAGCTTGCATCATTATATTATTAATCTTAATTCTTATTGTTGCTTGCATTTCTTAATTTCTTTTTTTATAAGAAGTTAAACTGAATTTCTTATAAAAAATATTTTCTTGCAAGCTGCAAAAAATTAACATATTAATGCATAAACATTTTTTAAGTGATCAATTAAATATAAATATTATATTACTTAGCTTAATAACAAAAATAAAGAAGTATCTGCATTTCAATTACAAAAACATATATTAAATTAAAGTCAAATGAACTATCTCAAATAAAATAAAAGAATACATCTTTGCATTTAAAAAAAAATTATTTCAACTCAATTCATCCCCTCCTAATAACAATCTTTAATCTACCCTCCACAAGCATGAAAATCTCAATCTACACTATTTTTTCTTCAAAAGATGAGCATAAATGAGGTGAACATTGATGAACTTTTAAATCATATTCTTAACAATAAATGTAGGTATGTTTGAAGATTTTCAGGGGGTAAATTAAAGTTTAACATTAAATTAAATTGGACAGCTTACTAATAAAGGATTTCGAAAATGAGGGTCTGTTTTATTGTTTTTCTTAGGAATCAAAAATCTCACCCTAAAAGTAGATAGACTTAAAATTTAAATATTACAAATGGTACCAACATAGTAATGTTGATTGGTTGATAATTGCTATTATTTAAACAAACTGTTTTCTCGAAGATTGACTCCATGATGCATCTATAACAAAGCAGTAGGAGATACACACACAAAAAACATATGACATAATATTACGTATGCATAATGGGTTAATTTTTTCTTTTATTAAAAACACGGATTCAATTTCGCTATAATTGATCGTTATTGCAAATGCACTCATACAAGGTAAAAGAAATAACTTATTACCAAAATCATTTACACCCCGCCTCAAGGCAACTTGTGAGCCCTGAGCAATCAACAATGTCAGGTGATGCTACAGGGTTAATAGAAAATAAAGCCCCTGGCTTAGATCCTTGGCCAGTTCTACTGGCTGAAATAAGCATGTTTTTAGTGTTTACCACTGCAAGCAAAGCCAAAATGATGAAGGTAAGACTCTTTGACATTTTTTTAATTTCTTAAGAGAATTGCAAACCGCTTAATTAGAATTGAAAAAGATGTGTAAGAATCAAAAAAGTATGAGCCTCTATTTATCTGAGTAAATATTGAAAAACGACCTGCAGTGGCTTTAATGGAATTGAAAGATTCCATAAATAAGTATTAAATAAATTACACTTCATTTGTTAGCGTTAACTGTTGATTTTAATATCTTGTTGCATTACAAAGGTAATTTCAATGTACATTTAATTAAATTTATTATTTTTAGCATCATTTTTGGTTTAGTTTATTATTAGATTTCTTTTTCTTTTTCTTTGAGTCATGTCCTTCAATGAAATTAACCACATTCTATATTTTAAGCAAGCCATTCTTTTTTCTTAATAAAAAATCATGAGTAATTAATCTTTTCTTTTTATGTGTACAAGTGAAGCCCCTCATATACATTTGCTGGCTAGTTCAATGTAACAAAATGTCAAAATTTCTTCCCACTTCACATATAACACATCATGCAGATAATAGATGAAATTGAGAGGTAAAAACCCTTTTGCAACAATTTTGCTCTTTCTCCACTAGGCAACAACACGGGCGGTAATGGGCAATTGTTATCTTTATGTGATAAATTAGATGATAAAGTAATATGATCTGTCACCCCTTATCAATAATCCAATTTCGGGAAGCAATTTTAGACAAACCTAGCTTTGTTACCGCATTTGCTTTGGAGTGAGAACTTTCATTTTGATTATTCAGGAGTGACAAAAGTTGCTTTAGTTGAGCGTCGGATATTATAAGTGAGCCTTCATATGTGCTTGACCCCTTTCCAATTTGATTAGCCATAGAAATACCTTTATGCCTATTTGAATTTAGCCTAAGTTCATTTTAGCTTTAAAATGGCCTGGTCAGTATCCATGCAACTTATAACATTTCTGGATCCAACGGCCGAAATTTCCACAATGGTCACACAAAGGCCTACCTCTCCCAGAGCCAGATTGACGCCGATCTCCATTTTGAGGTCTCATAAATTCCTGTGCCTGAGAGTATGATTGATCGCGATAATCTGGGAACCCATGAGAGCGAGTTTGCTTTGTTCTTCCTGCTGCCGAAAGAATTGGCTTGCTGTATACAGCCCTGGCAGCAGTGTTGCTGCTTGAATCAATGATTGTATGCGGAGAACTGAGGAGGCATTGTTTCTCCTCTTGGGAGATTGAAGAGTGGGCTTGGAGAATAGAAGGCAAAGGATTCATGAGCATGATTTGACCTCTAATTGCACTATAAGTTTCATTTAGACCCATTAGAAACTGCATCAGTTTTTGTCGATCTACTTGTGCTATGTCCAAATGTGTTGCTAATTCATCTCATCAATTTTTTAACATAGTATAGTAAGCAGAGACAGAGAGTTACTCTTGTCGAAGAGAAGTAATATCTCATTGTATCTCGAAGATGCGAGGCACATTGGCTTGAGAGAAACACTCATAGAGACCTTCTCAAACCTTATGAGCAGTAGGATAATAAGTCTCACTGTCAGCTATTTCTAGATTGCAAGAATTGACGATCCAAGAATGAACCATTGCATCTCAACCAAGTCGCATAGCCTTCAAGATCAGCTTCTTCTGAATGAACTTTGATAGAACCATTGACAAATCTGAGCTTGTTCTTGGAGTTTCAAGCTTGAACCATAGCCCTTTTCCAACCAGAGTAATTATCTTCATTTAGAGGTTTGGAGGCGAGAATCAATCCGGGATTATCCGAATAATGAGTGAAGTAGGGATTTGAGAGATCTGCCTTGGAGGAATATGCAGAAATCTCTAATTTTTGTGGAGCAAAACCACTAGGTTTAGCAATATCTTCAAGGGCCATGATGGCTAAAAGAGAGATGCTACACGAGAGATTAAAGTGCACCGAGTCCTTGCTTTGATACCATGTAAATATGAGAGAAAAGTATAATAGGCCGAATGATTTTTATTGACTTTTGATTGAGTATATATACACAGATAGCTGACTTGCTATACACGACCATCAGTTCTATAGTTAAGTTAGGATCCCTACAATTAAGCTATGCAATCAAAGTCTATTGCAATTTTAGAAGATATATTTACAGCTCAACACAATGAATAATACGGATTCTACTTTCCAATACAGCTCAATATAACAAAATGTCAAATTTCTTCCCCCTTCGCCTTTATAGTTAAGCATTCTTAGAATATTAATTGATCACAACACTTCAGAAACCATTTAAATGAGTCTCGAATCGTCATTCCTTTTTACCTTCAAAAGTGCTTTATCTATTCGCTTCCTTCAATTTTAGGTCTTGTTATAGAGCTACTGTAATGCTATCAGCAATTGTTTTATTGCTCGTCACTAGCCTGGCAGCAGTAACAGTATTACAGGTAGAGAAACTTGGGCTACAGTGCTTGATTCTGTAAGAGAGACAACAGCAAACACGTAGTGGCAAAAAGATTGCTCAAGCCACTGATATTTACAAGCCAGTAACTTGTTTCGGCATTGGATTAAGGCGAATGATCCATTGAAAAAAACCATAGATCCTCAACCAAAGTTATTTGCCGTGCTCAAAGGATTTATAAGCCTGTTATCAGGTGCAACTTGGCCTCATCATGTCTATGTGCTTTGTGTTCATTGATGGTCCTAATAATGGCTGCTGTATCAGCCTCCTCGGCAACAACAAGTTGATTATTCCTATCCGTGAGATGCCCATTGATGGCAACACTAGCATTTTCAGGTTGGGTGGCGGATATGCAATTGCTCAGGCGTATTGGATGGATCTTAAATTTGGCGATGCCATTGTTGGATACAATGTTATAGATTTCACTAAACTATGTAGGTGGAGTCAGCTTCTACTTCGTCAACCAATTTACAATGTTATAAACTTTCTTTTTCGCATACTTATAAAATTGTAAACTAATTTATTTATAAAAACTTCAAGATTCCCGGATAGAAAAATTATTTCTAAGTACGTAATTAGTTATGTATGTTTCCTTGGAATGACAGTGACTTGCTTTTGTTTAATTAATGGTGGATTAAAGAATAAACTTTTCCAAAACATGTGCTCTGTCGTTTAGTTTTATTATTTCATTTTATGTTAGTTTGCTTATTTAATCATTTTTATATAATATGTGTTTGCTGGTAGCCAAATATTAGATTTTAATATAATGTTAACACTTCAACAATCTGGTCTATGATTTTAAACTTCATTATTTTCTATAGTCTAGGTATCTGACCATATTACTATGCATTTGGCATTAATTGACAATCTACTGGTGCTCCGAAAAGGGAAACAAATAAAAATCTATGCGATGTTTTGGTACATATAAAAAAAGAGGTAAGTGCCCACCTTTGTCGTACCTAAAAAGTAAATACCCAATTAAAGTGAAGACAACTTCATTTCGGCTGATTTGTCTTTATTTATAAATGCTCTCGGTATCATTATCACCTTACATAGATTGCGGTAAGTGAGTTGATTCCAAAGTCCTTTGAACTTAAAGTTATATAATGGTAAAGTTTGAAAGTATACGTAAGAAAATTATTGCTAGTAAATGACATAAAACAGTCCATAATATTTGAAAAAAATATACCAATTAAGTTCTTAGGAAAAACTATAAGGGTTACAAATGGTCCTACTTAAAATCTAGATGTTTTAGATAGTACTTTTGTTATAGAATCTTTCTAGAGTAAGTTAAGTTTACTAGTCAGCTAGTTACACACTCGTCATAAGGTTATAATAATAATTGAAATAACGTTAATTTATTACAATAGTATGTAGGGAAATTATCGTTGTACCACCTCTGTTTTATCATACGTATGTCTAGCCACCACAAATTTTTGATATATTTTTTACAGCAATTTGTTTCTAAACTTATATCAATCAACCACTTTGACAGTAAAAGTTTAAATAGATTGGTATATTTTTAATTAATTTTTTATTTTAAAAAATTTTGTTGGATAAAATAGTTCTTTAATTCATTTAGAAGTAAAATGGGCATTTTATTTAAACCTTAGTGTTAAAGTAAATGATTGATACAAGTTTAGAATCAAGGGTTGTGCAAAGAACACGTTAAATTTTTGTAGTGGTTAGATGTACATATAACCAAACAGAAGTGGTGCAGAGGTAATTTCCCTAGTATATATTAACGACAAAGATAAGAACATTAATTAAACTGAGGATGAGCAATTACAATTTAAAACATATTCGCCACTTTTTTAGTAGTACTTAGGTTATATTAACATCAGTCTCTTAGGATATTACAAAGCCAAATAGTCTCGGTAACATAATCTCACTACTTCGGTGAACTTCAAACCAGTGTTGGAACTCCATTACATGAAGTCTAAGTTAGAAAGAATTTATTTGAGAGAGGAGAGCAAAAAAAATCGCTTTGGTTTTGGTGTGTTTTTCGAATGAAATTGATGAAGGGCATTTTCATCTAGAAAATTAAGCACTAACTCTTGAATTTATAGTTTGAACTTAATTTTGAAATAAAATCTATAACTTTCACTTGGAACAATCTTTTAGCCATATTTTGTTACGTGCCTCTTATGTTGAGTTTTCTATTTGCTCTTATTTCTCTATTCAACCCACACAATAGTGTTGAATCCTTTACTTGTTCAAAAGACTTGAATTATTGTTTCAAGTATTTTTGGTCACCCAATTTGAGAATTTTGTTTCTCTTGTTTATGATGCTTCCTATATGAAAAGAGTGCATAAGCGGGAACTTGTATTTGTTTAATTCACAACATCTCAAGAGCATTACATAAGAAAGACAAAACAAGAAAAGCTGAAAACGGACAACATTGATTAAGATTCCTTTTACCAATCAATCCTACATGTTATTCTTCGTGATAACCACATCCAAGTCTTGAATTTGTCAGATCCAACATCAAGATGTCCATAATTTGCATCATTTTATTATTAATCTTAATTCTTATCGCTACTTCCATTGTTTTCTTACCAAATTTTTTTTCTTATTTTACAAGCTACATAAAATTTAACAAATTAATACATTAACACATTTTAAGTCATCAATTAAATATAAATATTTTATTATTTAGCTAAATGAAAAAAATAAATTAGTATCTAAATTTCAATTACAAAAACGTTTATTAAGTTAAAGTCAAGCTAACTATCACAAATAAATAAAAGAATACACATTTGCTTTTAAAAACAGATATTTACACTATTTTATAATTTCCAAAACATTTTTGAAATAAAATAAAATAAATTAAAATGACAATATTTTCTATTTTCATGTGATGATGAAATAAAAAATTCTAATTACTATGATATTGTGACTTGCGTTCTGCTCTTTAATAATTGTAACTAGCTAACAAATTGTTCATTTCTTTATTTAAATGATTTTTTTTCATTTTGGATGCAATTTGCAAAGTAGTCTCTTAGAACATCATCAAAATATTCATCTAATCATAGAAAGATGATTGTACATTTAGTAGATGAGGCGAATACATTTCAAAAATAAAATTTTTGTTATATTAATGGGGTAAATTTCAATTCATCCCCTCCCAATAACAATCTTCAATTTATCCTCCAAAAGCATACAAGCCTTAATCTACTCTAACCTTTGTTTAGATGATAACCATAAACGAGGGTACATTGATCAACTTTTTATTGGTGTTCTTAACAGTAAATGAGGGTAAGTTGAAGATTCTCAAGGGAAACATTGAAGTTTACCCTTAAATTAAATCAGATAGCTTAGTGATATAAGATTTAAATAAAATGAGGATTTTGTTTTTCAAATGATCCAATAACCTCACCCTAAAAGCAAATAGACTTAAGATTCCATAGACGAGTATTAAATAAACTACGCTTCTTTTGTTTGCATTACCTATTGATTTTAATATCTTGCTGCATTATGAAGATAATATCAATATATATTTAATTAATTTTAACATTTTTAGTGTTATCTTTTGTTTAATTTATTAATAGATTTCTTTCTCTTTTTTTAATATATAAAGATGTTTCTATGAGTAGGGTTGGCAAATTAAGGGAGTTTTTTTAAGCCTAGACCCAAGCTCATTAGATAAGAAATGCAAGGAGTGGGCCTAGGCTAGGCCCGCTGCAAGCCTAGGCTAGGCTTGGGCTTTTACTTATTTTTTTAATTTTTTAAAATTTGTTGTAAACTTGAAATGAGTTAATAATAATCAAGTTGTTATAATTAATATTGAATTAAAGAAAATAAATATTTTAAAATAAAATAATTAATAAAGAAAATAAATTAAATAAAAGTTTAGAGATATAATTTTTTAGTACTGGATTCTCTGATTCAAGTACTTTCTTAACTAACTAACACTTAAAACAGAGTCTAGTATTATAATTTTAAGTTTTTTGATTCATTATTGATATATAAATTTGGAATTTAAGCTTATTTTTTTCTAATTTTTCATTATTTTTAAATTTGAATTTATTATTCCAAATTATAAATTTATTTTTTCAAAAAAATAGAGGACATGGACTTGGCTCGAACATTTTTTCCTAAATCCTTATCCAGGCCCTCATGTGCGAAACTATGGCTTTTTTGCCATACCTATCTATGAGCCATGTCCCTAAATGAAATTAACCACGTCTTATATTTTAAGCAAGTCATTCTTTTCTCCTAATAAGAAACCAAGAGCAATTAATCTTCCCTCTTTATATGTACAAGTGGCGCCCCTCATATACACTCAATATAACGATATGTCAAAATTTCTTCCCACTTCCCCTTTGTAGTTAAGCAACCTTTGAATATTCATTGATCACAACACTTCATAAACCCTTTAAATGAATCTTAAATCATTATTCTTTTTTAACTTCAAAAGTGCTTTATCTATTGCCTTCCTTTTAATTTAAGGTCTTGTTTCATAGCTATTGCAACGTTATCAGCAGTTGTTTTATTGCTCATCATTAGCCTGGTGGCATCAATAGCATTACAAGTAGAAAGACTTGGGCTACAGGGCTTGATTATGCAAAAGAGACAACGACAAACACTTAGTGGCAAAAAGATTGCTCAAGCCACTGACATTTACAACTCATTTCAGCGTTGTAATGATAGCAGATGATTCATTAACTCATTTCGGTGTTGTAATGATGGCCACTAACATTTACAACAAGCATTAATTTTAGTTGGTCGTGCTCAAGGACTTTACCGGTCGGTTGTCAGGATCAACTAGGCCTCCTTATGTCCATGAGTTTTGTGTTCGTCGATGGTCCTAATAATGGCAGTTGTATCAACCTCCTTGGCAACAACAGGTTGATGATTTTTGTCCACGAGATGCCCATTGTCAACGGCACTGGTGTTTTCCTATTGCCTGGCAGATATGCAATTGCCTAGAAGCATTGAATGGATCTTAAATTTGGCGATGCTATTGTTGGATACAATGTTATGGATTTCGCTAAACTATGTAGGTGGAGTCAGCATCTAGTTCGTGAACCAATTTACAATGTTATAAACTTTCTTTTTCACGTACTCATAAAATTGTAAACTGATTTGTTTATAAAAACTTCAAGATTCCCGGATTGAAAAATTATTCCTGAGTAGGTGACTAGTTATGTATGTTTCCTTGGAATGACAGTGACTTGCTTTTGTTAATTAGTGGTGGATAGAAGAGTAAACTTTTCCAAAACAGGTGCTTTGTCGTTTAGTTCTATTATTTCTCACTACAAGAAAAATGATAATTTTTTTTAAAAAAATTATCATTAAGATAGCAAATTAGTCATCTTATATTTTTTATGATAAAAAATATATCGTTACACGTTAGTCGTGGAAAGACTGTCTTAAAAACTTCTAGCGACCAGAATTATTTTCGTCATATTAAAGATATGATTTTGTGACAAAAATTATTGCCTTAAAATTTAGTTAAAATTGTCACAAACAGTATTAAAAATAATCGAATTAGATATTCAAAAAAGCAATTAATGACGCGTCATATTTGGCACAATAGTTGATTTATGGTGACTATAGTATTTGTCTCAAGAGTATGTAAATAGAGTCTCAATAATTATTAAAAATTGTTTTTAGAGGTTTGAATATACAATTAGCAATACTATTTTTCTGTTGTTGAAGTTCACATATCGCGATGTTACATAATTGTCTCAAGTAGGTGTCATTTGCGGCAATATACAATTGGTAATTAATTTAGTCTCAAATTTGTTATAAAGGCAATTTATATAGTCTCACATAAATTTTAATAACAATATTTAGTTATGGAAATCAAAATTCAATCACAAAAGAACTTTAAGTGAAAAATATTATTAACATAAATATAATTCATGACAAAGAAATCTAAAATCTAAAATGTATAAAAACAAATCATGTCCAAAAATATGATTACATTGTAGAAGAAAAATAAAAGTAACATTACACAAAAAGGAGAGATATGTAAACCATAGTTGTTTCATGTATTCTTCAACTTCCTTAGATTTTCTATTTTCTTCCTTAATTTTAATTGTTGATCCTTGTTTTGTTGAGTCAAATGTTGTGGTAGATGATGACTTTGAAGGTACCTATCATTTTAAATCTTTACAAAATTAAAGGTTTCCCCAAAACTATTTCGCAAATTCGATAATATATTACTTCAAAATAATAATATAATCAAAATATTACAAGCACATAATCATCTTCGATTCACTTGCACAAAGTTTGCATCCAAAACTCTTTAAATTAATCTACAAATAGTTGGAGTCAAACTTGAACTAAATTAAATTATTAAGTAGTCAATGAATCAATATTTACAAAAAATATGAAGTTAAAAGAAATAAGAGATTGAGTAAATAATAATAATAATAATAATAATAATAATAATAATAATATTGTTTAGAGTGCTTAAAAATGGAATTTCCCCTACTCAGAGCCAAGTAGGGGAAAAGTGTTTTCAAAATGAATTCTTTATCAATTATTTAATAAAACAAATTGAAACGTGGTTGATTCCTTTTAATAACTAACTTTACCTAGTTTGAATTAAGATTGCTTTGAAAATTAAATGCACTTGCTTTGGATTGCTATTGATTGCGATTTGGAGACGCGGTTGGTCCAATTTTAAATTTGAAATGGTACGTAGCGTTGCGTTCTGGGGAAACGCTCCAGCTGAGATGTTTTACAGCTGAAATTTAATTGCTTGTTAGACCAGTAGCCCTCATCCCCAAGTTTCCAACCGATATACCAAATCAATTTTCAATTACCAAATAATTATTAAATTCTTTAATCGCGGTTGTCCAGTTTTATAGTCTTTACCAAATAAAGATTAAGTTCTTTAAACGTGGTTAGTTAATTTTAGGTGCATTACCAAATCTTATTTAGATTCTTTATGGCTGAGATACAAACACAGTACCAAATCCGGATCCCGGAAGTGGTGCTCTGAAGAAGGGGGGAGAAGAGAATTACAACAGAGGGGAGAGATCCGGTCTCTATGCCTCTGAGGAACGTAGAATTTATATGGGAGATCTGATACCGATCAGTCTCCTATGCATGCGGAATTTAAACGTGCAAACATAAATTTAAATTGCAGAAAATTAAATTACTTTAAATTAAATTGCGGAAATTAAATTGATAGAAAATTAAACGTGCATGCTTTAAATTGTAAATTGCTTTAAATTAAATAAATTACAATGCTTTGAAATTTAAACTGGATCGAACACTTACATTGATTGTGTTCTTTTGTAAGAAAGGGAAATAATGGGAAAATTAATCTCAAGACAGGAAAGATTTTCCTTTGTCTTTTGATTCCAGATTTCCTATTCCCGGAGAGAGAGAGAGATCTAGAGAGAAAGAGGAGAAGAAGAGAGAGAAACTGAATTCAAGAAATGAAGAACCTAAGGAGTCTAAGTCTTCCTCCAGGTTTTTATACAAATGTACTGTAGCGGAATGTTAAGTGCACACTAGTCTTTGGATGTCGGCACTGTTCACTGTAGCGGAGCTTGAAATGCACAGTAATCTTTGGATCGTATCTTTGAATAGTAGTGTTTGTATAAGAAGATACAAAATACAAAGTATAAAATAGATACGTATGAAGTACATAATACGGGTGAAGAGACATGTGCGCTCTCACTTGTGTCCAATGGACCACCCGGTAAATTTTTTTTTTTTTTTTAAGTACAAAAATGTACATACTTACAAACAAAGATTAATTCTATTGTAATATATCTTTAATGCTTGATAGGAGAAAAAATACCGAAGCAGTCATCTTCATTTTCATCACCAAGAGAGATAAAGGGTTCTTCATCTGCCGAGGTGCTTGAGCTGGAACTGGCAACTGACGTCTCTGATCTTGTGGCGAGAAGTTGTTGCATGACTTTGAAATATTTCTCTTCAGTTTTGGCACTGGCCAAAAGAGATTGGGCTTTGGATTTTTGAGTAAGAAAGGTTTGTTGGGCTTTGGATTCTTTGATGGTTGGAGGCAGAAAGCCTTTTGAACCAAGCCAATTTTGGACAAGTGTTTCGGTTAATTTGGTTTTTTCATCAAATTTCGACCACCATTTGACTTTGAAGGTTCTTTGGATAAGGAGTTGTTTTTCTTGGGTATGAAATCTGAAATTCCACATCCATACCCATGGAAGGAAGAAATTGGTACAAAAACAGAGAAAGGGAGAAAATCTTTTCTCTGAGTCAGTTGGGGTATAATGTGCTTTAAAAAGGTTCAGGCAATGGGTAGCATTAGGGGTTAAGATTTGTGGAGTTGAACCAAAATAATTCCACCATTGTTGGAACCAGTTTGGAAGGCTTTTGACGGTTATTTTTGAATTAAAGAAAAATAACCATGAATGAGACTTTTTAGGGTTTTGTATAAAAAATGTATTGAACCAAGCCTGCTGGTAATCCCAATAGGAATACACCAAACAGTGTGGTAAACGCATTTGAAAATTTGGAGGGAATGATTTGTATTTATGGAGTTGGTCGCCCCACTGGTTTGGACTCAAAACTTTTAAAATTGTGGCCGTGGAGTAGGCCAGCTCAGAATGGGTTTCACTGAGAAAAAAATGTTTGAATTTTACAGACTCAGTGGCTTCAAGAATGCTTTGATAATATGACTGGGGTTTTGTTAAATCACATGGTTTGAAAAACCAGCCTTTAGGGAAAAAATTTGAAATTGCTTGAAAAGGATCAAAATGGTAAAACCCATGTTCCATAGTTAAAACATTTTGAAAATGGGATTTATCAAACCAATCGGATGTTTTCTTTGAAGGTGTTGGCTGGGAAAGAACAATCTGAGAAGATGAGCTTTCACCAGAAATGACAACATTTTAGCTTTGGGAAGAAAGTTTTGTAATTTCTTTAAAAATTGGTTTGTCTGCCTCAGGGATCTGAGAAAGGGCTTTAGATTTTGAAATGCCTTGTAAGGCAAGCATTAGCTCAGAGGACTTTATAATAGATTCCATCCATTCTTTGACTTGTTGTTCAGAGGAGATTGATTTACATTGGGTGCTTTGTTCTTCTTCTTCAACCATTTCGATCCAGGATTTTATAGGCATGGCTGAGGATAAAAGTTTGTCTTTGGAGGGAGTAGATTGGGGTTCTTTAGAGGCTTTTTGGGAGTCAGAATCTTTGGCTATGCCTTTTCCTTTGTCTTTGCGTTTTGGCGGCATTATCTGTTTTGAAGAAATTCACGAGTTAGAAAATCAGGAACAGAATTTTTATCACCTTTAATAAATTCAATATCAAAATCAAAAACACTTAAAATGGCTTGCCATCGTGCAAAAATTTGTTTTGATGCAATGTTTTGAACATCCTTTTCTAAAATATGTTTTGCAGCTTTGCAATCAATTCTAAGTAAAAATTTTTTATTTAATAAATCACTTTGAAATTTTGATATGCACAAAACTATGGAAAGAATTTCTTTTTTAATAGTGGAATAATTCTTTTGACAATCATTCCAATGGGCCGAAACATACTGAACAATGTGTTCTTTATTATTATCATTTTGCTTTAAAATACCTCCATATCCTAAATCAGATGCATCAGTCTCAACTATTTTAGGTAAGGCAGGATTTGCAAGATATAAACATGGAATGCTTTTTACGGAATTCTTTATTAATCTAACAGTCTTTGTATGTTCATCAGTCCATGCAGCAGGTTTCTTTTTTAATCTATCATGCAAAGGTTTAGATAGCCTACTGATGTTAGGACAAAAATCAATAACATAGTTTAAACTGCCTAAAAATCTTTGTAATTGGGTTTTATCCATGATTTTATCAGAAAATTTATCAGCAAAAGCGAGCGATCGCTCAATAGGAGTAATGGTTCCTTTGGAAATATGATGGCCTAGGAACCGGATTTTTGTTTGAAATAAAGAAACTTTAGAACTAGAAATTGCCAATCCAGCCTTTCTGGTAGCAAAATAAAAAGTCTTTAAATGTTTAAAATGTTGGTCAATCGAATTTGAAAATACCAACACGTCATCAATATAAACAATACAAAAATCAGAATAAGGATTATAAATATCATTCATAATTCTTTGAAATTCAGATGGTGCATTTTTTAAACCAAAGGGCATAACAGTCCACTCGTACTGTCCAAATGGAACAGTAAAAGCAGTTTTGTAACGGTCTTTTGGATGAATTTGAATTTGCCAAAATCCTGATTTCATGTCAAATTTTGAAAATATGAAAGCAGAATGCAACTTTTGAAGCAAATCTTTTTTATTAGGTATCGGGTACCTAATCCATTTTAAAGGTTTATTCAAAGGTTTGTAATTTATGACCAGTCTAGGTGTGCCTCTCTCAATTTCAGAATTTTTATTTACATAAAAAGCGGCACATGACCAAGGTGACCTAGATTTTATAATAAGTCCTTTATTAATAAGATCATTTATTTCATCTTTACAATGTCGTTCTAAATCCATATTCATTTGAATTGGTCGAGCTTTAGTGGGTATCTGTTTTTCATCAAAAGAATTTTCATAAGGCAAATCTACCAAGTGTTGTTTTCTATTCCAAAAAGCAGAAGGTAGATCAGCACAAATTTCTTTTTCAATTAAAGTTTTGAAATCGAAAATTTTCCTCTTAATAAAATTTCTTTGTAAATCGTTTTCAATTCTTTGAAGACTCAAATCTTTTTGTAGGAAAGTTAAATCATTTTGTTTGGAATTAATAAGATTATTAATTCGGTTTTGATAAATGGAACAGGCTTTAACAATATTTAAATTCCTTGTTTTTGGTTTTTCAATAAAAGGAAAAATGATTTTTTTGCTTTTGACTTTGAAAGATATACTGTCATAATTAACAGTATACGGAGTTATAAGGTTTATAAAAGGAGTTCCTAATATTACAGCATGATAAATATCATTTGTAAGGATAAAAGAAGTTTTGAATTCAAAACCGTTGTTATGAATAGAAGCTTCAACTTTAGAATCAACTCTTAATTTTGAATTGTTGGCGGCAGAAAGCCTTTCTTTTGTCTTTTCATGAAATCTTTGAGGAACAATATTTTGTCTAATACAATTTAAATCTGCACCAGTGTCGAAAAGAGCAATGGCATCAATTGCAAAATCATTTGAAAAAATCAAAGTGACTTTAATCAAATATTTTCGAGTAGTAACTTGCTTTAAAACAAAAAGAAAATCATTCGGAATGGACTCAATATTATCGACATTTTGTTCAATATCATTATCACTATGGGTTGACTCATTATCTGAATCATTTTGTAAATGCTTTTGTAAAAGAAGTTGAATCGTTTCAGAATCATTCTTTTGTTTTTCTTTTAAATCCTTGATTTCGGACTTAATATCCTTAATCTCTTTTTGGAGGTCTTGGATATTAGGAACCGATTTTTTTGTTTTCTTTTTATCTAAAATCTCGGTAAGATCATAAGAATTCTTCTTTACAATTGGGATTTTAGAAGTTTCAGCTTTGTTGAAATCTATGGTTTTCAAAAGTTTTTCAAGATATTCCTTTTGAAGATTTGGATCAGAAATATGCTTTACAAGTTCAAGAAAAGTTTCTTGGTCTTTAGTCAAAACATTGATTTTCTTTAAATAAGACTCTGATTCAGAATCACTACTGTTAGATACAGAAGTATCCGAATCAATTAACTCATCGACTTGTAAAGGGTCACTATCCCCTGTCATAGAGGATTCAGAACTTGAAGATTCAATCATAAGCGGGGCAATTTTGGAAAGAATGTCATCTTCAAGGCCAAGCTCATGAAGTTTTCTATTCATTCTGCAATATTTTGCAGTATGGCCTTTCATACCACATCGATGACAAATGGCTTCTTTGAAATTGAAAGGAGTTTTTAGTGTGGTTCTAAAATCTTTCTTTTTAGGGAATTTGGACTTCTTATAAGGCCTAGAAGGTTTCTTATAAAAAGACTCCCTATGTTTAAGAAAAGGTTTCCTATGGCTTTGGGATTTGTAATGTTTTTTGTAAGGTCTCGAAGAGCACTTACCATTACAATCTTTGGAGGTGGAAGCTTTAAAAGGGTCATAATTGAATTGCTTACAGAAACTACCAAGTTCTCGCTTAGACTGTCTAAGCTCTTGTTTTAGTCTTTTCTGTAACTTCAAGTCTTGACAAATCTTTAAACCTTCCTTATTGACAAAGCTAACAAGTTCACCATAGGTGAGCTCATCATAAGGAATACGGTTATCATCATCATCATCATCATCATCATCATCATCATCATCCTCCTCCTCATAAGATAGCTTACACATTTAGATTTTGTATGGAAACTACTTAAACCTTTTACACCCACTTTAATACATCTTCTGAAACAAAGTAATATGGGAGAGACTCCATACTTTTTATTACCCTGATATAAAAGAAGATAAATACATTAATTTTAATTAAACATACAACAACCACATTGGGGAAAAAAACCAAGGCTTGTTGACCTTTATTAGTTTATTTAATCACTTTATAAATGTTTCCTAGCAAATTCAACAACATTTTGAGCAAATTGTACCAACCCAAGCTTCAACACCATCCTTCAAACCAACATATCAAAGCTTTGTAATATTTTATAGTTAAAATTTTATAGCCTAAATATTCTATAACTCTAACTTACAATTATTGGTTGGACTTGAATAACTTATTAACTCTTTTCATTATATTAATACTAGCTAAAAGTTTCTTTAAAAAATAAAGAAAGATGATTAATTACATTCCAAGATAAAGTGAACGATAATAGAAATATCCCAATTTTCTAAAGTTCTTATGAAGAAAATTGTTTGTTGTTTTGGTGTTGGGTTGGGGGGGGGGGGGGGGGGGAGAATCTAATGTCATCAAACCTAATTCCTAAATCCACTGCCCAAATTGAAAAGCAAATTCATCTTAATATCCTAATTTTGCAAACGTTTCTCAAAAACGGCTAAACTTCGTTTCCAATTTCCTTCATTTATTTGTATATTTTATGTTTTTCTTTTACTAGATTATATTAGGAATTTTATCAAACACTTGATACGCATAAAAATATTCAAATAATAGATCCAAGAATTTTAATCTCTAATTTCACCAATCACATAATCCAATCACAACTAAACTAATCAAAATTAAATAGCTAAGCTCATAAATGATACTTACAATTTCAAAGTACTGGGAGAGATGAGAGTGAATTTTGTTGAGTGGCTTATTTTGGCATGCATGAGTGGACTAGTGAGGGGTAGCGTCCTTCTGGGCAGTAGCAAAGGGCGTGATCCTAATGGCCCGCACGGTGGCTAAGGTAGAGTTAAGATTTTGCCTCCCCGAACTAAACGTATCAAACGACAAACAAACAACATATTTCTGGATTAAGAAAAAACATAAAAGGGGAGCAAGACAAATCTGATGACAAAAAGCAAATCTTTTACTCAATAAACAACATCCAGGTAAGAAAATAAAACAAAAAATGCAAGGAAAAGTGAAAAATTACCATGAGTAGAAGACAAGACAATATAGGTAAAGACGACTGTTTGTTAAACTAATTTTGAAATAATCATTCAAACACGGGCAATTGGAAGAGGGGTTGGAGGGTGGGAAGATAAAGTTGGGTAATTTTTAACGTGAAGTGACCAAGGAGGGAGAAGATTTAGGTTTTGTTTTTTTTTTTTAAATACATATCCAACTTAAATATCTATAATAAGGTTCTTCTAAAAATAAAAAAGCAGCAATTATAAGGTTATTATCAATCATTTGAAAGAAAAAGTCTATCATCATTTTTTATTAATCCAAGTTAATTATTTTAAGGCTATTATTTTAATTTTTATTAATCTAACATTGTTAACCAAAATTTGTATAAAGTTAAACAATAATGTGTCTCTGGAAAAAAAAATATCGATTATTATTCTCTTTTTTTTTTGTTAGTGACGTAGTTTTCTTCATAAAAAATTAATTAGATACTAAATAATTTGTCTCTGAGAAAATGGTCATGAAATACAATATTACTCAAGCCAAAATTTTAGACTATTATTTTTTAGTTTTGTTATAGTAAGTAATTACCTATGACAAAAAAAAGTCTTAAAATTAAAACCGTGTTAATTTTGGAGAATAATATCTCTCTGTCACAAATTATTTGATCAATTTCACATCTCTTCGTCAGTTAGGAAATAATTGTGTCACCTATAATTAAATTTTGCTACTGTATTTTTTTTTTCATAAAAGATGATATTTTGTCAGAAAATGATCAATTTTGGGGGAAATTTTTTAAGCAAAAAAACGCATGTCCTTTTGCAACTAATTTTATGTTTGTCGCAAAACATTTAATTAGATGACTAATTACTGGGTCTTGAAACAAATATTATTGATTACAAAATATAACATGAGCCAAGATGAGATTATTGGCTACAATTTTAAAAAATTGTCATAATAAATACAATTTTATGACAAAATCTGTAAAAGTCGTAAAAGAAGTTGTCTTAAAAAATCAAATTTCTTGTAGTGCCTTTTTATATTAGTTTATGTGTTTCTTAATCATTTTAAATATTATGTTATGAAACGCAGCCCCTGTTAACTCCTTCTTTATCTTGATCAATTAGCAACCTAAGCAATCTTGATTAATTGCTCAAACAATTAATGGCTCTAACCAAGAAACTTAGAACAAAAAACGTAAAGACTAAAAGAAAGAGAGAAAAGAACCAAGAACACAGTGAGAAGAAACACGACAGGATAACGTGGTTCGGTACCAAGGTACCTACATCCACGGCCGATAACACCCTTAAGGCTTGAAGCTTTTATTAAAGAGATTGATTACAACAAATCTTGAGATTACAAAGAACAAATCTCCTTATCACAGAATTCTCTAATTATTACTTAATACTAATCGAAATCTCTTCACCAAGTACTGCACTGACCAGCTCTACTTCTTATATACTAAATCCAAAAGCTTGAAGGATCTTTGTAACGGAAATAACCATCACAGGGTCCCACTCGCCAGCTCACCAAGCCACCTTAGCATTACTATTTTTAATAGAATATAACTAACATGTTTCACAAATCTCCACCTTAGTTGTATTTAGTTAAAGTTTCTCCCTAAACTCAGTGTCAGCACTAGTTAGCTTGACTCACAAGCTAACAACCCTAATCAAGTTCAAAGAGTTTATGAACTTGATAGCAGGTAAAGGCTTTGTAAGCATATCAGTTGGATTGATTTCAAAGGAGATTTTGACAACATCCACCACACTAGTACTGATTTCTTCTCTATTAAAATGCATCCTAGCATCAATATGCTTTGTTCTTTCATGGTTTTTTGGATTTTTGCTCAAATGTATTGCACTTGAACTATCACAGTAAATGGAAATTAACTCTCACCATAGTCCTAGTTTTGAGACCAATCCTCTGAGCCATTTTGCTTCCTTTACAGCCTCTGTGAGTGCAATGTATTCAGCTTCAGTTGTTGATAGGGCAACAACTTATTGCAATAATGATTTTTAGCTCACTGCTCCTCCAAACAAGGTGAAAACAAGACCAGTAACTAATCTCCTCTTGTCCAAGTCACCAACAAAGTTTGAATCTACATACCCCAAGACTTTGCCTGTGGTCTCATTATTAATTCCTCCAAACATGATACCATGATTCATAGTATCATTTAAGTACTTGAGGATCCACTTAACACTTCCCAATGACTTTTCCCTATATTTCCCATATACCTACTGGCAACACCAATTCCAAAAGCAACATCAGGTCTAGTACATATCATAGCATACATAATACTCCATGTTGCACTAGAATAAGGAATTTTTATCATGTACTCAACATCTGCTTCCTCTGTGGGTTCTTGTTGCTTTGAGAGTTTGATATGTGCAGCAAGAGGTATGGAAACTGGTTTAGAGCTGAGCATCCCAAATCTGTCAAGAACCTTTCTAGCATAATCTGCTTGTGTGAAAAACAACATCTTTTTATTTATGTTTCTAACAATCTTCATTCCTAGAATTCTCTTTTCAGGACCTAAGTTTTTCATTCCAAATTCAGAACTTAGTTCATTGTTGAGCTTCTCTATCTCTTCTCTAAGCTTACATGCTATAAACATGTCATCAACATAAAGAATGAGATAGATGGCATCACAAGAAGATAGAGTCTTATAGTACACACAATTGTCATACTAGCTTCTTAGGTATCCATGAGTAATCATAAAATCATCAAATCTTAAATACCACTGCCTTGGAGACTATTTCAAACCATACAACTTTTCTTTAATAAGCAAACCTTGCCTTCTATTCCTTCTTCTATGAAACCCTCTGGTTGACTCATAAAAATCTTCTCATCTAGATTTTCATGTAAAAAGGTTGTTTTAATGTCCATCTGATCAAGTTCTAGATCCAAGGATGCAGTAATAGCCAATAGAACCCTTATTGAGCTTGCATAACCACTAGTGAGAAAACCTCTTTAAAGTCCACCTTTTTCTTTTGAGTGAACCCTTTTGCTACCAATCTAGCTTCGAACCTAGGTTGTTCTGCACTAGAGACCCCTTCCAACCAGCTTCTTATTTACAGGTTTATCAACTAGAACCCAGGTGTCATTCTTTTTAAGGGATGTTATTTCTTCCTTCATGGTTGTAAGCCATTATGACTTTTGTTTACTTCTGACAGCCTTTTTATAACTAGTAAATTTACCTTCATTCACATTTTCAGCCACCATAAAAGCATATGAGATCAAGTCAACAATACCATATTTTTTAGGCACACTTGTAACTCTTCTCTCTCTATCTCGTGCCAGTTGATACCCCTCCAACTCTGTTGTCTATGTTTACTTTGATCTTTTACTTTACTAGACTTCTTAGGATCTGCAAACTCCACCTCCAACTCTGAACTTTCTTTAATACCAGAATCACGAGTGAGAATTTCTATCTCTACATTGGACTATAGAAGTGCCTTTTTATTAAAGACAACATGTTGACTGATAAAAGTCCTTGATGGCTTCCCATCAAGACTCCAAATCTTGTAACATTTGACTGCCCTTTGTTCCAATTTCCCCTCGCTTACATGTGCATAGGCAGGACACCCAAAAATTTTCAGATTGCTTATATCTGAAGGTTTACCAGGCCATATTTCTTAAGGGGTTTTGAAGTCCAAGGATAATGAGGGGATTCTATTTATGAGATATGCAGCAACAGAAACTGCTTCAGCCTAGAAATGTTTTGAAAGATTATAACTAAACAGCATGCATCTCACATTTTCAATTAGTGTTCTGTTCATTCTTTCAGTAAGACCATTTTATTGAGGTGTGTGTCTCATTGTCTTGTGTCTCATAATACCATGCTTCTTGTAGAATTTCTCAAACTCACTGCTACAAAATTCCAGGCCATTATCTATCCTTAGCCTCTTCAATTTTCTTCCAACTTGATTCTCCATCAGGGTTGTCCACTCTTTAAACTTCTCTAGGGCCTCACTTTTCTACTTCAACACATAAACCCAAAGTTTCCTACAAAAGTCATCTATAAAGGTGATAATGTATCTTGCTCCACCATGAGATGGAACTTGTGAAGGCCCCCAAATGTCTGAATGAACATAATCCAGTGTTTTTTTGGTTTCATGCTTCTTTATATTAAACTTCTACCTAGTGGCTTTACCAAATACACACCTTTCACAGAACTCAAGATGAGAAATGTGATCATGACCAAATAATCCCTGTTTTTCTAGTTCTTTTAGACCTTTTGCACTCATATGCCCTAACCTCATGTACCAAAGTTTGGTCTTATCACTGCTAACACTAGCATTCACCCTTAACTTTGGCAAAGAACCCACTAAAACATATAAACCATTTATTCTAATTCCCTTAATGACAACAACACTCATATCTATAATTTGTATTTATCCATTTTCAGCTTTAATGCTATAGCCTAACTGATCTAACATCCCCAGAGATATAAGGTTTCTTTTAAGGTTTGGAACATATCTAAATTGTTCAAGGTCCCTGGTTACTCCATCAAACATCTTAATACTAACAGTTTTTATTCCAGCAACCTTACAAGTAAGATTATTACCTAACAAGACTTTGCCCCCATCTATACTTTCAAAGGTCTTAAAGAGGTCTTTACATGGACACATATGAAAAGAACATCTTGAATCTAGTATCCACTCACCAGTAGGATGCTTATCAGCACCTACGTACAAGGACATTTGCACCTTCTGAATCTCCATCATCCTCATATGCAACTACTACATTCCCAATTGATTCCTTATGAATCTTCTCAAGCTTCTTCTTCTCAAAATAGTCTTTAATGTAGTGTCATTCTTTATGACAGAAATAACATTTTCTTTTCTTTTTCTTGTTCTTCTTTTCAGGTTTGTCCCTTTGATTGTAATTCTTCTTCTCTTTATTCTTTTTTTTTTTTAGCTTGGACTTAATAATCAAGCCTTCTCCAAGATTCTGGTCTTTTATTTATGTTCTCTTCTTCAAATCTTTATATTCTAGTGCATCTTTACATCCTTCAACGTGGGTGATTTCCTTCCATACAATAAAGTATCCACGAAATGCTCATATGAATCTAGAAGAGAGCTTAACAAAATCATAGCTCTATCTTTATCTTTAAAAACAATATTTACATTTTTTAAATCCAGAATCAGATTGTTAAACTCATCCAAATGATCATTCAAAGTTGTTTCGTCCTTCATTGAAAATGTATACAGCTTCCTCTACATATAGAATCTCTTGGCCAAATATTTCTTTAAGAATAGTTCTTCAAGTTTTGCCCATAAAGCATAAGCAGTCCTTTCTTTAGCTACCTTTCTCAGCACTTCATCTGATAGATGCAAGATGATAGTGTTGTGAGCCTTGTTGTTGATAGTTTTCATGTCTCCACAAGAACTGGACGAGCCTTCTTCCTTCTCTTTCTTAGCCTTTGGATCTTCATTATCTTTAAGAGCAGCATTGTACCCTTGTTGAATCAAAATTGTCCTCATGTTCAGACTCCACAAATAGAAGTCGTTTTCACCATTTAACTTTTCTAGGTCAAATCTGGTTGTCGCCATCTGAAGATCAGAACCAGAGAGCTTTAAGGCTCTAATACCAATTTGTTATGAAACGTAACCGCTGTTAACTCCTTCTTCATTTGATCAATCAGCAACTTAAGCAATCTTTATTAATTGCTCAAACAATTAATGGCTTTAACCAAGAAACCAAGAACAAAGAACATAAGATTGAAAGAAAAAAAAAAAAAAAGAACTAAGAACACAATGAGAAAAAACACAACAGGATAACGTGGTTCGATACCAAGGTACCTACATCCATAACTGATAACACCCTTAGGGCTTGAAGCTTTTATTAAAGAGATTGATTACAACAAATCTTGAGATTACAAAGACCAAATCTCCTTATCACAGAATTCTCTAATTCTTACTTAATACTAATCGAAATCTCTTCACCGGGTGCTGCACTAGCCAGCTTTGCTTCTTATATACTAAATCCAGAATCTTGTAGGATTGTTATAATGGAATTAACTACCACAGGATCCCACTCGCCAGCTCACCAAGCCACCTCAGCATTATTATTTTTAACAGAATATAACTAATATGTTTCACATATTATGTGCTAACTGGTAACCAAATATAATGTTAATACTTAAACAATTTCAACAATCTAATCTATCATATAAAACTTCATTATTTTCCCATAATCTACGTATCTTATCACATGCCTATGCAAATGGCATTAATCAACAGTATATTGGTTCTCCAAAAAGGGAAAAGAAAATCTATTTGAAGTTTAAGTACATATACTTTGTAGTTCAATCAAGAATTAATAAAAAATTAACTCAAAATTTATTCCCACTAACACACGAGAAGATATTTGTCCTTATAAAATACGAGGCTAGTGGCCACCCTTGCAGTACTTAAAAAATCATATGAGATTCGTTCATCCCACGCTTCGTTTTCTTGAGAATTTGAAAACTCAAATTTCTTTTGAAAAAGAATCCCAAAATCTTCTTCCTATTTAGTCTTTCAACTCTCACAACCATTCTTTAACAATTTAAAAGCACTTTCAACTCTCTCCTTTAGCACAACAACGTCTTGCTTTGTTTGGTGAATGATTGAAAAATAAACTTTTTCCTACAATAGTGCTTTGTCTCTTTCTGATGAGTAATCGTAATTCATAGAGTTATAAACTACTATACAAATTTATTTTGTACAAACTAATGTGGCATAATTAAATTAGTTGGATTAAATATCTCTTAACACACATAATTTATTTTTATTATTTGTATTTTTATCCAACTGATGAATATATACCTAAAACATTCCAGTGGTGAAGGATAGAGAGTGTTGCCCCGGTAACTTGGAAAATTTCACTTAAGATGTACTTTTAATTAATGTGAAAATTGCCTTCTAGAAATATTATAGTTACCCCTTATTATATATAATTTCTATATAATATAGTACTTTTCTTTTAATGAAACTAATCAACTCTCCCAAATCATTTTCTACAAACGATAAAGGAGTTTGTTATTCAATTTTATGTCATTATTAGACTTTTCTATCTAAACAACAAAAGTACTATAAAAATTTTGTTAAGCAAATTTGAACTTCATCAAATTTTAAGATTTCTTAATTTCAAGTAACTATTCACTCAGGTATGATTAAATTTATTAATGTTATAGTCCTTGAATTTAGAAAAAGAATATATTAGTTCAGCCTCTATCAAATCAACTCCTGCCGATACGCCTTCTGCCTTCAGAATCTAATGATACCTTCCAACAGTATCACTACAAGAAAACGGGCAATAGATGAAGGAAATTACTCTAAAAAATGGGGTATATGATAGACAGTTCATCCGTCATTTATGTCACTGTCATTAATTTATGACAGAATATTTTCCGTCATGAATTCATTATAGCATTTCATAGTCATCTATCTGTCACACAATATTTTAATGTAAAAAATAATTACATTAAAAATTAAATTTATTTAAATTTTTGTGCCATTTTTTAAATTTTTAGTGGGAAATTCAATTATTATTTGAAATTTTATTATTCAATTTTGGCGGGAAATTATTTATGATAGAATATATGATGGCTTTTTCCATCATAAAGTTTTGATTTTTTTTCTAAAACTATATTATAAATATAATTTATTGATGAATTTCTATTTACAAATTTAATTAATTAATAAAAAAAATCATAAAAAATCAATATCAACTAACATTCATTCAATCCAAAAATTAATTTAAAAGAAAATACTTCTAATATCCAATGTGATCTCCACCAATACATAATAAAACATCCTAAATTGTAAAAGCCATCCCAAAGTATAAAATTGCAGTCAAATTCCAATCAAACTCTAAGAAAAGCAATAAGAATTCCGACCACCAAGCCAAGTTACCCAGCAAAACTTCCAAAGATTAATGCAAGTACTCCAACAATAAGATTTCTAGCAAGACTTCCTGTAAAAATTCCACCAACAATACTATTTTTTGATATCACTCTAAACAAAAATTGAAACTTACAAAGCGACCTGCAAGCTTCTTGTGAACAAAATTGATTCAAACACCAAGTAGAATAAGGAAAATTAAAAGGCTGCAAAATGTACATACTCAATGGATTAAAATTACTTTTAGTGAATGAGAATTCTTCAAAATCAGCAAGCTAGCCAAAAATACAAAGGAAGCCACAACAATAGACCAGTGTGAGGAGACAAAAATAGATCATAAAGTCATAAAAAGCAATGGCATCCAAATCTAGCAGAACTGATCAACCAATGAAACGAAAACCAAACAACCAACTTTTACAAGCTTATCTCAACCAAACGCACCAATTCTAGGCCTATAAACTGCCTACATATTTAGAGCCTAATTGTAATTTTAACTCATCAAAAATTCAGCATAGAATCAAGAAAAAGAAAAAAAAAACAAAAAATCTCATACTATTGAGTAGGTAACTAACAAGCTCATGTTGGGCAAATTTCAATTGATGGAAGCAGTTTTGCTTAGTCACTGTTTTGCAATCATGTACTAAACAGTCTATTAAACATAACAATTAGGCTCCTAATTCATGAACTCAATTGTATTCATTAGATTTGAAAATTTAGAATTAAGAAAAGCTTATGCACTCTAACGCCAACGAAATGATCATGGGATATAGGATTTTATAGCAAGCTTAAAAATGATAATTAATTTGGATAATCACATAATTAAGAAAAATAAATAAATAAATGTAAAAAATTACCGATTCAACCACCAGCACCGGTGACAAGAACGGTACTCTTAGCCATCGATAAAACTTTCACTGCTTCTTAACCAAAGTTATTTCTAGAAACAAACTCAACCAAGTATTCTGAAACAAAGCAAAACCAAAACCATAATTCCACAGCAATATGAAATTCCCACATCAACATATAGTACTTGATTTAACTGTTATAACTAATTCTACGATAGCTCCAAGTTTTCATCATAACCACCTAAACAAACCAACATACACAAACTAGTACTGACAAGGCCCACCAAGTCATCTTTGTGCTCCTGCCTGCCAGAGTACCTATAAAAAAAAATCAATAGAGAATGTCATAATGCAGTAGTAATGAAAGCATCAAAAACACAATAAGAGTACAATTAATAAATTTCCTCATCAGGGTTGAAAAGGAAATAAATAATATTTAGCCAATTAATATTTCTAGCTTCCAAATTTAATAACACTCTCAGATACATGGATGAGAAGAGCTCAAAACCAATGACCTAAAATTACTAACATTCCTAAATGTGTTTGCGTAGGATTGACTACAACCAATCAATTTAAAGTTTTCTAAGAACCAACCAACCTTTTCTTAGTTTTCAACAGTACCACTTGGTCAACAATATCACTGGAACACTCATAAATTTTTATAGCACCAAACATAACAAATTTGATGAGTATTTGACCTAACGACCTTAGCGGACATTCCAAATTTATCTTCTACTAAAACGTGAAATGCAGATTAATAATTAACAGAGGGAAAATAGAATTGTGAAGAATTACAAAAGGCTTCTATTATTCAACAATTTATACGTTCCAATGCAAAACGCAGTTAAAGAAGATTTATGTTGTCTTCCTTCTATATCCAGTAAATTCAGACATTAAAAAGAGAAGTTACAGTTAGTAATAATTAAATCCCAAAAGCTAACAGAAGAACAGTTCACTCAAAGTTATACCACAGGACTACTGGCTTTCTCATACTCCAAAAAATAAAGAAATAGCACAACATAAAGCCCTTAATAAAACATGCATAATAGGTTAATATACATATAACAAAATCATCAAACGGAACAAACTAAAGTTTGACAGTAATAAGTGTCAACTGAATTTATCATTATTCATCAAACTGGAAGAGTCAATTCATAGAAAAGCATACCTGTACAACAACACAACTGCAACTCCTTCGGTATCTCGTTCTCGCAAGTGATGTTAGTGAAGAAGGAGAATAGCGAGCGTGGAAAGCGTGAGAGGAAAATTCTTAAAGGCCGTTGAGGAACAATATTGATTTCGTGCGGTAAACTAATAGCGGTGGTAAAGCAACGACAGCTAGTTGGGCTGAAGCTTGACGTGATGGCAGAGGAGCGACAACGAAGACCAAGATGAGGGGCGCAACAAGTTAGCGACGTACAGAATGGTGAAGAGTTTGGTAGTCGGTGGCTGAAGCTTGATGACGGCAGAGCAGTGGGCAGCGAAATCGAAGAGCAGTAGGGGAGTGGTGGCAACAACTTAACAAGTAGTGTGTTTAATTAGATTAGATTTAGGGTTCACTTTTTCATTTTATACTTTAGAAATTATATAGTGTAATTATTCACATATTAAGTAACGAATTATAAGCCAACACGTGGCTGAGCAAAAAATAATAATTTGTGACAAAAAATAATTTTATCATAAAACCATCATTAATTCATGATAAAAAAATAATTCTATAACAAACCCATCATTAATCCATGATAAAAAAATAATTCTATCATAAAACCATCATTAATTCATGATAGAAAATAATTCTATCACAAAGCCATCATTAATTCAAGATAGATTGAAAATTATGTCACAGGTCTATCATAATTTTATGATATACCCAGAATCTGTCATAAGTTGTTTGACATCTATTAACAGTTTTCTTGTATTGTATTGCTTTGTGTCATATTTAAGATATAACCTTATTAAATATTAACGGTAGAGTCAAGCATTATTTCACTCTCAATTAATCAGCTACTAGATCGTATCAATCTCCATCAATTGTAAATATTGGATATTTCTTTTTAATTGATCAAATTGAACCATGTTTTCTTGTGAAGAAATGACACGGCCCACCCCGATCTACATGTCTCTTCTAAGGGTTCCTCTCTATTCTCCGGTTGTGGAGGTGAACCCATATCCGCTATAGATCTCGTGCAAGGTCGGCCACGTCTATGCATGCTGATATCTATAAAATGTCATGATATTATTATATGATGTATGAATATATATGCATCATGTAATAGTCTGCAGAATCTATAACCTAGGCTCTAACACCAAACTGACATGACCCGCCCCAACCTACATGTCTCTTTTAAAGGTTCCTCTCTATTCTCCGGTTGTGGAAGTGAACCCAGATCCGCTCCAGATCTCATGCGAGGTCAGCCACGTTTACACATGATCTATAAAACGTCGTGATATTATTATACGATTTCAGAAATAGCACAGATGTTGTTATGTGTTTATAGGAAATGCCATATTATATACATTTTTTCATGAATTAAATTTGTGCCACAAGTTTTAGTTATTAGTTTGCATGATTTGCCTCAAATCAGACATGTAGTTTGGGGCGAGTTGTGTCAGGAAATGTTGGTTCGAAAAGTTAATCGATGCCTTTCCTTCAAAAGCCAAGTCAACTAGGTTCTCCCTTAAAAATTAGGCCCGTTTTGTCTTGAACACAACGATACCCAAAAACAAAAATTGCTTATGAAATAAAAATAAATTATATGTGCAAAATATGACTTTTAAATTATAAATTTGATTTGGTAAAAGTATTATAGATTTTTCATTGTACAAGTGTGGAATCAAATTAACCTAACTTTCAAACTATAACGGTAAGTATTTACAATGTTAGGGTTGATTCTAAGGGATTCGAGGCCTAGATGAACTTTTAAAAAAAATTATTTTTAGGAATTTGTACATTCAACAACATCAACTCTCAAAGAAATATAAAATAGCTCAAAAAAAAATTTTCAAGAATACACAAGCATATAACAATTGAAAAATAAAAAATAAATTAAATTTGTAAAAAAAAGAACAATAATAATAAGAATGATAGTATCTAAAAAGTTGACTAGTTTAGATGAATATGATTATAAGAGGATGATAATAGATTTTCCAAAGAATTATTTTTTTTTAAGAGAAGAGAGCAAAAAAAATTTTAAACTGAGACTGTTGTTGATTCAATTTCTATTGATTTTGAAATTTTAGTCTTGAGGTTTTAATTCAAGTTTAAAGGAATTCTAAAAGCCAGCTCTCATGTTAATAATTTTAATAGAAAATTTTCTTTTTGGAAAGTAAAAGTATTAATTTTTTTTCCTTGACAAGACTAATAAAATAAAGATTTAATGACTAAAATCATGAATTATGCCCAAGATTATAAAAATGTAATCTTTATAAAAAAATAAATATTTATGTTAAGAAAATAAACCTTAATTTTTACATAATTATGAAGGGAGTAATAATAGGTAGATGCTTACAAACTTAAATAAAATCTCCCTGAGATCTTAAAGAATAATTATTTTTCGACATTTATTTATTTTTGTGATATTTTTGCCTTAAAGCTTTTCGTTTTGTGCCACGTGATTAAGGCGCCATTTTGGGCTCCCGCCCCTATATTTTTGTGGAGAAAACTATTGGTGCATCTTTTCTGTTGTAGTCGGGTCACGCTTTCCAACGATAAGTACTTCTGTTATTTATTTTTCCCAAGATTTTGTCAGCTTTTAAAAACATAGCTGGCGTATGCATGATCAACAAGCATGGTCGGATGGGCCATTTCTTGCCAGCCCTGCCAATTGAATTGACCCTTTCTCACTTTTATATGCAGCACTAACAAACTGCCCCACAATGGTATACATAGTAAAGCTTTCCTTTCTTTTCTCCTAATCGGAAGCCAAGAGTAATTAATGTTCCCTCTTTATACGTCAAGCCCCTCTTATACATGCGGCAGCTAGCTTAATATAACAATATGTCAAAATTTCTTCGTACTTTCCCGTTGTAGTTAAACAGCCTATGAATAGTCATTGATCATAACAGTTTGCTACTCTTTAAATGACGAATCATCTTTCTTTCTTTCCGTCAAATGCTTTCTATTCTCTTCCGTTTAATTTTAGGTCTTGTTTTAGAGCTATGGCAAAGTTATCAACAGTTGTTTCATTGCTCATCATTAGCCTGGTGGCACCAGCAGCATTACAAGCAGAGACTTGGGCTACAAGGCTTGAATCCGCAAAAGAGACAACAACAAACCTACAATTCTACTTTCACGACACACTCAGTGGGCAAAACCCTAGTGCTGTAAGGATTGCTCAAGCCACTGACACTGACAAATCACCAACTCTTTTCGGCGTCCTGATGATGGCGGATGATCCGTTGACAGAAACCCCAGATCCTAAATCAAAGCTTGTTGGCCGTGCTCAAGGGCTTTACGGGTCGGCTTCTCAGGATCAACTAGGCCTCATCATGTCCATGAGCTTTGTGTTCGTCGATGGTTCTTATAATGGCAGCAGTATCAGCCTCCTTGGCAACAACAGGGCGATGAATCCTGTCCGTGAGATGCCGATTGTTGGCGGCACTGGCGCTTTCCGATTGGCTCGCGGATATGCAATTGCTCAGACGCATTGGATGGATCTTAAAAGTGGTGACGCCATTGTCGGATACAATGTTACAGTTATTCACTAAACTGAGTGGGTTGAGTCAGCTTGTTCGGGATCCGATTTACAATGTTAAGAACTTTCTTTCTTCATGTATATACAACATCCTGAACTGATTTAATCACAACATTATAAGTTCGAGAATTGAAAAATTATTCCTTCGTAGAAAATAACCCTTTAGTGAAAATCGACATTTAAATTTTAAGAACATTCATGTTGTATCATCAAAAATTAATAATAGGATATGTGAAAGCATAGTCAAATCTATAGTGTTCAATCACTTTCCAGAGCTCTGTGATTTGCCTTCCAGATCAACACATTTTCCTAAAGATTCTTCTAAGTTTCTCTATACACTTTCTCTAATGATAAGATGTTAGAAAAAGATTGAAAGATACATGTGACCTAACGACCATGAATACTGATATAGATAGGTATTCTTATTTTCAGCCCATCATAAAAATAAAAATTTACCCTTAAGTCTTTACACATTAAAGGGGCATACCTTATTACATATATAAAGGTCAAATTATAAAAAATCTTAATAAATCATCTTTAATTGTGTTTAACTTTATATGGCAATTTGAAACACATAATTATTCACATATAAACCCATCGGTGGATTAAGGATCCAACATTCCCGACCTTTTGTTTGGTTATATATGTTTACTTAGAATATGTTTGGTCATACATGCTTACTTAGCATGACAATGGCTTGCTTTTTGTCTAACTAGTAGTGGATTGACGAATAAACTTTTTCTAAACAAGTGCTCAGTCGTTTAGTTTTATTATTTCTTTTAATAGTCCAAAACTCTTTCTTGATGTATAATTATTATTAGATTTTAGACTTACATGAAATTAACTAAAACAATGTATTATAAAAGCAAGTGAAAGAAGTACCCGTAGATAACATAATGGCAAAAAAGACGAGAGAGAAAGAGAGAGACAATGGCGTGCTTTTAGAATTGGGAGCAAGGGTTTCAATCTTTGATTTGACAATCAAAAGTCAATTTTAACTCTTATTTTCCCAAATTTTAAGGGTAAGTCCCTAACATTGGTCTCTGCTATCCTACTAGGCTTGATTTTTGTTTTATCCTCTCATTGGCTATTATTTGAGCTACCCACATGTTGGAGATACAAATATTAGGCTGTTACTATAAGCCAAAATTATTGAGATTCTTGATGTTGTTAGCCTCTAGTGTTATATAGAGAAGAATTTGCATTGCAGTCCTATTAATATAGTGAAAGATAATATCAAACTATGGTCCCGTGGTTTTTCTCACTTTGGGTTTTCCATGTAAAAATCTATGTTTATTGTGGTTGGTTTATTTCTTTAGATTGTGCTAGTTAATTTTTGCCTTGTTAATTTGTGGTGCACATCACATTTTAATCACACAAAGAGGAGAAGAGTTTTGTTTCCACTTAATTTGTAGCTACTTGTGTGTGTCCCTTTCCAACAATTTGCTTGTTTAATCCTTTTTATATATTATGTGCTTGCTGGTGGCCAAATATTGGATTTCGATATAATAATAATACTTCATCAATCTGATGTATCATTTTAAACTTCATTATTTTTCCATAATCTAGGTATCTGACCACATTCCTATGCATTTGGCATTAATCAACAATCTATTGATTCTCCAACAAGATTTTTAAAAAAAAATCTATATGAAGTTTAGGTAGATGTAATTTGAATTTTGGTCTATAATCTATTAAAGATGAACTTGAAATTTATTCCCACTAATACACAGGAAGATATTTGTCCTTACAACAAGGAAGCCCGTGCCCACCCTTGTAGTACCTAAAAAGCCTTTGAGATTCACTCATCGCATGCTTCCTATTTTTAGTACTTTGTAAACTCAAATTCCTATTAAAAGTAAATCCCAAAATCCTTTTCCTATTTTGCGTTCTAGCTCTCCCAACCATTCTTTAACAGTTTAAAAGTACTTTCTACTCTCTCCCTTAGAATGATAACGGCTTGCTTTGGTTTAGTGGATGATTGAAAAATAAACTTTTTCCTACATAAGTGCTTTCTCTTTTACTTATGAGTAATCAAAATTCACAAAGCAACAAACTGTTATACAAACTTATTTTGAATAAATTAACGTGGTATGATTAAACAGGTTAGGTTACAAGATTTATTTTTATTATTTTATATTTTCATCTAACTAATAAATATGTATTATATCAGTTTGTATAAAATAAGTTTGAAGAAGAGTGTAACTCTGTCAATGTCTTAACCAAAGGTGAACGATAGAGAGTGCTGCCCAGGTACCTTGAAAAATTTCACTTAAATCCTGCCTTTAATTAACATTAAAATTGCCTCTAGGAATATTATTTTTACCCCTTGTAAGTAATTATATATAATTTCTATGTAGTATAGTATTTTTTCTTTCTCTTAATGAAATTAATAAACTCTCCCCAATCATTTTCTACAAACCGTAAAAGAGTTTGTTATTGAATTTTATTTCATTTATTAGATTTTCTCATTCAAACAACGAAAGCACTATAACCAATTTTGATTAGCAAAATTTGCAGTTTATCAAATTTTAAGATTGAGTAGTGCTACATATACTAAATTTTTTATCTCAAACACTATCGCAAATGATGTGACATTCATCAATTGGTTGATAAGATAATACAATTAATTCATTTAGATATTAGAAAGACTATCAACCACTTAATGAATGACACATCATTTAGGGTGAAATTTGGGTGAAATTTGGAATAAAAAATTTTGGGATTTCCATCATTACTATTTAAAATTGACTTCTTAATTCAAGTAACGACTCACTTAGGTATGGTTAAATTTATGAATGTGCATAGTCCTTCGATTTAGAAAAATATATTAGTGCTGGCCGCTATCAAATTCACTCTTGGCTATATGCCATTGGCCTCAACAATATAAAAATACCCTCCAATATTTTTTTTTAAACCACCAAGAAGGTGGACATTTAGGCCAGATCTCCACCGTGATGTAACTCAAATAAGGAAAAAAAAAAACATAAGGAGGGATACATAAATCAAACGCTCCTAACAAAAGGACTACAAAATAAAGCACAAATTTAGTGAAGGATACATGCAAAATCCCATCGCATTGAGCCATGAGAAATATCCTAAGAAACTATGATGGCTGAATTAAACTCCACCTTAAGAACAAAAATCCAAGCGGAGCAGCAAGATCCAAACCCTCAAGAATAGTTATCACCTTAGCAAACATAATAGACTAGTGTCCCAAAAAAGAACCAAAGGCAGCTAACACTAGTCCCCAATGGTTAGAAGAACACCACTACCAGCAGACATACTAGGACTCCCTAATGTAGATGGTTAGCCATCTACACTCAACTTTACCACCCTAAGTGGCAGCCTCAACCAAGAAACCAAATGAATTGGCCCACAGGGAGGCAAAATAATCTGCAAACTCTTCCCAATTTGAGTATCCAACGCATCCCTCAATTGATAAGGTTTAAAACCAAAAGCAGAGCTAGCGAGCTAAAGGTCAAAACTACCCGAAAAGAAAGAATATCCACATGAAGGTAACAAAATCCAACCTGAAAATTTTTCAAGCCTTCTTGTTGCTTCAAAAAGTTAATTGAATACATTTCCTTCAAAAGACAACCCAACTAGGTTCTCCCTTAAAAATTAGGCTTGTTTTATGAAGGTAACAAAATAATAATAATAATAATAATAATAATAATAATAATAATAATAATAATAATAATAATAATAATAATAATAATAATAATAATGCTTATGAATTAAAATATATTATATGTGCTAAATATGACTTTTAAATTATAAATTCGATACAATAAAAATATTATAGGTTTTTCATTGTACAAGTATAAGATCAAATTAATCTAACTTTAAAAATACACAGTTTACTATATTAGTACCGACCCTAAAGGATTCAAGGGCCTAGATGAACTTTTTTTTTTAAGAGATCCATCCATTCAACAACATCTACTATCAAAGGAAAGTAAAATATCTCAAAATTTAACTTTTTCTAAAGTTTTTAATGATAGAAAAAATTAAAAAAAAATTAAATTTGTTAAAAAAAGAAAAATAATAAGTTAAAATATAATAATTCGAATAATAGCACCTAAGAAGTTGACTCGTTGAGATTAATATGATTATTAGATGATGAAAATGAATTTTGTAGAGAATGATTTTCATTGTAGAAAAGAGATCAAAAAAATTTATAGTGGAGATTATTGTTGATTCAATGTCTATTGATTTTGAGGTTTTAATTAAAGTTTAAAAGATTACTCAAAGTCAATTTTAATATTAATAATTTAATAGAATAATTTTTTTTAAGATAGTAAAAGCATTAAACTTTTTTTCCTTGAAAAGATTGATAAAATAAATTTTATTGAAAATTGAAGTTGTGCCACTAACATAGGCTGCTGCATAGTATTGAAAATTGACTTGGGGAAAAAAAGGACCAACAAAATTGCAATGGTCGTTATTTGTCCATATGGAAATGTACTTCTGTATTGGCACAAAGTTCGTTTTCCCATACAATTTTCATCATCATGTACATGTAGGCTCGTCAACAAGGAGGTGTCAACTTGTTTATTTGCTACAGTGTGTACAACTTCGAGAGGCCGTCGCAGCAAAAACAGATTGACTGGACATGTTGACATTAATACTGATATGACATCGTTCGGATTTTTAACCCTCTCAAATATTCGAGGGACGTCAACTCCCAACCTGGGAGAAAAACTGCATTCATTCAAGCTCTGAAACTCCAAGGAAGAACATTTAAATTAAACCCCTACAATACGTCTGCGGAGACTCGAACCACTTCCCTCACATTTGTGAGGGAGTGGCTCTAGCCACTTGGGCGCCCAAGTGGCTAGATTGGCTGGTTCTTAAATTCAAAGATATGATATAAGTGCTAAATCGGTATTTAATAAATAAATAAAACTAAATCTTATTTATAAGTGCTCACTGATAATTAATAAATACAAAATAAAAAGTTAAATTTTACTTATATATTATTACTAAAAGGTACATGTCAGGATTTTTTTTTTTTGTTAAGCATGGCAGTAAATCTTTAAAAAAACTTGCTCAAATTAGGAGAGGATCTTATTTCCCTTAAGTTAGCATATACTCATTCAAATCCGGCTATCTATATTTCTTATAACTATACAATTAATTAGAGGCCATATGTGTACTTGCGGAATTTAGTCACTGTGACAGGGAATTTGTAAAAAACTCATATATTGGAATATGAGTGAAGAGAAAGCATTTCAGGATTTGATTTTCAGTTATATGTAAATACAAAACAAATGCTTTTTTGGCAGGTTCCCAATTTTTTATTTTATTATTTGATCTGGACATGAAATGTAAATAGGACCTAATTGCAGTGGCTTTAGTTGGGAGCCAGAAAAGAAAATTGTAACTGCAAAAAAGGCTGTGCGGGATACTTATATTCTAGTATGTGAGTTTTGTACTACTGTTCTTCACTGTTTTATTTGCTATTTTTTACTGCTATTGCTGTAGATTTTTGCTATTTTCAGCCATTGTTTCACTTGCTATTTGCTGTTATTTTTTGTTGTTTTACTCCCTATTTTACTTGTTCGTTGCTGCGGTTTTAGTCACTATTTAACTCACTATTTGCTACTATTTTTCTTGTTGGTTACTGCTGTTTACTTGCTATTTTTGTTGTTTATTACTGCTGTTTTCTGTTGTTTTACTTGTCATGTTTTCCGCTGATTTTTACTACTATATTTTGTTGTTTTACTTGCTATTTGTTGTTGTTACACTTATTGGTTACTGTTGCTTTACTTGCTATTTTTGTTGTTTATTACTATTATTTACTGTTGTTTTACTTGTTATCTTTTGTTGCTGATTTTTAATACCGTTTTTGTTGTTTTACTTGTTGTTTGCCACTATTTTACTCCCTAGTTGCTGCTATTTCACTTGTTATTTCTGTTGTTCATTACTACTTTTTGCTTTCGTTTTACATGTTATTTTTTACTGTTGATTTTTACTACTATTTTCTTGTTGTTTCACTTGCCATTTGTTGATGTTATACACGCTAGTTGATAAGCATAATTTATATATATATTTTATCTTTAATTATTTAATTGTTAGTTATTTTTATTTCTTATTTTTAATTAATTGCATTATTATAATGAATAGAGAATTAATTTGAGATATAGATAAAAAAGGTATAAAAGAACTCAATTTTAGAAACATTAAAGATTAATTGATTTTTAAAAATAATTAAACATACATGCATGTGGAAATGAAGCCAAAGAACCAACTTCAACAAGTTAATTCATCATGCACATGGAGAGAAATTGATTTTAGCTTTAAGAAGTGACCGCACTTAGCTTTGATAAGTGGAAAATGAATCCTATAGCAAATCTAAGTGCCCAGCACGTGAGTGAAGCCAAAGCAAATTAAAAGGCTTGGCCTTCGGCTCATGAGTTGGAAAAAGTCGGTGGAGCCCATTTTAAAAGATTATATAAGAAAGCTAAACTTTGGCTTTTGGGGAGGGCAGCCGCCAGAGGTGGCAAGAAGTGCAGACGCAAGGCTGGGAGAGAAGAAAAATAGCAGCAGCAGTTGGGCTTCTCATGACTGAATTTATTTATTTTATTGCTCCTAATTTAAGTATGTCTAACTAATTTTTTTACACTGAGCTTAAGAATGAACCTCTATTTAATGAAATAATTATCTTTTTATTTAATTAATTCTTTATATATGTTCTTTGATGATTATGGTTTTTGTTTCACATGATTAGTTGGGTGTTATTAAATCTTTTCACCAATTATGTCATGCATTATTAGTTGTTATGATTGATATTTGACTAAATCTATACTCGAATATATAAAGTTTTTATATGATTATCTTTGATTTTGCGTCTTTTATTAAATTGTTTACACAGAGTGATTAGGAAAACTTTAACTATTTGTTATTCAAAATGTTTACATGATATTCTTAGATATCATACTATTAATTAGAAAAAGAACCTATACAAGATTAATTTTATTTGGACTTAATTGTGATATTTATAAGATGATATAGATTGATTTTGAGTTGTCACTCTAAAGTTGGGGATTAGTTAAAAATTAGATAATTACTAGTTGAATAGTGGTGGATTCTGAAATCTTGGTAATTTTTGTCCTATTGAATTCTCCTTTATTTTAATTGCTTTCTTAGTTTAATTGGTTTAATTTTCTTAGAAATTTAATTTGGCCAACTAGGTTAGAATCAATATTAATTTTAGATTTAAATTTGACTTTTCAATTTATAACAATCTCTGTAGGTTCGACCTCGTTACCACTATTCTATTTCTAGATTCGTGCGCTTGCAAGTATATTAAAATTTATCACAACACTGGTTAAGTTTATTATTGTTGTTTTCCACTATTTCATCTATTGTTACAGAGTCATAAAGAGACAACAAACTTCAAGAATAAAACATTCCCATATTACGAGGATTAATGTATGATCTATGCTAAAGATCATGCAATTGGAAAAAATACAGAAGCTCATGTAGATGTTGTGGAGGAAGTTAAAAGGATAGAATGAATCTCAACGAGAAAATTAAATATGAGAGATGATGTTGATGATAGTGTGTCTTTCTCACTTGCTTCATCAAAGCATCCAAAACTTTAAATAGTTCATCAAGAAGAAGGGGAAGAAATGAAGATTTAGAAGAGATTAGGGAACATGAAGAGCTAACAACTCTTATCGTTACACAAATAAAAGACTCTTTTAATGTCATGAGTCAAGTTGTGGGACAAGAAATCAATGACAAAGGACCTTCGTTCTGAACACAAGTATCAATTTGAACTTAACTAAAGTAGGCATCTATAGATCTAATTAATCCTTAAAATAGATGCGCCACTTTCTCAATAATACTTAGGTTCTATTGACGTTTGTTTCCCAAGATATAACAAGGTCGAATAGTCTTGGTAGCATAACCTTACTATTCCAAAGAATTTCAAACTAATGCTAGGACTCTATCACACTGATGTCTCAAGTTAGAGAGAATTTATTTGAGAGAGAAGAGCAAAAATATCGCTTGAATTTTGGTGTGTTTTCCAAATAAAATTGGAAGCCAATTTATAGAAATTACAAAGGGCATTTTGGTCCAGAAAATTAAACATTTACTCTTGAATTAATTATTCGAACTTCGCTTTGAAATAAAATTTGTAGCTTTCATTCACTTGTAATAACCTTGTAAGTTGTATTTTGTTTCGTGCCTTTTATGCTGTTTTTTCAATACATCTTTTTTTTTAATGATAAGTCTGTGAATTGAGTTTGAGTCAAGCGAGTCAAGGATTGGTAAGTTAGATGATGTAATACCTCAATTCTCCCAAGGGTATTTAAGTCTTTTTAATTTTTAGTGATGTTTTTTACCCTAATATAAATAGAATAAAATATTTTTTCCATTATAAGAGAGAGGGAAAGAGAGATCGGTTGAAGAAAAACAACAGAAAGAAAAAGAAAGAGAGAGAGAGAGAGAGAGATGGAGAGAAAAGAAAAGAAAAATTATTAGTTCTGACATAGGCAACATATGAGATCAAGTTGTAATTGTTGGGAGAAGTTTTGGACGTTAGTTTTAATTATTGGTTTTTATTAAATTGTTGTGGGGAAGCATGATTGCAATAAAAGTAGAAAACTAAGATTTTGCAGAAATATTCTGATAGTGAATTATTACGAAAATCATAGTAATTTCTACAAATTAATTTTGATTTTGATTTTGATTTTTTGGTATGTTAAACTAGACATGGTCTAAAATGTTTTGAAACTTTTTTCAAGTTAATCGGATAAGATTTCAATTAATTATGATTTGTCAAAGTCAAGTCTGAAAATTTGGAAATTTATGATTTTAGTGATAATGTGAATTACGAAATTATATTTACCATAGTTAGACTTCTTCCAAAATTATGAAATTTGGAAAAATGCTTTTTATATATGTCTAGTATGATTCTGTAAATTTTCATGATTTTATGATGAAGCAATAATTTTTTTTGTATTTTTAAAGCAAGTGTGTTCAAAACATAAAACTGTTTGGCTGTATTGATGCTGTTTGAAACGTCAATTATTTTCAATAGTTTTTTAAGGAATTATGTAATGAAATTTTTATCAATGAACTGTCAATGTGTCAGGATATGGACTATAAAATGTGAGATTTTTCCAATGAAGGAATAATTTATTTTAAAAAATGGGAGAATATGAACTGTTCTATTTTAAGGGCCGATTATTGAGAACATTGAGATTGAGCTTAGGAGATGTTTAAATTGAGATATTTGAGGACATTAGAGTTTATGATTGAGACTCGATTATATCTTATGAGAAATTTATTGATGATTTTAGGTTGATGATATCAATACGTATTGGTTATATGAGGATGCCAAGAGATAAGTAAACTAGACTTTTAAATGAATCACAATAAACAATATATATGTTTGACTTGTGTGAAAAGTCTATTTTTTATATTTACATATATGGATTTATATGTGTCTGCTCATGTGTTTATGTGATGTGTTGTTGTGTGTTGGGCGTGATTATGTACATGGGCATATGTATGTGTGACGGTTCATTTGCATAAGCATGAAAATGCATTGAGTTTTCTATGAATGAGAAAGTGGATTTTAGCAAATTGAATTTCGGTTTTATGAGATTTTGCATTGGGGGCCACCTCTTGAGACTATGCGGAGGCTACCTCTTGAGGGCCACAACACCGCAAAGTACCATGCATGGTGCAAAGTGTCACGCACAGTGCAACGTGCCACAATTGCAGAATATGTATTTCATTGACAGCAAAGGAGAAAGTTTGAAAGTGACAGAAAGAGATTTTTATGAATTTGTTTACAGTATTTCCAAAAGATTATGCATATCATCCATTTGCATTATGTATAAATATGTATGTATTTTGATATAAGAAAAACTAATTTGCTTATTGGGTCTTGTACTTATTATAGTTTATTGTGATTCAATTTTCAGAAGTTAGGATTGATTCGTAATGAGTGAGAAGATGGATTTGAATTGAGGATGGTAGATGGTTTGGCTAAATTTTTAAGTTATTCTGCTAGCTTTTGTATTTGAGGCTTGAATTTTATCGGTTGTAAAGAGTTATTTGAATTCATACGTGAGTTGTGGTCAGATTTGCCCTCAGAGTTCGAGCTAGGGTGTTACAGATGAAGTCTTCGATTGCAATTACATGTAGTTATTATAAAAATAGTATTTTGACCATAATAGATAGAAGACCCGTTTTTGAGAGATCAAAAAGTGAGATAAAAAAAACAAATTAATAAAATAAAAATATCTAATTTATTTATTAATTGTTATAAATACAATAAAAATATTATATATATATATATGTTTATGTGTAAATAAATTTTATTCAATAATATGTCAATTTCAGTTATTTACATTCTTATAATAGTTTAACAATCAGTTTTATTGCGGTGGTTTCTAACGGTGGTGACTGGATTTTGGTTGTTGGATGATGGTGAGTCTGGTAACGGTAGTAGTTAGTGATAGCGGTTACTTAATTGTGGCAGCAGCAATGGTGATGGGTGTGGTGACAACTAGGGTTTCTTAATTTGCTTTTTTTTTTCAGGGATGGATATGGGTATCTTAGAAAGCTTTGCAATCCACATAGAACTACTTTGATACCAATTGATGATGCAAAAAACATTAAAATTTGATTGATAGAAGAAACTATGTTTCTGAATATTGAAAATTTTGTTAGAAAAGTTTGAATTACCAAAACTAGGGTTTGGGCCCTTTATAATAACGTAAATTTATCAAAATAGGCAAATTCAAAGTATAATTTTAAGAATAAAATTCTCTTAATGTAAATAAGAAATTCAAAACAAACGGTGCCTAAATCCGATATCTAAAAAATAAAAAATAAAAATCTTAAAAGAAATAGGAAAAATAAGAAAATATTTTAAGACTTAAAAGTGACCAAGAAAGAAGTAGAATTTTTATCTCAACCTTGGGGTGGAATAGTGTAAGTGGTTTTGGATTTGATTTATCTTATCGCAAGCTCCGAAACAGTATATTATACACCTAAGTTATGACCTCCAAAAAATATCTTACTGGTCTCATGTAATCGTCCTACATCATTTATCAAATAAATTCGATTACTTTTAAAGTTTAAAATAAATTTTACTAAATATTTAATTAATTCTCTTCGATTATTTTAAAAGTTATAGTATTACCAAAATAGCCAAAAGATAGCTTGATTTTATGGAGATAGATTATTAATTCCAAATAGGACAATGCTAATCCAATCAAATTAATTAAAATCAAGCCATAAATTGAATGAATATCTTAAAAAATAAATAAAGGGAAAAAGACACTAGGACCTGTAAGATTTACTTGAATCATCACATCGACTCCTTTAGTTTTAGAAATAATCACATAGATCCATACCCTTTAATTACTTTATTAGTTTCGAAACTTTATGGGTTTTTATGATAATTAATCAAGTACAGGGGTATCCATGTAAATATCCCTAAAAGACACTATGACATATAATGTTTACTTCAATCGTCGCATGGACTCTTTTAGTTTTAAAAATACTCACATAGATCCACATCCTTTAATCACTTTATTAGTTTCAAAACTTCATGGTTTTTTATGATAATTAATCAAATACAGGGGTATCCCTATAAAATAACCCTAAAATAAGTTATCAAATTGATGATTCGCCTTTTCCTAGTTTGAACTAAATTGATGATCCGTTAATTTCTTTGGCATGGGGTTTAACAAAAGAACCCTAAAACACTAACTGGGACTGTGTTTCAGTTTCAACATTGCCGGCCATGGATCATTTCAAGAATGTGTACGATGTCAAATTGAAGCCTCGGATGCTCAGAGGTTTGATCGAAGAGCATTTTCCTGAAGAAACTCAACCCACTAGGATCCGATACGAGCTGTCAAAAATTGCATTTCTTATAAGAACTCACAAATTGTTATCAGAATCTGCTAATGATTCGATGGAGAAGAAGCTTGTTGATAGCTGGAAATCAGCTGTTGATGAATGGGTCGTTCGAGTTTCAAGTCTTGTTTCATCTAATATGGTAAAAATCATTGTTTTGTTTTATTATATACTTAAAATCTTTTTTTGTTCACTTCATCATATGTTTTTCAGATGAAAAATGAGAAATTCAAAAGCCACACTGATTTTCACTGAGTTAGTTAACTGTCTACAGTTTCTGATCATTATATTCAGCAAAATTAATAGCGTGCAGAGGGATACACCGATTATTGTAATTTTGCAATTTGTAGTTAGCATTTTTAGTGGGATCTTATTCTATTTTTAAATCCATTTTTGGAGTTGCACCAGGGAATTTATTTTGAATTTAATATTATTCAAAGGCAACTTGAATGTTTCTCTGTCTTTAAAATCTTCTGTTGAATGCTTATCTGTATGTCTTCGTAGCCTGATAAATGTTGGACTGGAATCTGTTTGCTCGGATTGACTTGTCAAGAGTGCAATTATGATCGTTTCTTGGCATCATACTCAGTTTGGTTTAACAAGCTTTACTTACATATTCAGGTAATTGATATAATTTATTTATTTTTCTTGTTTGTGCATGATAAATGATCTTCTTTCATGTATGTAATTGGCTGTCCTAGAGTATGATGATTGAAAATCACTTGATAATTAACATTTCATTGGACCAAATTTCCTTCTTTGATTTGTGCTGACCCAATTTAGTGAAAGAAATAAACTTTGAGCAAAATTGCTTTGCTCTTTTAGGATATATCCATGATAAGTATATTCTATTGACTTTACTTCTTATTTATGGAGGAAAATGATACTTGTTCCTTTTACTTTTAATAGTCGAAATTCTCTTTATTTATTCACATTTAAATTTTAAGCATATTGTAAATGTATGAAGTGACAACATTTGATGAGATACTATAGTTCTAGTCTCAAAACTGTGTAAGCCATGAACATCGTTGACTATGGCACTAACTTCTAAGATGGTTTATGAAATATTAAACATAGGGTAGTTCTCATCTTCAGCCTTTATTATGTATAATTATGGTATGTGAACCTCTTATTTAATCCTTCTACAAGTCAAATGCCACTAGTGAAGTTTTTGATTTCTAGATATGAGAACCTGTAACTGGTGAAGTTTATGATTTCTGGATATTGGAACCTGTAAATGTTTAAATAATGCTAGATGTAAGAAATTGGACTTTATTTATGAGACCAATTTATTAATTAAAAGTTGCTTGCATTAAAGAATTTGATGTGTCTTTATTTGTTTCGAAGAAATATTGTTATGTCGATTCTAATCTTTAACTCATGACTGGCATTGTGATGTCATTTGTCTCAATCAGCAATCATCAGAATCTCAATTTGTGAAGGTGGCTTCTTGTCACTCAATATCAGATCTGCTTACAAGGTTAGATTGCTTTGTTCTTCTCAATGCATTCATTCACACAAGATTTACATTTACATGGCATCCTTTTGGGCTTATGTTTCAAAGTATTTCAAGCTCTTTCTTTCATCCATTGCTCATGACTTAAAATAATAAATAGATTATTATAATGAGGAGATTCAATTAGAGCTCAATTTGGCCCAACTGGCTTTGACAATTTACTTTAAAAAAGGGGGAAAAAATAAAAGTTTTAGATGACAGGTGAGGACCTAGTGTTAGCATTTGAACTCTAATATGTTAATTGAGGATTGAAGGCATAATGTACGCTTGGAAGCCATATTAGATGTGGAGGTCCAGGAACTTCCTTGATGCACCGCACAGGTAAATATAGAACCTGGGTATCCAGAAAGATATTTGGGATAGATCTAGAACTTAGCAGGGACTGATTTTGCATTCTTTTGTGAACGCCAGGTCCACTCTTGTCTTTGCTTCATTTTGAATATAATATACTATGTGCTTCCTTTCAAATGGATTATGGCTTGCAATACTCAATGTTTCCTTCCAATATTTAAGTCTGTTTTCATCTGTTACATCTAATTACTTGACTTCTGGGATTATTTCGTTCATGAAATAGATTGGAAAAATTACCAAATGGGAAGAAAGATGGGAGTTCTCTTGCTGGAAAACTGATTCAACCGCTTTTGAAGCTGTTAAATGAGGATAGTTCAGAAGCTGTATGGGTAATTTCCAATATTTTATATTTGTTTGATAAAATTTTTCGTTAGGATTTTTTTTGTGTACTTTTTGCTCGGGCCATCAAGCTATACTTGAAGGAAAAATGACTGCTAATATGGCTTTCTATCATTCACATTATAGAAAGTCAGGTTGTCAGTGATTTTGCATGACTTTTGGACGTTCAGGCTTGAAGTCCCATGCTAAAGTACTTTGTTAGGAGATCTAAAAGTCGTATTGCTTCCTAGTAGTTTGTGTTTTCTTCATTTTCATGTTTTTCCATATTTTTACTCGATCAATTTTAGTCTTCTATGGGAAATTCATGTAGAAGATGATATTTTGTGCTTATTGCTGCTCCAAATGGATTGATGACTTTCTGTTGGAAGAATATGATTCTAAAGGGCAAGTTCATTTTTATTTGAGGCTTTTATCGACCTGCTCTTGGTGCTGTAAAAATATGTTGAGCATCATATTGTTACGTTCATGAAAACGCAATTGGATGAATCAATTGCCTTGCTTTCTCTTTCTCAGACACTGATATGAAAAAAGACAATCACAATTGTGAATGCATGGTGTCGACTCCACATTTGACTAACAATATGTCCCCTTTTTAACTTGGTAGGGTTAGGACATATGTGTTATCTTTCAGATTTTTGAAGGGTTTTTCAATCTCTTGTATCATGCCAAACTTAATGTGCAATGAAGTTGTTAGTCAATTGTTTTCTCTATTGGTGTCCAAAATAGGATGAAGATATATTTTTCACTGTTGCTGCTTTGTTTATCTCTTTCATGGCCTAGTTTATTGCCTAACAGATCCACCTTTTGGGCTTGCAGGAAGGAGCAGCTCATTTATTTTGCACCATTTTAAATTCTTTTCCAGCTTCAGTTCGTCAGTATCTTGACAGTGTATGATTTTATACATCTCTTCAGACAATGAACTAGTTTTGCTGACAAGAAGAATTTGTTATGATATTTAGTTCTAAAAAATTATTCATGGTTCCACCATACTCAAATTTTTACCTCTTAATGGATCGTTTTTATGCACCTTATATAGAAAACCTTGATTGAAGAAAGTCATTTAAAAAAAAAAAAGGCATCATGGGCTGAATAATGACTACAATACCACTGTACCCAGAAAGTAAGATTTGTTGGAGTACCTTATAATTATAGAAGCACGTGGAAATCATCAAAATTGAATGGTTAATCACCAATGGTTCCCTGGACATATGTCATTTGTGTTCCATCAGAGGCATATTTGACTCTGCTCTATAAGAAACAAGCCTAACAAAATGCCTAAAAAGCTGGTTTTGTTGTTTGACTGGACACTTGTTCTAGAAACCTCAGATTGCATGGCAACTGGGTTTCTAATTTTATGACAAAGGATGGCTTCTGGCTTTTTAGTTAATGACAAAGGCATCTTATTCACAGGCTGAAGCTACCATTGCTTCAAAACTTTTATCAGGAAAATGCAGCGAAAATATGATGAAGGTAACGTGTTTTTTCTTCTTCTTCTTCTTCTTCTTTTGGTCTACTAGCTTTCTGGCATAAAACTAACAAGTGAATGCTGCGGATATGAACCTTTGCTGAATTTGTCCTGTCTCCTGCTTGGTGTTCTATATTCAGAAACTTGTTTATTGCCTAGCATTGCTTCCAAAAGCCAAAGGAGATGAGGAAAGCTGGTGTTTGATGATGCAGAAAATCTTGTTATTAATAAACAGTAACCTGAATGATAGGTTCCAAGGTTTAGAAGAAGGTACATAGTAGTTGGTACTTTATTTGCTTCCATTAGTGTTATGTAACTTGTACTTATATGTCTTTTTGATGCTTAGTCTCAAGAGAATTCATTTATTATTGGAAATTGCCTATGTGATTCGACTCTTAAAAACTATTAGATTGAATTGCTTTTACATTAAATAATAAATTATTTTGTTGCAATCCATTTGTACATAATAGTTTAAAATTCTTCATGATAATATAACTGTCTCACAACTTATATGCTAGCATTTTATACATGTTGATAATCTGAACTTCATATGTGATATTAGTTACTTATTGACAAAGGATCTAATAGATCCTATCATTGTATTGTTTATAACGTTTTCAGATTGAAAGCATATAGTTCATGGATTAATATTTTGAAAATTTTGTTCATTTTGATTTTTAAAAAAATTAGACAACAGAAATTATGTTATAATTGTAAAGATTTATTTAATATTGGTGATTTTATCACAACTTGTCATTTATCTAAATCAGTAAAAACTCTGTTTGTATTTTGATTCATCTTTCTGTCTCAGTTTAGGTCTCAGCCTTAAAAGTGAAATATGTGATGCAAATCTCTATCTTTATCCATATTAAGTGGGAAGGAATATCGGGTCAAAGGTTATTCTGGATCTGTTTTGGTGGGGCTGTCTTAAATTCTCTAAAATGAGCTGAAGCTTTTTGTTTGTTTTCTACAACTTTTAATACTTGTTTCTGGGGATGCTTTCAAGTAATTTGGTCCACTGTTGTACGTCCTTTTCTTTTATTCAACATTCATCTTACAGTTTCTTTTGAAGGAAAATATATATGCGTATGTATATATTACTTAGAAACTCGGCTTGCGTTTCTTGTAGAAAATAAAGGTACTGAAGCTGTTAGAGCATTGGTCCCACCTGGTAAAGATCCTCCACCCCCCTTGGGAGACCATATGTTGCTAGGAGAGGCTGTAGATGATGCAGCAAAGAGGTCTGAGCGGCTGACAACTTCCAGTATCTCCATGCTGATATTTTGCTGTTCCACAATGCTTACAAGTTCATATCCTGTTCGGGTAATGACTGGTGTTTTGAAATAAATGACTATTTTATTAACTTGTTGATGAAATTACCGAATTTTCCTTTCTTTTATTTTTCGAAATACTTAGAATGTGAATGGAATCTAATATATCTGAGAATATTAAATGGTCAACTAATAGGTGAACGTTCCTATTCGCCCATTATTAGCCCTTGTTGACAGGGTGTTGATGATTGATGGTTCTGTACCTCGTTCCTTGTCCCCCTTTATGACTGCGATGCAACAACAATCTGCTTGTGTAGAACTTCCAGTTTTACACTTGTACAGTTTGGAGTTACTGGCAGCAATTATAGAGGGTATGCACAGGTAAGCTATAGCATGTTTCCTTATGTATTTGTTTTCCATTGTTTCTCATTGTCTCTTTGCAGAAGCCTGTTCTTATTGCACAAATTGATGCAGATTCTTTTATTGAGGCTTTCTGCAAGCATTGTTCTTGATCAATTTTGCCTAAACATAATTGTTTTAATTCAGCAATTCAGTGTTGTGACATTGCATTTCAAGTTTGCTCTTTGCATGTGCTCCCACTTTGTTCATTTCTTGATTACCAATTGACTTAAACAGAGGACTTTGTGGTCATTGATTAATCTCTAACTGATGGATATAACAATGGATTGGATAGAGGTTATTGATCATTGACTAATGTTTAATATTTCACTTCTATTTCTTAATTTGCTGAAAGCGTTTGATGGTTCACCTTCACCCAAATTCTTTGTTTTACTTTTGCAGTCAGCTATTACCTCACGGTGCTTTTATCCTTAGATTAGTCAAACAATTTTTTAAGAGATGCGAGTTGCCAGAGCTAAGGAGAAAGCTATACTCAATTACAAAACTGTTGCTCTTATTCATGGGTGCTGGTATGTAAGCATCTCTTTAAATATTTTTGCAGCGGTTTACTCACGAGTGCATTTTTAGTGGAAAATATGGACAAAATAATATAGTAATTGAACAAATCACTATTACTTTTCTCACACAGCTACTAAATTATGAAAATGTTACTATTTGGAGTGTTTCTAACCATAAAAGAGTATGAACTTTTTTAACTTAAATATTGGTTTAGAAGCTTTGTTTTTCTATGTATTTGACGAATGGGCGCTGATTATCTGAACAAATACCGCATTTTCAAGAGGCCAAAAAAAAAAAAAAATTGTTCACACATGTCAAGCCAAACAGATGAGGGATTAACCTAAGCTGAAAACCCATGATTTCATCAGCACACTGAACCAAATGTTAAGTCAATTGGAAAATGGTGTGTTTATTCATTTTACTGGAAAATGGTGTTTATTCATTTTACTTGATATGGGGAGCTCTTACTTATAAGCCTCTTGTTTTTGGCTGGGTCTACTTGTATTCGTGTTGGCATCTATTTCCTCTTGCTGCATGTCAAAAAATGGAAGTCTGGGCTTCTGTTGACGTTGGTGCTCGTGCATGTTTGTAAATGAGCTTTGTGGTCATTTGATTTATAGCAGCACTCCACCTGTGATATTTAATTCTCTCTCTTCGAAATAAATATATTCTGACTGTTTTCTTGTTCCTTCACTTATAATATGCTGTGTGGTTGTGCTTATCTTATTGTTTTCATTTGAAAGCTTTGCACCCTACTCTTGCTGTTTAATTTGAGCTTGCTTTTGTTTGAGCATAGAACTTCTTTTACCTGTTATTCCTTACATCTCATGCAAATTGGAGCTGGTGGTCTTACTAACCCATTCGTATTCTGATCAGGAGTGGCACTACCCCTTGCAGAGGTCGTTGTGGATAATGCATGTGCTGATTTGAATCCAGTTGCTGATGAGAATGGCTGCACAACTTCCAGTCCAACCTTGAAAGCTGCTTCATTGGTACCAATGCAATCTAGGAGGAAAAGGAAGCATGGTGCTACTATTGGTTCTTCTGAGGGGCAACTTGAAATAACTGGTTTGGGCATGGGAGTATCAAAAAACCATCCTGCATCTCCAATATCTTTGAAGATAGCTGCACTCGAGGCATTAGAAACTCTTCTCACTGTGGTATGCATATAGTAGGCATAGATATAGAGAATTTCTTGCCTTTATGTACTAATTTTGCTTGAGATTTAAGCCGCCCTCTTCTTATCCCAAAATAATAATAATAATAATAATAATGATGATAATAAAATAAATTTAAAGAAAAAATCTCATAGTTAATGAGCAGTAGTAAAATGGAATTATTTTATATAAGATTGATCTTGTTGGATTATGCATTGTACTCACTCCAAACTACAAGTTTTCTTTCTTTGAAGTGACAAAAAATATGGAATTTGGTTTTACTCAACATTAATACCGGTTCCAGGTATGTGTTCAGGCTACCTTACATCTTGTAATAGAATGATGATCATTGAATTGAGCGCAGCTCAATCAAAGCTCAATAATAAATTCATCTAAAAGCTGCAGTCGTCTGTTCACAGGCTTTGTAAGATCCAGTAGAATAAGCAATGTAGCATAATCTAGATTTTGTTTTAGCTTGGTCATTTACGCATGCACTTAGAAAAATAATGCATTATTTCAAATAATCATTTTTTCTCTATCTCCAAACAAGGAAATTATCAAATTCCTTATGAAGCACTTTGCATTTTGCTGTATGTTTCTGACCTAACATAAGTATACTTTTTAATGTTTCACAGGCTGGTGATTTGGGATCAGCATCCTGGCGACCAACTGTTGATCTCCTTTTGATTACCTTAGCAACAGATTATTGTAAAGAGGGGTGGGGCAATGAGGGGAGTCATAGTACTGCCTTGCCCGATGATCCAATCATAAGCTTAGCAGATTTGCAGCTTTCAGCATTACGTGCACTTTTGGCATCCCTCCTTTCCTCAGCTCGAATGCGTCCCCCACATTTTAGCAGAGCCCTTGAGCTTTTCGGAAAAGGTAATTTTTTCTGGAAATTTACATTTGGTAACGTCACTTCATCATGATGGGAACAACAATGACAATTTGCACATGCTCCGTCCTCTTGGGTTTACCATATGGAACATAGTTTTCTTAGCACATATTGTTTGTTGTCGGTTTCTGCAGGCAAGCAACAAGCTGGTAGAGTGCTTGCTGGATTTTGTGCTGGTGCTCTACTAGCCTTGGAGGTGCTTATACATCCTAGATTCCTTCCACTGGAACGTTTTCCTTGCAGAATTCCAGAAAATATACACTCTGGTGGTCAGAAGCAAAGCACTAGTGGCATGCATGGAACAGGACAGCGTGCATCTGATTCTTTTGACGATGACTTGTATGAGACATGGTTTGGTGATGGCCATCCCACTGAGATTCCAGTGCACTGCCCTGGCGAGAATGTGGCTGGTCCACCTGGTACAAAAGTTTCAGAGAGAAACAATGAGGAGCAAGCAGATGTTGGGCTGAGAAACAATGAGGATGAAGCTATGGTAGAGTCACAACATTTTCAGGAACTTGCATCTTCAAAAGGTGTCATACATTCTACGGTTACAGGTGATCTGAAACTCCCTGAAAGGGAAACTGAGGTAGCAGTACCAGAAGGTGATTTAGATGGCAAGAGTCATGAAACAGCATCTAGTAAAGATTTCATAGCAGGCAAGGGTGATGGGTTTGCGAGGGTAGGCGGAAATGCTCCCACAGCATCATATGCTGAGAAAGGCAAGAAACCTATTTGGGATTTGGATGACTCATCGATGGATTCATTTCCTGATATTGTAGACGTGGATCCAGATTCTGATGCCGAGGGCGAAGAATCAGGATGAAATTTTTGTAATTAATGTGATAGTCCAAAGGATGTTTATAGATGTTTACTCTTTAAGTGGTGTTAATAAGTACAACTAAACGGACCATCATCCGTCGCTGATTTAAGGTGGATGTATAATTTTGACCTAGGAATTTTTTGGTTGATTGGTTGCAGTAATTGTAAACTTGCCCTTCTGTTCAACTTAACGCCCTTGTCCTCAACCATCTCATCGAACTTCGATTTTGTGGCTTATAACATACTGTATTTGGAATCATTAGTTGGCTGCTTGTGCTTTCGGTCGCTTATCAGATGCTACACGCACACACACACTTCTGAATATGATGCGCTTCAACTAATTTGCTTCCAAGCCTAACATGCCGTAAATTTGTTAGCCAGATGAGCATGTATTTGTTAGCCAGATGAGCATGTACTAGTTTGACATACGATATACTCTCAAGTTGGATATTGTCAAGCAAATTTCAGTACCAGTACCGGCAACCTCTATTCTTTCAACTAATTTGCTTCCAAGCCTAACATGCCGTAAATTTGTTAGCCAGATGAGCATGTACTAGTTTGACATACGATATACTCTCAAGTTGGATATTGTCAAGCAAATTTCAGCACCAGTACCGGCAACCCCTATTCTTTCATACATAATTTACAGGTCAGACAGGCAAGTTCAATCATTCAAAGCATGCTAAAACTCCTAATAGAAAAATTGTTGGCATTTAGTAGGAAGAAAGTAACTAGTGGTAGTATCTAATTATTAGAAGATACAAATAGAAAACCAACTTTAGAGATTCAGAGACACTGCAGATGGATTTCTAGGCACTTGTCAAAAGCATAAAAGGACACAAGCTAAAAGACAGTGCAAATGGATTTCCAGGCACTTATCACATGCTAAGGAAAACTACTTCAAGTCAAGCAATTGTCAATGTCTTTTAACACAATCAAAGCTTAATCTTTTAACTACCAAGAGACCATTGTGCACAGGCATCTCAGTTTTAAAGACTCTGGCTACCTTGTCAAAGTGAAAATTAAAAAATTACTCAGCAACAACAGTGAATTTCGTATATACCTAGGCCGAACAGCAACACAATTATTCCTAATAATAGCCAAAACTAATCAACAGAAATCTAATTCAAAAAAAAAATCAACAGAAATAAACACAAGAATCCAGGTAACTAATTGCCACATGCATTCTAATAACTGCCACACATTAGACTCCACAAGCTTCCCTCCTGACAGTCAACTTCTCCACAGTCCACATTCAGACAATCTATGACTAGACCCATCCCACTTGGCTGCATGAATTATTCTTCAATAACCAGAAAATAAATGAACGAAAAAGGGGTTTCTGTTTAGCACAGCTTGAGATGCACACACTACATGAATCTCTTGTGATAGCAAACCACATTCAAGATTATAAATGAAATTTCAAGCATATGTTCAATGTGTCCTACATCACATGGAAAGAGCTGGAGGTCACAGTTCTGTGAACATTTGAAAGGATAAAGCAGGTCCATAAACAGAGAACTGAAGTAGGAGCATTGAGGCAAAATCCAAAACCTCTGGACTGTCAGATCTCTCAGAAACAATGAAAGCAGAGTAGAGGCAAGTAATGTGAAAAAATGTGACGGAAATCAAATAAGCTGCGTCTTTCAGTTTATATGTGTAAACAGAATTTATTATAAACCAAGTACAGAAAAACTGGGAGCAAGTGATTAGCACTTCTAACACATGAATAAATTTCCGAATCCATATAAAAGTGGTAAAAACAGTAAACTGAAAAGAGGCACGACTTAATAGATAGAAGCATTTCTCGGTCAATGGCTTGATGAGAACAAAAATTACCATATGCAAATATCTAACAAAGAAACTAAAATCACTATAACCATAAAAGACAAATAAAAAAGAAAAAATAAAATAGGAAGTCAGCATCTTACTTTCACTCACTGACCATAAGAGATGGTTGTGTCAAACATTTTATCCTATCACCACAAGGCTACAGCAAGACATTATACAACCTACTAGCTTTCATCATTGTCCAAGCTGCGTTTGTTGTGAATAACCAAGCAACTTTTTCAATAGGGGAATGAGGCCAATTAAAGCTAACTGAAGCTGCTCTGAGCTATTTACACGAATACTGACTTGCCCTGCCCCTCTATTATTCAAATTGGCACGGCCAATCATATTTGTTGACCGTCCAATCGGTACCTGGGACTGTATATTGCACCCAATGGCCAGATCTCCATGCCAATCCATGACAGAGAGCCCAAGAGTTGTCAGCGAACGACCAAGAGGATAGTCTGCATCTCTTAACTGAGCCTCCAAGCTGCCACCATAAGCAACATCACTACGACTGGTCATTGCACCACCAGTCATAACTACTCTGAATCTTTTATTCACGATCAATTTGTCTTCAACTTTCACCCCAGCTGATAACGAATCACCCAAGTGAGTAACTGAAAGACCAGCCATTGCCTTATTCTTTCTAAAATTACTAAATCTTGTCTCACTGCGCAGTGTATAAGCCAAGTCTTTGCCGACAGTCTGCATATCAAAACCTAATGATGTTGCTTTCCCTTCCCCATGCTTTAGAGAACTGACTACTTCCATTTGAACATTGGCATCCTTTTTATCCTTTGTAACCTGACCAGAAAATGATATGGGAATTTTGTTTTTAACAACAAAGAGTCTTTCTGCATTTATACCTTCATAACCAACATCATGATCCCAACCATGGGTTTCTAAAACAGGCCTCACAAGCCACTGGTTGGAGGAATCTAGATAGCGATAACGGTGTGTGGGATTATCAGAGTCAAAAGAAGCAGGTAGGGCCAAATCTGGCATAGGAACGGGCACAGATGCTGCACCACTGCTTTCTTCTTCAACATTTTCGCTGTTGTCACTAGGCAGATCCTTAGCCGCAGCTGCCATTTTCTTCATCATCTTTCGACGCCGTTTCTCTTCTTTCAACTGCTTCTTCATAAACAACTTTTCCCTATATTCTAACTCATCAAAATATGCCCTCTTCTGAGCTTTAGTAAGCTTAGCCACCTGGGCTTTCGTCAAACGTTTAAATGGTGGCAATTCATCAAATTCTGACTCGTCTTCAGATTCTGATGAATCATCCAAATCATCATCTAAACTGTCCTCATCACCAAACTGCTCCTCGGGCAGTTTAATTTGTGGTCTTGATTGTAGAAGGGACGAGAGAAGAAATGGTAATGGAGGTGCCCGTGACCGAGTATTGAAAGGCTTCCCAGGTGGAGTATCTTGCAACTTCAAAAGTGTGTTTGCTTCAGCCAAAATTTTTGATGCAAAAGAAAGCAATAATAAATGAGGCTTCCAAACCTGACCATTTGGCAATACTCTCTGCCCAGCCCTATTTGTTCTACAAGCAGAATGATTCTCCACCAATGAAACAGGATTCATCAGCCTCATGTCCCCAGCTGCCTGACGAATAGCTTGCTGAACAACATGAGAGCGTTGGGTCACAAACATATCATAACTAGAAGCAGTACCATTTGGACCATCAGGTGGAGCAGATGCGGCATGAGTCAGAACCACAATAGCATTAAACCATATTGAAGGTCCAAATATATCAGTAATGGTTCGTAATAGAGGCATGTCGCTAAAGTCCCTATTTTGCATGTCCAGCCTATCAAGATACAACACAATATCTGGGGGTGTTTTCTTGATGAAACGCTTAACAGAATGAAGGATCTTTTCATTCTGGCGTTGATCTGACCATGAAGGCAGAAGGCCTGGTGTATCAATGACTCGTACCTTAATCCCCTGCACAGTACCCACAACATCCTGAACCTTCTTTGTACCCATCTGAAAAGCATCAGTACCAAACTTAACTTCATCAAATATTGAATTTATGGTCGCACTTTTACCAACACCTGTCTTTCCCAGCACCATAATGGTACAAGAGAAATCAAGTGGTTCCTGCCCAGCTGCCTCAAGTTGCTCTGCCATGGCACTTGCACGGTCAAAGCTGAAGGCACCAACACGACCTCCATTTCTACCTCGCAGCTGCTCAGCTAATCCCAATCTGTACAGAACCTGTGCCACAACAACATTATGTGGGGTTTGCCCAAGTCTATGAGCAAGCCGCAAGAACTTCACCCTGATCATCTGAAGTTTTTCACGAGTTTCATCATACTCCTCAGCCTCCCCATTGCCAGGGTCTTCAATTGGCTGAGTTTGTGTATGGGATATAGCTCCATTTACACGAGGATGCTGCACTACCCGAGGAGCAGGTTCCAAAAGTGGGGCAGCACGCCCAAGACCAGCTGGACGAGCAGGAGGGTTAACAGGCATTGTAGATTTCGCAGCTGAAGAAGCAGGCTGTGGTGAAGGTTGTACGTTACATTCTCCTGTCACTTGAGTGCTACTCCTCTTCTTTTCCTGGTCCATTTCTTCTTTCTCTTCTGCTTGTTCAGCCACAACATGAACATCACAAACTATTTCACCTGCTTGCTGTGGCTGAGTCTCGGAGCTGGAATTCATTGTACCAGCCTGAATCTTTTCACTAATCTGATTGGTAGGCCTGTCTAAAGAATGTGAGCTTCCAATTTCAGGTGCCACTGTACCTTCCACGACCTCTTCATGAATATCAGTTGAAGTGCCTTCCACTTCACAAGTCTCTTCATGATGTTTTGAATCCACTCCAGCAGCAGTATCTTTAATGTCTCCATTCCTTTTAATCTCATGTTGTGTCTCAAATTTAGCCGAGCTGTCACTTGCTTCTTCACTCACAACATTGCCAAGCCGGGAACCTAGGCCAGATATAGCATCTTTCACTTCCTGCCTCTCATTTTTCTGTAGTTCCGCATTCATTCTAACCAATTTATCATTCAGTTCTTCACCCTTGTCCTCTAGAAGCTCTGTACAAGTAATAGCTGATGCATCAGTCAATTCTGCAGCCCTGTTGTCTTGATATTCAGTACCTGATTCATTCTCCTTCAACCCCCCACTGTCACCATCTTCGGGCAGGACCTCCCCACTTGCCTTAATTTCACCATTATTCCCAACCATTCCATCAATTCCATTTTCCAATTTTGCATCCACTACAGATTCCTCCACATTCACATGACCGAAATCACGACTTTCTGGCTTTTTAGCCCCATCTTTCAGAATTTCACTTTCTACTGCAGCACCAACCTCATATATCTCTGTTGCATCATTCAATTCACCACTCGTTAATCCCTTATCAGTACCTTCCTCATTAACCTTATCTGGATACACAACCTCGATGATGGTCTCCTTCCCTCTATCAGTTCCATTTTCCAATTTTGCATCCACTATGGATTCTTCCACAATCACATGACCGGAATCCCCATTTTCTGGCTTCCCCACCCCATCTTTTTGAATTTCATTTTCTACTCCAGCACCAAGTTCAGATACCCCTAATCGCTCATTCAATTCACCACTTGTTTCTCCCCCCTTAGTCCCTCTCTCATCAACCTTATCAGGTACCACAACCTCAATGACACTCTCAGCTCCTGCCAAATCCCCCACCTTACCCTCACCCTCACCCACAACATCATTCCCACCCTCACTTGGAACCCCTTCAGTCTCATCAAAGCTATCCATTTCACCTCCCACATTGGAACCCCCATCGATGACAACCGAACCCAAATCACCAACACTGGCATCATCTCCTGATTCATCTTTTGTTCCCTCATCATTCAGATGGTCGGGTGTGTCTACTGCCTCCTCAAAAACATCTTCTACATCTTTTGGCTCATCAGAGCTCACCATAACCTTCTCCTCCACTTTCTCGTCAACAAACGCATCTACCACAGGCTTATTAACTCCATTTTCCATTTTCAATATCTTTGCTTCAAATCCTAGATTCAACAAAACCCATTTAACCAAAGCAATTAAAAATCAAACAGAAACCAGTACAACCATCAAAAACCAAGGAAAAAAAAAAGCACCCACAACATCAAAACCACCAAAACCCTAACATAATAATCCGTTTAAATCATAAAAACAATACATATATCAATTAAAAACAAATAAAAAGCGAATTTTCCCTAAATTCCATCACTAATACAATATTTTACTAATAAAAAACAGATCTTGATACTGTATTATAGTTCTTCATTAGTGTTTGTGCAACGACAAAAATCAAGTCAAAAATGATAATAAGTCATAAAGCATGTAAACTAAAATATACATATAAATAAAAACCCAGAAAAAAAAATTACCTGCTTTGGGGATGATAAGAGAGAGAGATTAATAAAGGGAGAGGGAAAAACAAAAAAAGAAAAGAAAAGGGTCTGTGTATTTCACTGTAAAGGATCGGCTTTCATGTGCTAACTTTTGATATCGACTATAACTTCTTTTAGAGGGCGCTGGGCTTTGGCTTGCCATTTTTATAAGATTTGAAGATAAGAGTTTGATCGACGGCTGAGAGTGCTGTGGGGTTTGATCGACGTCGTGGGAGGATCTTATTGGTATCCACGTGAAAGACGCCAAATCATGATGACGTGGACGAAATGTGGGGAAAAAAGGCCCTCCTGTTTTTAGATTTCTTCTGCTTGTCACGTGACGGGGCAAGGGAACAATTGTGGGCCGTTGGTTTGATTTGTGATTTGATGTTTTCTTTCTTCTTTTTTTTTCAAATTAATACAAATGTGTTGCTTTCCCAACATTTTAACCCAAATTAGTGATGTTAATCCATTATATAGTCAATTTTGTAAATTAATATTACATTTTTCCCAAGAAAAAGTGCGGGAAATAAGGAAAATGTATTCGGTCTATTTTTATAAGTTGACCTAAATTTTGATCTTTTATCACTTTACCATAAATTTAATTGAGGTGATCTTTATTTTTTTGTCTGAAATTTAAATAGATCTAAAATATTTTGAATTCTAAATAGGGTTGAATGTCTGAATCTGAATGGTTTGTTTATTTTTGTCTAAATCGTTAAAAATAAGAGTGATGATACAACCACAAACTTTTGTACAAACTTATCTCATACAAACTAACGTGGCATTAATTTATTGATTGAATGAAAATATAAAATAATATAACTAAATTATATGGGCCAAGAGATATTTAATTTAACTAATTTTATCATGTCACATCAGTTTGTAAAAATAAATTTGTACAAGAGTTTGTGTCTACATCATTACTCTAAAAAGAAATATTAAGTTTTTTTAACTTAAAAAATCTAAAAGTTAATATTTTTACATTTAAACCTTTACAAATTATAAATGTTAAACAAATAGTAAACAACTCAAAAAATATAAATAAGATAATAAATTATCATAACATAAATCATATTCAATTGAATACAACATTTTAATATTCTATATTATATATGTTAATCAATTTTATTATGGTTTTTGATTTTTATAAGAAAAATTTCATAAAAGTTATGAAAATAAATAATACTAATTTGAAGAAAATAAAAAGATGAAAATAATAGTAGTCTACCACTATATACTATCACAAGTTCTATAGAGATGAGTAGTAATACTAATTATTAAGTTTTATTTAGATAAGAATGAAAATTAATTAATTAGATAGAGATATTTTAAAGAATATTTTTAATGATATCATTAAGACTTTTTAGATTAAGTAAAAAGCTAAAAAAATTAGTTTAATAACTTAATGAATTAATAACTGAAAATTTTCATGAAGCTGAGAAACCAAACAGACTTTAATGACTTAACTGATTAAAATTAAGCCAATTAAGTTATTAAGTTAAAAAAAAAAATAGGCCATGAGTGTTTTAAGTAGGAGGATGTTCAAAATATTTAGACACAAATAATCCTGCCAATTAATTAATATTTTATGTGGGTTGAATTTAAATAGAAATTCTCTAATTTCCAAGTGATAAATAAAAAAGCCCAAAATAAACTTCAACTCTTGAGCTAATTTTAAAGTATGAATTAAGTCAGTGGGACAAATATAGTATCAAAGACAAACTCTAATACCAAGATGTGGTGGACTTAGTGTCAAACGATAGAATGGATCAAAGTTGATGCCCCTTCTTTGCTGGTTGAAGTTTCATTTGAGGAATGTATTATTGAGTAATTGATTTATCTCTTGTTCTCTAGAAAAAGGGTAAACCCTGAATTTATCTATAGAATGAGAGTCATTCCACCTAAAAAATATAGTCTTTTTTTAGTTGGGATATATGGATATCATAAACATGTCCTCGAGCTTTAGATACAATATCATATTAAAGTCAAACTCATACATAAATAAGTCAAATTGTCTTTCACATGACAAGAAATAAATAAAAAGATTGATCAATTCACATGTAAATGTGTGTACCCGAAGAAAAAGAAAGGGGTGGGGTTTGGTGTGGGGGGATGTGTGTGGGGTTGGTGGGGTGGGTGGGTGGGATGGAAGGGTATTAGGGATTAAATCCTACTTTGAATGAGATTAAATCAAATTGGGAAAATTCTCAATTCTTAAACTAATTTTTGAGAATGAGTTAACTCATGTAATTCTCTACTTATCAATATAAATATATATTATGATCATAACTATCTGTGTTTTACAATTTGCTTGATTTCATGACCCTTTCTCCTCTCCGTAACCTTGAAACTACTAGCTCAGAAGATAAACCATCAGGCAAGCAAAGACATAATTTAGTATTTCCAAAGAAAGATCTTGTTGAGAGTTGATGTATGTGTCAAACCCTTGGTGGACAGTGATGCTTCCAAAAACGTGAAATGTTGTCCTAAATTTTCTCAATTCCAACTTGGTCTCGTTCTGTTTGTGTAAATGTGAATTTTTATTTGCGATGATCACTCATCGATTGTTGTTTCATGTTGGGAAGTTCCACTACAAGCATCATACTTACAATGCTAAATTGCTAATTACCTGAAACATGATTATCAAAAATAGTTCTTGCACGATCTTTCATTTAGAAATCATTATTCTCAAATTTTATTTAGGAAAAAAGGTTACCATTCGTAAGTGTTAAAACCAAAGAATTAATTATAGATAAGATTGTCCAAGCTCCGTCCGTGCCTCCCTAGTTCTACTAAAAATAATGCGGGCTTATCCAATTCACTTCGTTGTAGATTACGTGGGTGTATTCAAAATTATTGGCGGGTATATTTAGTTTTATAACACCCTACAAGAAAGAGCTAGTGGCCCAAACCCAACGTTATCCATCAAACTAGCGGGACACGTTTCATGATAATCAATCACTGCCCCGGTTATTTTTAGGAGCATCCCCTGAGGTTTGGTGTATTAACAGTCTGATAGAAAGTATTCACGTAATTACAAAGACCTCCCCTGACATTTGTATTCTGTTAAGTGGACTGTTAGTTGACTATTGAAAATCCAAAAATGCCCTTCCTACCAAAATATTTCTTTATTCACTGATGAACTGATGGGTAATTCGTGCCAAAATCACAAATTACTTAAGAAGATGAAAATATCCATTGGATAAAAAAAATGAAATTGCTTAATAAAAACATTGACATTGCATAATAATAAAAAAATTGAAATAATGTGTGGTGGCATAGCTGCATCCTGCATGCATATTATTATTGTGATTTTTTTTATTACAAACTACTTCATAATTAAAAAAAATGATTTTCATATTTTAAACTTGATAGTACAGTCGTTGGCACCGACCATAAAACCCTTCTGATACCAATCTTTGCTCCATCCATATTTAAACCCAGATCAAGTAAATATTAAATTGGATTTCAGGTCTTGAAAATCCCACTCTATAATTGATATCTTCGAGTTTTGTTGGTGCCTCAAACCTGGATCTAGAGCACCATCTCTGTCATACTCGGAACACCTAAACCAGAGAGAAACAACATCCAGCACCATTTTCATTAATTAAAACAGACTTTCATTAATTAAAACAGACCCATTGTCATTTTTTATCAATAAAATAACAACAATATCTTGTAAGCCACTGATTCAAGCATGTAACCTGTGTTTTCAAAGACTGACCTCTTCTTGCGATCTAATTCCAGTCACGATAGACGCTAGATGCCGGCAATACTCGCTTCTTGGAAGCTCTGGACCACCGCACGACGTCATCTTGTGCAGTAGATGAAAATAAATCAATGATTTCATAAATTATTTGTGAGTTGCAGACGCTTCTTCTCCATGGATGAAAATGATGGTGAGTTTTGTTCAAGTGTAAGCTGTGTTTACGAGGAGAAGTACACTTTGTGAAAAAATCATTTCTTTCATCTACTGGATAATGACTTTGGACTGGGTAATGGTGTGTTTAAGTCTCCATTTCACGGACATTGAAGCATATTTTGCTTGAATTTTGATTTTGTTTAAATTTCAAGTTTACTTTTACTTGTTTACCCTTTTATACTGACGCTTACGTATTTTTATACTAACGTTAAGGGAGGTCTTTGTAATTACATGAATACTTTCTATCAGACTGTTAATACACTAAACCTCATGGGAGGTCCCTAAAAATAACCCATCACTGCCCTTCTCTGCCAAACCCCAGATGCCCGCCGGAGCTTCCGATGCCCTCTAATTTCTCACCACGTGGCATAAATCAAAGGAGCTGCCCAACAACTGCTTCATCCAGTCCTTTCTTAGTCTTATTTATCACCAACAAAAACGATAAAGAGTTTTAATGGTGCGACAAAAATAATTGTAACACCACGTAATTTACAGTGTTAATTGAAAAATAATGTTAATTTTTCACATAATGCTATAACACTATATGATTTTATACTTGTTTTGTTGTTATTGTGTCAAAATTTTCGATTTAAATATCAATGTTTTGTGCTAATTAAGGAGAAAAATGATCATTTGGATTACATGCGACAGCAAGAGTCTCTCAGGCTCCTTCCATATATCTATTTTTATGTTCTTTCCATGTATCTATTTTTATTTTTTCACAATATGTTGAAAGTATGGAGTGGTTGCGCCCTGTAAAGAGTCAATACACATGCAACTCTTATTCCATGATAAATTGATACAGTATCCAAAAAACAATGTTCTGTTGCATGTATGATATTTTGCACTTATAATATTATAAGCCAAATATTTATTTATCTTGAGCTAATTCGTTTAAGTCTCATTTTCTGTTCAACTCTCTTGTTGAAAGTTGTCCCGGATGAAATTGAGATTCTTTGCCTGCATCATCCGTAAGGCTATCCAGTCATATCCTACCACATGTAAGTTTACTTGTAAAGCCATCAATGAATATGGTAATTAAAAAGAGTACTGCTATTTGAACAGAAGATTTAAGCAGAAAAAAGACATAATAAACTATCACAATATATAAGAGGAAAAAATAAAATAATTAATTAATATTATAAGACAATACATTGTTGTAGTTCATTTTATCTTCTTTCTGGCTTCTTAAGCATCTAATTGGAATAAATTTAGAATAATATTAGGAATCCTTTGTAGTTTGTAGTACATTTTATCTTCCTTCTGTCTTCCTTAAGTTTCTAATTATAATAAAGAGAAATTATTTCCGTACTATCTTTATTTTGTTATATGTACATTTAACCACTATAAAATTTTGACATATATTTTGCACCATCTTTGTTTTAAAATTTGTATCAATCAACTACTTTGACACTAAAATTAACCATTTTACTCCTAAATGAATTAAAAGACTATTTTATCCTATATAATTTTGAAAAATAGAAAAAACTATAATTTTAAGGATACCCTAAATTCAATACAATAAATAAATTTCAAAATCTAAGACAATATTTTTTAAATGAAATTATAATTATAAAAAATAACATCTTGTAATTATAATTTTATGTAATTTTTGTAATTAAATTAAGTAAAAGGAAGTTTACAAAAATTAACATGAAGAGAAAAGCTCCATATAATTATTGTAAACTTCCCTATAATCAATATTAAGAAACTTCCCCATACAAATTAAATGAAATTATGATTATAAAAAAATTAATATGATAATTTTTAAATGAAATTATAATTATAAAAAATTAACATATTGGATTCAAGATTTATTTCTTTTATTAAACTCAAGGATATTCCTATAATTGTAGTTTTTTTCATTTTTTAAAATTTTGTAGAATAAAATAATCTTTTAATTCATTTAAGGATAAAATGGTCATTTTTTAATATCAAAATGGTTGATTGATACAAACTTAAAAATAAAGGTATTTAAAGCATATGTCAAAATTTTTGTGGTGGTTGGATGTATATATGACAAAAGAAAAGTGGTATAAAGATAATTTCCCTATAATAAATATAGAGTAATATTAGGGATCCTAATAATTGAGTCCTAACTAATATGACATTTATCTAATGGACAATAGAATATTAATTTTTATTAATTATAAAATTTATTATACAATAGATGAATGGCGTATACTAGTTGAGACTCCAAATTAGAACTCAACCCTCACACATAGATTTAAGGTAGTTTTAACATTTAAATACATGGCTGATTTTCGGGGACAAGCATAAAGCTGGCATGTTGACCTGCCCCATTTAAATCTTTTTTTCATCAGCTCGGATCTTGAGCATGACTCATTTTGAAACTTGCATGGTAAACTCTGCAAACCTTTCCGTAATGGAAGCGCTAGAAAGTGTTTCTGCTCATATCTTCTTGGACAAGATGAAATGATCATTAAGATACCCGCCATATTATTCAAATGGTCTTGCAGTTCATTCACTAGATTATTGTGTTGCTTAATATCATATACATTTTCCTTCATCCATAAAAGTTGCCGATCTATTGTGATTATCAATACATGCGAAATCACGTTTAAACGCATTTTATGTGAATGACATGGTACGTTGTCCCACCCAAAAAGTTGTGACCCAAAAGGGCATATACAATAATCATAACATAACATGAATTAGCTTCTTTTCTTGAGCAGAAATTATATACTCTATTGTATATCGTATGTCAGTGAATGACAAATCTTGTGGAAGAATTGCATTCTTCTGACATGGGGAGTTGTTCTCTGTTTGGAAATCATATACACCCACCAATCTCCGGCTGTGTTATGATGACAAAATTAACACAAATCATTTTGACACCTCACATTGCTAGCAGAGAGACTGCATATAACAATTACTCCCCAAAATCTATGCCCTATCGCTAAGTTTCCTCTTCTTACTACATGAGAATCTACCAATATTACGCTCAAACACCTCAATATATATTGTCAACAATATTAACTGATTTTCTTGAGATGAGGAAAAAAAGTAAAATTTTTCCATCCGATTCAAGCAAATATCCCTTGAAATGCTTTGAATGGACAGGACGAACAGTTCTTTTCTGACCCAAAGCTGTAATTATCGGTTGACAATCAACATCCTTAATAACTGCATGCAAGAGTTGCATGTAAGCTCAAAGCATAGAAACTAGCTCCCTTTATAACCAATAGCATTTGTAAACATCGCATAATGCGTTCTTGTTTTTTCGATTGTGAAACGATATACTGAGTTCAAATTTTAAGTTGCTGTGGATATCTTAGAATTCGAGCCGTAATGGTATTGCCTTTTTATCGCATTGCCTTGATGGTGCTCTCCATGATTTGGTCACACCTCCATGACTAATGTCACACATTAGAGGCGGTGCCATGAGATAACATTGATCAATGCCGTGGAAGATATGGCCATGGTTCTATACCATTGGCATCGGCTTCTTTTTTAATTGCAACTTACTTCTTGTTTCCCTTCTTCACCACTCTAGTTTTGATGGAGAAATAGAAATGGTTTTGAGGATGCAACTGCCAGCTGGTTGGAGTACTACGTACAATAAGAAAATATATGAAACTCTATATGTGGCTCTCAAGTTTTAATTTGTTTTAAGTATTATAAAAATGAAATAATTATTTATCAAAATAGGGGTTAAACTATATTACATACAGCAAACTCATAAGTTGTCACTCATAATAACTCAAATGTTCATATACTATAATTTTTTGATTTTAGGTAACAACTCAATGTTGTATGTTATATATGATGTAGCATAGCATGAGCTCAAATTTAGTATGAAATTATTACATGCACGAGGTAGAGTTGACCTTAGATAGCTGGGTTGGTGGTTGCCTTGGACAGCAAATATTTTTCTGCATATTATATTGCCTTGGGCAGCAAGATTGTTCTGCATTTTTTTTTTACTTTTTCAAAGGATGCATTGGAGCTAGAATAATTGGAGCTCAATATTGCATGTGCAAATTCTAAGAAAGTGGGCGGCAAATTTATACTAATGTTTATTTATTCCATTATTGATTAGACTTGCAATGTTTTAGTAGTTAATAAAGAGTAGCACGGCCAAATATGATAAGTATTTCTACTTGAAAAAATCGTAGCTTGCGTCAGAGCATCTCCAAGTTTGGTAATAATATATCTGGGGTCTAATTGTCGATTCATTTTTAATACTCACATATCAGTATTATATGGTTGTTACATGTCTCACTTTTTATGGGAAAAAAATGTAAACATTATCATTACTCTTTTGATGATATACAAAATCTCTTGTACTCTTGCTATTAATTTAATTTATTTTTAGATGGGTGCTAGCTAGTTCAATTAAAATTTCTTAGGGTAGTACAAAAGGTCTAAGATTCAAGTTTTGCACTTGAACAGGCAGAAAATTAAGTTACAACGGGTAGAGAATTGAACTAAACTTCTCATCTTTGAAATACATTATTTTAGAAAAGTTTACATCTTTATTATTTGGAAAATATTCAACAATTACTAATTTATACTGTTTTAATTTATACCAAATAACATGTTTGAGCAGTTTTTAAATAATTTTATTTAGTTACTCATCTGATTTCAAATTTTGGGAGGTAAAAGTTAAAAAATAACTTCAAAAAAGAAGTGTGTACAAGGTATCTGTGGCCCTGGCATTATTCATTTCTTAAACAGATCAAATAAGTTGAACATAATCACAAAAATGCATTATTAGCCAAAATACACGTGCATAAGCAATGTCCGTTTTATTGCATTAAAAGAGAACACAAAATCAAACCGTAACCATAAGGGTAGGAGGTGGTAGGGTTCCCCTGCTTCAGGAAAATGAAGATAATATTCACTAGGCGATGCTCCTCTGCTCACAAGTGCTCCATCTGAGTATCCAACGTAGTGCTTCCAAGGTGCCAGTATTGGCCTGGTCTTCGCATTACAGACGTTCCAGGCCCACTCGCCTTGAAGAAATGTTGTGCTGAATTTAAACTTTGTGTCTTCTTTGACATCGTGGAGTTCGAGCCGTGGCTGCTGTATCATTGCTTGTGAATTACACTGCTTCGTTTGAACACTCCATGATTTGGTCACTCCTCCGTAGCTTATGTCAAGCATTAGAGCACAAGATGGCCATGAAATCACGTTGATCAGTTGCTGTGGAAGATCTGGCCATGGCCTTAAGCCATTGGCATCGGCTTCTATTCTGAGCGAAACGCGCTTCTTGATTTGCTTCTTCAGCTTTCTTGCCATTAATTAGTATGTGGTTGGGAGAAAGAATTGATGGCTTGAGGATGGAGTAATGGCGTGGGCTGTGTGTGTATAAATATATATCTTAAAACTTAAACGCTTAAATAATTTATGCATTTTCCCAAATTTTTTCGTATTTTAAAATTTTGAACCGGAACATATTTTAAAGGTTTTTCCATACTTTTTCCTTACTTTAAGATTCCGGACTAGAAAACTATATACACACACATATATATACACATATACGCACAATCTTTTTGTAGTGCGAACATACTCATTTGTTTTTATATGAATAAACTTTTAAGTTGTGGGGTCTCATAAAGTCAAAATTTAATACTATTAAATCGCATAATTTTATCGTGCATTAAAAATGACTCTATTAAGCCGCATGACTTAATAAATCATCTGCATTAAAACAAAATAAGGAATGTGTATCCACACGCACATATAGGATACCACAAAAATAAGAAAAAATATAAATTTTAATATAATAGAGACTGTATTTTTGATTTGTTAGTGTATTAAGATCTATACTTTTTTATTTATTAATAGTATCCTCACTTTATTAAAATAAAAATGATTATTATATATATCTTTTAATTAAGTGAGAGAAAAGGGATATGATTAGTTATTAGACCAATTGAAAAAACAAAAGGAAAAATACTATTTGTTGAGAGTTGACCACAGCGACTTGCTTATGCTCCCCTTGGGCAACAAGATAAAAGAAATTGGAGATTAGTGGTAATAAAGAACAATATTTCTTTCTTTTCCGGAATATTTGACATTTGGAATAGGCAGAGATCAAAAGACGATCCAAAATCATTACGCAAGTTGAAGACAATTTCAGAGAAGATAAGGGTACCGCTTGAAATATAGGTTATTTCTTTAATAGTTTTATGTTTCTGTCCCTTATTTTTATAGATTCTTATTATGTCCCTTCAAGAATGTACTTTCTTTATTCTGACACCCGTTGATTGTTGGGCCAAAAGTCCAAAATTTTACGCAAGAAGACAACTAAATAACGTTATGCTTAAGTGAATTAGATCCGATGATATAACTGAATTCTAAAGGATATCAAGTCATAATATACATTGCGCGGGGATATTTCCACTCTATCTTTTGTGTAAAATCATCCCACTCATTAGTGTTTTTTTAATTACAATGTTACCCTCGTATGAAATGCTAAAATAGGTCACGGTAAAACTTTTTATTTTTATGGATGTTGTTCAAACAACAGACTAAAACGCTTACAGTACTTTTTCACGTACACTGTAATTCAGAGATTTATCGAAACGAATGTATTAAATAACTATTGATACATATACTACAAAATACTTGTAATTATTATAAATTTAGAATCGACGAGTAACTAAAATATGAGTAATGGAGTGTTTAATAGGCAATATGAATTTTAATTTTATTTGAGATATAAATGAATAAATAGTGGCAAATATCAGAATTTAATTAGTTGTATTTTTTTCAACAAATATGAATAGAATTAAAGAAACAAAAAGTTATAAATATTATATGGACAAGTAGGGATGACAAATATCCAGTTGGATATGGATATTGTCCACCCATGTTTAAATTTATGATTATCCGTGATGGATTTGTCTATATTCATATCCAATATTAAATATTGAATATTGGATATGCATATGAATTTTATCCACACAAATGTGGATATCTATGGATGTCCGACATTAAATTTATATTTTTAAATTTTAAAAAATAATATAAGATAATAATAAAATAAAAGTTAATTAATGATGTATTACATTAAAAAATTCTTTTTTATTTTCTATTTCTTAAAATTATTAATATTAAAAGCTAATTAAAATTATTTTAGAAAATTTAAAAAAAAATTACAGCTCAGTCCGTCACCTGAGCCTCCATCACTTCACTTCAGTGAAGCAAATTATCGAACATAACACGAACATCATGATGTACAGAACGGCAGCCCCTAATTTTGAACAAGTCAACAACGAAGATAAATTATGGCCATCATTAGTGTTCTTCACGTCTGCTCAGAACACAACAACGAAGCCTCACATGGAGATACAGAGAAGCCTGCAAAGTCATCATCGCATGGAGACGAATCTTCAGCAAAATCACGCTAGCCTTAATCCTGCCTCTATCATTCATATTCCTTGCCCACGTTGAAGCGACGGATCTCCTTCACAGGAAAGTCGTCCACGACAAAATGGAACGACACTTCACTCCAGCCGGCTCCGCTAGATTCAACAAACTCACCTACGTCATCTCCGAAGACCTAACCTTGTATTGGCTCTTTAAAGTCGCTTACTTAACCTTCTACCTAGTCTTATCTCTATTATCCACCTCGGCTGTTGTTTAATTACCATATTCTAATGATTTTATACATGAATTAAGTAAAAATGATTTTAAATTGCCAAATTAAAATCATTTTTTTCTTTTTACAATTGTTTGTTTATTACATTTTTTATTTTTAATTTTATAAAATTTAAAATTTTTAAAAATTTTGTTGGGTTAAATGGATATCCATTGGGTAAAAATAATTATCCATATCTATCCAAATTCATCTGGATATAATTTTAAAATATCCATTTTAAGATTCAAAAAATTTTGGATGGATATTATCCGATCCAATTGGATGGATATTATAAATATCCATTATGGAGCGATCCAGTTGACATCCCTATGGACAAGATTATTTCTGATACTTATGCGGTGTATTTACATTGATTTTAATCTTTTTTAATGCAATGGTTTAATACAAAAAGGGTGGAAATATCACCACTCGATATATACATTATCTAAATAAATTTTTATCATTTAGGTTCCCTGATGGTTTACGTTTTTATATCAATTTTTAACTTGTTAGGTTTGGTTAAATATGTTGCAATCGCCAATCCTCTCTGTTGATGAGTGCAAGCCCTCGACTTTTGTATTTTTCGTATACCTTTACATTTCTAAAGGATCAACTTAATGTTAATAATTATGACGAAAGATTTACGGTTCAATTTTTCATGGTGATCTGTGAGGGATTGAAATTTCATCAGGTATTGCTTAGAAAAATTAAATTAAAATAAACTTGTTATCGATATCTTAAATAAGAATAATAATACAGTTACAATTATCTTACAATAAGTTATAAATAAGAGTTACAACTGATGTGGCGTGAGGAGATTGACAACATAAAACTATTATGAGTCCACATAACTAAAAAAAATTAACTAATATCACTTTTCTATCAATCTCTTCATGCCACTTCAATTTATACAAATATTTATTTGAGAATGAGAAACTTTATGTACTAACTATTGTCTCTTGCTCTATATCAATAGAGAAAAGGGGTAAAAGCTCAAATAACAGATAATGCAATTTCCATAAAATAATATTACACAATTACATTTTTATGTTTAACTCCAAAATTGATATATGTTGTAGTGAAATCTTCTTTATTGTCACTCTATTTGTGAATTCATTAGCTTTGCGGAGCTCTTATATGCAATTAGTTCATAAGATGCAAAATATTTCATAAAAATCACAATTTTCTTGAAAAAAATTGTTTAAGATAACAACCCTTATTGAGATTTTATTTAGTTTCCTTCAATATGTCAGCAAATTTTAGTTGAAAGGAGCAATGATAGAATTAAGAGTAGTGATGTGTATATAGAACATTAATACAGAGAATAGCACGCCATCACCGCGAGAAAAAAAAAAAAGAAAAAAGAAAATTCATTATAACACAAAAAATTACCAATCATTTGGTTGGTAGGTGAGGATACTAATAGTAAACAAATATAGATCTCATGCTGAGTCATATGCAGCAATTTGTTTGTTTCACACACTTCAGAGAAAGTAATTAAAAGAAAATAAATGACACAATTATGATTATTTTATGATTAACATTATTTTTTTCTCTGTAGTTCATCATTCAATCTAAATGGCAAATCTTGAGGCAGAATTGCATCGCTCTCACATTGAGATATACCCTTTTGAAAGTCATAAGCGCACCAATCTTCATCTATGTGATTCCTAAAATAAATACAATCACTTCTGCATCCCACTTTGCTAGCAGAGACCGACATACAACAATCACTCCCCCGAAACAATGTCATATCCCCAAGTCTCTCCATCTTGATCCATGAAAGTGTACCAATATCAAGCCGAAACACCTCCACATCATCAACAATATTAACTGATTTTTTTGAGATGAGAAAAACCAATAAAATCTCGCCGTCCGATTCAAGCAAACATTCCTTGAAATGCCTTGAATGGACGGTAGGGGCAGCTCTTTTTGTACCCAAGGCTGTGATTCTCGCGTCTTCAATAACTGCAAGTGTTCCCTGCAAACTCAAAGCATAAAACTTCCCTTTATAACCAATAGCATTAGTAAATCTCATGAAAAAATTTCTCTTTGATGTAAGATCATAACAATGAGGGTCAGCAACGGCACCATCTTCCTTTATCCATTCATATCCTCCCCATAGCCCTGCTTTTTGTTTATAATACACGAAAGCTGGATGGCTAATTCCCGTTAAAACAATCATTTCAGAATTTCGAAAATCAGGATCTTTATGTGATGAAGATATAACAGCGCGTTGAAATGGAACCCTTTGATCCCACGGAGGGAGCTGCTGGCAGCATTCCCCAATTGTAACAAAATGTAAATAATATTCAGGTGGTGATGAATGATGATGATGCTCGTTTGGCCACAAGCACACCGTTGGAGCATCCAACGTAATATTTCCAAGGCATTTGCCATGGCCGGCGCCTCCAATACCAGGTTCCCCATGTCCATTCTCCTTGATGAAATGATATGTTGAATTTAAACTTTGTGTCTTCGTTGGCATCATGAAGTTCCAGCCATGGCTGTGTAATTGCTCCTGGGTTACAGCACTGCTTTGTTTGAGCTGATCTCCATGACTTGGTCACTCCTCCATAGCTCATGCCAAACCTTAGAGTTGAATATTGCCATGAAATCACTTTGATGAGTTGCTGCGGAAGATCTGGCCATGGCTTTAAACCAAGGGCATTGGTTTCTTTTTTGAGTGGAGCAGGCTGCTTCTTTTTTAACTTCTTCACCTTGTTTGCCATTAGTGTGTGTACGGGGTTTGAGGATGGAGTTTGGAGTAGGATACGAATTTATTAAATATAAAGCTATAGACGTGGCTTCCAAGTTACTAAAATCTATTTATTTTAAAATGCATTTGATCAATTCTCGGAACGAATAAAAAAATGCCGGTTCTACAGTTGACCTTGGCCAGCGACGACTGCACTTGGGGAACACGGTTTTGTTAGGTACTTTTTTTTAGTAGATACAGTAAAGATGAATATTGAGACTAATAGAAAATCAAGGTAATAAGAGAGAGGATAAAGAGAAAAAGAGAAAAATGAGAAGGTCATAAAATGATGAATAATTGTTATGTTGATGGGTATTTCAGTTATTTTTTGTTTAGATCGATAACTTGGTTATTTGTTATGTAACCTAATGTCATAGTTGTACAGTTATACATTTAAAGAAGTCAATTATTCAACTTCACAAAAATTCTTACTATTTGGTTCTATTTGGGTGTTTTTTTAGTGAAATTAAATCTTTTAAATTTTGAGTTTTGAATTATCTTTTGACATGTGTGCATTTTTATTTATATATGATTGAGATTTACATTTTTTATTTTGTTCCTTTTAATTGACTATCAATTACATGATCGTATTTACTCAGACAACAGATTACATTTAATGACTATCTTATTATTTGGTACTATTTGGGTGTTCTTTGAGTGAAATTAAATCTTTTCAATTTTGAGTTTTGAATTATCTTTTGACATGTGTGCATTTTTATTTATATATGATTGAGATTTACATTTTTTATTTTGTTCCTTTTTAATGACTATCAATTACATGATCGTATTTACTCAGACAACAGATTAGATTAAGTGAGAATTCTAATCTTTTTTAATATTTTATTCTAACTTTAGTCCTGTCAAAATCTTTTTTTTTTTTTCCTTTTTAACGTAATGATGAATAACAAATTGGCACGAGTTGCTTTGCTTACCCTCTTATCTTTTAGAAGAAAAAAAATGTTAGCGGCAGAAAAAAGGGGTCCGATCAAGACGAAGATGTTCTCACATTAACAACTACTGATAATAAGAAATTGTAATTGTATCCCAAAGAATAAAAAGTTCAATTCCTTGAGCAAACATTTTATTTCCAACAAAACTCATTAACTTATAAATGCCAACCAATCAAAATTTTATCATCACATGGCTAACTCCAATCCACTGCCATTCAGAAAATTGTGACGCTGCATGACCAATTAATTGTATGTGACAAACTTCTGAAATCAAAACTGAAGTTTCAATTAATTCCTAGTAGCTTCATCACTCAAATTTCTTTTGAGTTGAAGCTTGGATACCAACCCTTGAAATTTTATAATTCTCTAGACAATAGCCAATGCAGAAAAAATGCTAAGAAAGGATGATAATGGCTGCAGTCAATCTTTTTTTTTTTTTAAGTAAGGGAATAAAACCTTTGTTACGATATTGAGAGCAAACACATGATTTGGTAAACTATCCAGGCTTTGCCCACTAATTGTACTGTTTGGCCTTTTTGTTGTTGACCCCTCGCTAATAACCCTTTTTGCTTGGGCTTTACATTCAATTTCGATTTTTCTACTTTTGGGCTTCATGTTGGTTTTTGCTGGCCATTTACCAACTCATCAACCTCCAAGATGTGTTGCTTACTTATTTCTTGTGGATTTTGAATAACCCCATTTTCTGTTTCATTCAAGCTTCCACTCTCCCACTTTCCACAATTTCCCGTTTTAATACCCTTTTTTAGGAGAAAATTTGACAGTTGTATTGATCAGCTTTTTATCCCCTACATCTTGTAGCCAGTTGTCTTTGAATCTGTAGCTTTTATAGCTGCTCGCATTAAATGTTCCTTAGTTGCCCTTGTCTCATTACACACTTCCATTGGAGCGATAGATTTACCCTTATGACTATGACCTATTGCCTTCAATTAGGCTGACCTGTTGATGATGGTTCTCAGTTTGTGTTTGCCATTTTAGAACTTTGCTGGCAATGCTCTCTGCTCCATTTTTCTTTTCTTCTATTTTTCCTAGCCCATTCAGCCATGGTTGACGCTTTAAGCCATGATCCATAAGCTAATTTCTCCTTTGATTGCCCCTTGAATTTGAGACACTCCTTGTATTGGTGTCCAACAAGCCCACAACAGAAATAGAAATCACGGAGTCTTTCATGTTGAATACTTATTGGAGTTTTAACTCCATTTTCTTGTTAAAAAAAAATAGAATTGTTTTTTAGTGGCTTGGTGATGTCCACTGAAATTATTGCTCGTACAATGGGTCTTTTGCTTTCTCCCATTTCATCAGTATCCACATCTTCCACCTTCCCTATTAGGGACCCCAACTTCTCAATCACATATTTTTCATGCACACAAGGGGCACATTGTGTAGTTGTACCCATAATAAAGTGTTAAGAAAGATTGCTTTCTTATGTCCCCCACTCATGTCGATTCTATAAAGACTATTAAGGCATTATCAAAGTGCCAAGGGTCGCCCGTGAATACCCTTTTCTTTTCTTCCTCTGAGCTAAATTTAAACAAAAAAAAATTTTCCCCCCAGCTTTCTATTTTCACCTCTTTAAGAGTCCTCGAAACTTGTCTCATCACTACTCTCAGCCCTTCTATATGTATTCCTCGATTGAGAAGGATTTTTCCAATCAAACAGTGGGATGCAAACATTTTTCCATTTTCCTTTATTCTCCCCTCGAAAAGTGTTTGTCTTCTTCTTCCTCATCCAACGTGATAGAGCTGCACTTTTTAATTAACTCCTCCGTATCCATTTGACCACAAGCAATAGATTGCCAATGCTTTGTGGCTTTCTCAAGCCTTAATAAATGCAACACCTTTTGTATTAAACACACTCACTCCTTTAGCTTAGTCAACTGCTATCTTTTAAAATTAAAAAAATCCCCTATGTTTACACACCCACACTTATTGTTTCCCACTTAAAAAAGCATATTACTGAACAATCAGTCCACCCAACTTATGAGTGACAATATGAGGATTATGACAATCTTGCTTTACTGTCATTTTGAGGTTTCCTTTGAGAGAGAACCTTAGAAAGAGACTGACGTATTTGTACCCTTTTCCTTTGGCTGCAGTCACTTTACACTAGAGGGCTTTATAAGTCGACTTATGGAATCACACCTAATTGACTAACTGAAAGAGATAAATTTTGGAATGCAACTTTGACACCCCTCAATTACTCTTATAAAACCTCTTTTTCACTAAACACCTATTAGGAAAATTGAAATGACAATATCAGTAATAATGCCCATGCATTAATTCCATAAATGCCCATACATATTTCTTCTCAATCAAGACCTGCAAAACTTTATGAAAAAGATAATATCAGACTAAAAAAATTGGATTAGATTATCGTATAGATCTTCGAACAAAAGATAGGAGTTACAGACTCTTCCATGGCAAGTAAACAAACTTCCTAAGAAAAGCTACTAGGATTTTGACAATAGTAAAAGTAATGGAGAAGTCAATATTATAGCCACAAACAAAGTCTAAGTATTATAAATTATTACATTTCTTACAAAAAAAAAAAATTATTTTCGTTGATAGTTACTAAATAGACCATTAAATAACTTGTATAAATTTTAAACCTCAAAAGTAAATTAACACTTGTAAAACTCACTAATCAAGTGTGTGTGTGCGCCTATATAATAGAAAATTTTCTTATTAAATTCCTAACGTTTGAGGACCCTTGGCCTATGATTTCTAGGTATCTAACCGAAAAAATAATCTATTGGGTGAAGTAACATATCCTCCTTATAAACCCAAGTATCTCCATTTTACTAATCAACGTGCACTACAAGAAAACAGGTAATAGATGACGGAAAATAACTGTTATAAAAGGGGGTGTATGACAGACAGTTCATCTGTCATCTATGTAACTGTCATTAATTTATGATAGAATATTTTTTCTTTATGAATTTATGATGGTATTTTATGGTCATATATCCATCACATAATATTTTAATATAAAAAATAATTTAATTAAAATTTGAATTTATTTCAATTTTGCTCCTTTTTTTTAAATTTTTAGTGGAAAGTTCAATTATCATTTGTTAATATATATTTAAAATTTTAGCGGAATATTTTTTATGACAGACTTTATGATGACTATTTCCTATCATAGGGATATACATATATTTTTTTAAAAAATATATATTATAATTATAATTTATTAATTAATTCCTTTTTATAGATTTAATTAATTGATAAAATGAATATGGGAACAAAAACTAAAAACAAATAATATTAATTAAAATCCATTCAATCTAACAAATTCAAAAGAGATACATATAGTATCCAATGTAATCACCATGAATACATAAAAAAACATCTAAAATTAAAAAAATCCCAAATATAAAACAACACAGTTAAGTTATAACCCTAGAAACCAAGCCAAGTTACCCAACAAAACTTCCAAACATTAATGGAAATATTCCAACAACAAGACTTTAAGCTTGACTTCCAACAGTAATGCCCTCTTCTAGTGGGAATACTCCAACAGCCACACTCCAATGCAGACACTCAGCAACATTCCAACTTATACCCAGCAGCCCACTATCTTCCAATAGCACTCTAATTCTAGCCACATACCCAGCAACATTCCAAACCAAACCAGTAAATAAATCTATACAAAATCAATCAAAATATCCAATGTTATCAAATGCATAACATCTACACTACAATCCTTAACAACAACCATTATAAAATAAAATAAATTAAAACAGAGCTACCATTATATGAGAATTACGATCTGCACTTTTACCAAGGGCTTACCAAACACTGCCACTCTAACTCTTCCGGGCACTACAAGCACCAAAAAATCAACAGCTTGGGACATTAAAAGTTACTATTGAGACAAAAATCACACAGAAAAAAACATAACAAATGAATTTGGCCTCCGTCATTTCCGACAAAAGATGCAGAAATGCTGCGGTGAACAGCCGATCCCAATGAGGGAGAGGGATGAGGCCTAGATTTGAAAGAGGATGGTTTCGAATTTCCCTTCTGTACCATACCATGTTTACATGCAGTCGAATCCATCACTTCTTCGATACTAAAGAAACAGTCTGAAACAATTCCAACTTACAAGGGAAAAAATTGAAAATAATAGCACCTAATTTCGCTTTGATTAAATGTGGGTCAAAATCTGGAAAAAAAAATTTCAAACCCACTTCTATCCATTAGTTTGGATCAATAAGTAGACACAATAAGTAGAAACAGAAGAACCAGTTGCTATTTCTGCACTTTTGAACAGGAACAACAGCAGCTATCTTTACACATTTCAACAACAAAACAACAACTGTCTTTGCACATTTCGATAGTAAAAACAATAGCTGTCTTTACACATTTAGATAGTAAAAACAGCAGTTGTCTTTGCACATTTTGACAAAAAAAATAGCAGCTATCTTTGCACATTTTAACAGCAAAAATAGCAGCGTTTCTGTATTTTTGCATAGCAGAAGCAGTAGCTGTTATGCACTTTTGAATAGAAAAAAAAATCAATAGAAATTTGGTTGTTATTTTTACAGAAGAAACAACTATTGTTTCTTCACTTTTGAACAGGAACAATGGCAGAAATCTTTACATATTTCAACAGAAAAATAGCAACTATCTTTGCACATTTAGACAGTAAAAATAGCAGCTGTCTTTGCACATTTCGACAGTAAAAATAGCAGTTGTCTTTACACACTTTGATAGTAAAAACAACAGCTGTCTTTACACATTTAGACAGTAAAAACAGCCACTGTCTTTGCACATTTCGACAGCAAAAACAACAGTTGTCTTTACAAATTTTAATAGCAAAAATAGCAACCATTTCTGTATTTTTGGATAGCAGAAACAGCAGTTGTTTATGCACTTTTGAATAACAGAAAAAGCAACACAAATTTGCTTGTTTTTTTTTTTCAGAAGAAACAGCTGTTGTTTCTGCACTTTTGAACAGGAACAACAACAACTATCTTTGCACATTTCAATAACAAAACAACAGCTGTCTTTGCACATTTCGACAACAAAAACAGCAGCTGTCTTTACACACTTAAACAGTAAAAATAACAGCTGTCTTTGCACATTTTGACAGCAAAAATAGTAGCCGTTTATGTATTTTTGGACAGCAGAAACAATATCTGTTTATGCACTTTTGAACAGTAAAAAAAGCAACACAAATTTGTTTGCTATTTTTCCAGAAGAAATAGCTGCTGTTTCTGCACTTTTGAACAGGAATAACAACAGCTATCTTTACACATTTCAACAGAAAAACAGTAGCTGTCTTTGCACGTTTTGACAGTAAAAACAACAGCTGTCTTTACACATTTTGATAGTAAAAATAGCAGCTGTCTTTGCACATTTTAATAGCAAAAATAGCAACCATTTCTGTATTTTTGGATAGCAGAAACAACAGCTGTTTATCCACTTTTGAATAGCAAAAAAAGCAACACAAATTTGCTTGCATTTTTTACAGAAGAAACAACTCTTGTTTTTGCACTTTTGAACAGGAACAACATCAGCTATCTTTACACATTGCAACAATAAAACAGCAGCTGTCTTTGCATATTTTGACAGTAAAAATAGCAGCTGTCTTTACACACTTAAACATAAAAAACAACAGTTGTCTTTGTACATTTCGACAGTAAAAATAGCAGCTGTCTTTGCACATTTTAACAGTAAAAATAGCAGTTATCTTTGCACATTTTAGCAGCAAAAACAAAAGTTGTTTATGTATTATATAAATCAATTAGATTTTCGCAAAACAAGATCTGTTACAGAACTTCAATTGAGAAAGCCAATAAAATCGAAATTAACATGAACCGTTCATTAATTTAAGCACGAGATCTAATTAACCTAGATGAAGAAAAAAATCTCAAATTTAGTTAGAGTCAAAATTTGGGAAAAAAAAAATTCAAACCCACTTTCATTCAACAAATTTTGATCAATTTTATTATCCTCATGATAGATTTACAAACAAAAATTTGTCACCATTTCATATAAATCAGAACATCTAAGTTTTTACAAGAAAAAATTCATTCTAAATACAAACCCCATGATTTATGGACCTAATTCAAAGGACAAATTGAAAAGAAAAAGACATTAAGCATTTACCTTGCAAGAATTGAATCGAAGGTGAGGGTTCTTTCATGATTTCGTGATAGAGTAAATTTTACATCACGACTATGTCATCAATTTGTGATATACAATAATTCTATCACAAAACCATAATTAATTTATGATAGACCAAAATTCTATCACGAGTCTGTCATACATTTATGATATAAGTCATTTCTGTCACAAGCTGTCCGTCATCTATTGTCAGTTTTCTTGTAGTGGCGGGACACCACTTAATAATCCCCTCCTCGAATGAGACCACCAATAGACCTCGATCCTCTCGTCCAACACACATTAGTTGTTCCACCACCACATTCATAAGTATCTCACGTGTGAGGCATGTACTAAAGCTTAAAGCCAAGTTCATTAAGGTTGTTAGCCACATGTTGTGTATCTAAGCAATCTGTAATTCTGAATTGTTGGTGATCCAAGTTATATTAAGCTAGTTTTTTAGTCGGTTTTAGTGATGATTCTAGAATGTTGCTGTTGAGTGTTAGAAAATGCATATTTATAAAGGAGAAAACCGTCATTTTATATTTCAAGTCTTACTAACAACCCTTACTTTTATGTATTTAACATTCTTGTGGTTTAATTACATGTGTTTTATTTTAATTAAGTAATTTATGTATTTTAGGGGCATTATAGTCATTTCACAATAAAGGAGAGATCAGACGGCATAACGGACATCACTTTTGAACTCAGGACGGTTGAAAACCTTAGGAGGAGTATAAAAGGAAAAATGGCACTATTCACATGTACGGTACTATTCACAGGTACGGTACTGTCTACGTTACTGTTCACGACACTGTTCATATAGACAAATCGATGACGTGGCATTGACCGATGACGTGGCATTGACTGATGAGGTGTCACGATCCTGTTGGACTAAAATTCTTATATACTGTTGATGGTGACGTGGCAGCATATTAGTGGACGAAAAATCTCGCGTACGGTGCATGCATCACACAGGATTATTTTCAACCAAACCGCGTTACTGTTCATCCGGGTCAAACCGTGTTACTGTTCATCCACGTGGTCAAACCGTTGACTGTTGACTGATGACGTGGCGCAATCTTGAGCGTCCAAACTGTTTTTAATCCGATGGCCATGATTTACTCCATGTATCTATAAAAAGGGGGCCTCCCCCCCCTAATTTGATATCTCTGAATCCATTTTTTGGATCCATTTTCTGTAATTCCTTCTCCATCTTGTATTTTCTTTGTATTTTAATAAATTCTCATTTTGCCCCTAGTTCAATTATGAGTGGCTAATTTTCTTTCAAGCTTGGGTTGAAGGTGAAGTCTCAACATGTGTCATGGGCTTTATTTGGTAAATTTATTTTCTCTTCCCCTCTAGTTTTTGTGGATATTTTGACTTCTCGTCGACAAATAATACTAATCTTGTCTAGTACCGCCTTGGTTTCACTGGCCCTCTAGTACAAGGTTATTATTATTTGGCACGATAAGCCCTTAGCACCATATTTATTAGAGCGTGGTTCATGAGGTGTGGATTCCCCCCTCATGATTTAATTGGTATTAATACGGATTATTTAGCCCATGATGCATGTTGATACGGATCCAGATACCCAAGTACGTCAATTTAATAGATTTCCTCTTCAATTTATTCTCGCCATTTTAATTCCAATTTTAGAACTTATTATCGCCATTTCAATTCCAATTCTAGGGTAATTTAAATCAATCCCACCACAATTTCAACCACCCATTTACAAAATTAATTCTATATATAATTAAAATCAACCTCCTCGTGGGATCGACACTCGTCACCATTGATCTACACTACAATAGATTCGTGCGCTTGCGAGTACATTAAAATTTGCACAACAAGTTTTTGGCGCCGTTGCCGGGGAGGTAAGTAATTTTAATTCATAGAATTAATTTTTGTGAATTATTTCTTTTATTATTTTTTTTTGTATTTTTTTAATTATCAAAAAAGAAAAAGAAAAAAAAAGTGAATCTACATATAAAGGTTAGTATTTCTTTTCTTTTTCTCTTCTTTAAAATTCTGTAATTTAATTTTCAATTTATTTTTTCTTTGTAATTTTTTTTTATTATTATCTTATTAATTTATTTTTAGTTAATTTATTTCACGTATTTTTTTTGTGTATTTATATATTAAGGTTGTAATTGCGCAATAAGGTTAGTCTTGTAATTTCTCCCTCTTCTTTATTTTTATTTGTTTTGTTCTCATCTTTATTTTTATTTTATTTATTTTGCATGCGTGGTCGTAGGTCATTATTACCTAATCTTGAACCTATAGACCTTGAATTAGAAAAAACACTTCGCACACAAAAGCACATTAAAAATAAATTTGGAATGGATCTACAAGCACCACAGGAGAGGCCATTTAAGGACTATTTTAGTCCCTTAGCTAATTTGAGCACATCATGCATAAGATACCCAAATGTAGCTGCTAGGAGTTTTGAATTAAAACCTAGTGTGCTAAATTGTCTCCCCACATTTTATGGCCTAGAAAATGAGGACCCATATAATCATCTGAATGATTTCCATGCCATCTGTCAAACATTTAAATATGAGAATTTTTCAGATGATGATGTAAAACTTAGATTATTCCCATTTTCTTTAAAGGATAGAGCTCGTTTATGGTTAAATACTTTGCCTGCTAATAGCATTTCATCATGGGAACAAATGGTAACAAAATTTTTGAATAAATATTTCCCGGTGCATAAAACCAATGCTATTCGCAGGGAAATCTCGGAGTTTACCCAGAGAGAGGACGAGCAATTTTTCGAAACGTGGGAGAGATTCAATGGGCTACTCTTGAAGTGTCCACATCATGGGTACGAGAAATGGCACCAGTGCCAATACTTTTTGGAGGGATTACTACCAAATGTGCAAGAATGGCTAATGGCAACAAGTGGAGGAGAGCTAATGTCAAAAAGTGCATCAGAAATTTGGGAATTCTTCCAGCGACAAGCGGATAATTCCCAACAACGGAGTCGATCACTCAGGAACACTAGAAGAATTAAGGGAGTAAATGAGGTTCAAATTGGCGAATCAACTTCGGGAATCAAAGAAGTCAAAGCGATAATTGAAGGTCTTACTCGACAAATAGCATCGTTATCGACTGCTAAATCAACAGAGGCACACGACCCTGACTCATACTCTGATCAAGCCAATGCCATAGGTGTAATGAGAAAGCCATCAAATTACAACCCATACTCCAACACGTACAACCCTAGATGGAGAGACCACCCCAATTTTTCATGGTCTCAAGGATTCCAACAAAATGGACCAGCACCTCCAGCTCCACCAATGCAACCAATTCCACAAGTTCCTCAAGCCTCTCAGGCTCCATTCAGACCATACAATCAAAACCAGAATTACACTCAACCCAGACCATGGGAAGATTCATTCCAGAATCTCAAGAATCTTACTCACTCCACGATTGAGTAACAAAACCGCACCATTGATGGACTACGAAATGAGTTGAGAGCGGGCTTCAACTCACAAGCTCAATCAGTTTCAAGCCTAGAGAAAATGGTGGGACAACTTGCTTCTTCGGTTCAGACCTTGGCAATGACTGTTGAGAAGGGTAAATTTCCAAGTCAACCAGTGCCTAATCCTAAAGGAGTACATGAAGCAAGTACCAGTTCACCACAGCAGCATGGAGAGGTCAAAGCAGTCATGACCTTGCGAAAAGGAAAAGAAGTCGACAATAAAGTGGAGATGCCGGTGACCAAAGAAAATCAAATTGTACCTGTGAATGTTGAGGACTCATCACCGGAGGAGAAAGAAGAAAAAAACCCACGAGAATACGTTCCAAAAGCTCCATTTCCCCAGAGGTTAGCTAAAGGCAAGAAGGGAAAATCCACAGGTGAGATTCTCGAAATCTTCAAACAGGTAAGTGTTAATATCCCTTTGCTTGATGCTATTAAACAAGTTCCATCTTATGCCAAGTTTCTTAAAGATCTTTGTACTAAAAAGAGAAATATGCATGTTCAAAAGAAGGACATTTTTAACAGAAAACGTTAGTTCTATACTCCAACATAAAATTCCTTTAAAATGCAAAGACCCAGGATCCCCCACTATCTCATGTAGTATAGGGAACCACACAATTGAGAATGCTTTGTTGGATTTAGGAGCTAGTGTAAATTTGTTGCCTTATTCAGTATTTGTGAAACTTGGACTTGGCGAATTACACCCAACTCCAGTGGTGTTACAACTTGCAGATCGGTCCACGAAAATACCTCGTGGTATTGTGGAGGACGTGCTTATCCAGGTAGACAAATTTTATTTTCCTGTTGATTTCATTGTAATTGACACTCAACCAATACAGGATTCAAGGAAGCACATCCCCATTATCCTAGGCCGACCTTTCTTGGCAACTGCGGATGCGCACATTCAATGTAGAACTGGAAATATGCAGTTGTCTTTCGGCAATATGACTATAGAACTGAACATCTTCAACATTGCCAAACAACCTCACAGTGCAGATGATGGAATTGTTGATGTGGATTTAATTGAAGCATTAGTTGATGACACTTTTATTTCAAACCTCAGTGATGATCCTTTACAAACATGTTTAACTCACTTTGGTTTGGATTTTGATATTGACAGATCGGTTGAAGAGGTCAACGCCCTACTTGACTCAGCACCATCTATGGACACTAATCAATGGAAGTCAAGAGTTGAACAACTAGCACCATCAGAGAAGAAACTCATCCCATCATCAGAATCACCACCAAAACTTGAGCTCAAACCATTGCCCAACACATTGGAATATGCATTTTTGGGGGAAGAAAGTGCTCAACCGGTAATCATCTCTTCATCCCTCAATGACGAACAAAAAGGTAAGTTGTTGGATGTTTTAAAAGAGCATAAAGGAGCATTAGGATGGACCATAGCAGACATAAAAGGTATAAACCCTGCAGATTGCATGCATTACATTCACCTTGATGAAAATGCTAAATCTAGTAGGGAAATGCAACGTCGGTTAAATCCTAACATGAAAGAAGTTGTAAGAACTGAAGTCCTTAAGCTATTAGACGCAGGTATCATTTACCCAATTTCTGATAGTTCATGGGTCAGTCCTGTACAAGTTGTCCCCAAAAAGTCAGGAGTCACAGTAGTTACCAATGCTGATAATGAATTGATACCCACTAGAGTAACTACAGGATGGCGTGTATGCATTGATTATAGAAAGTTGAATTCTGTCACACGTAAAGACCATTTTCCTTTACCATTTATCGATCAAATGCTTGATAGATTAGCAGGCCATGAATTTTATTGCTTTCTAGATGGCTACTCAGGATATAATCAGATTCCCATAGCACCAAAAGATCAAGAGAAAACCACTTTCACTTGCCCTTTTGGCACTTTTGCATATAGGAGGATGCCATTTGGATTATGTAATGCACCTGCTACATTTCAACGATGCATGTTGAGCATTTTTTCTGATATGGTTGAACGTTTCCTTGAAGTCTTTATGGATGATTTTTCTGTCTTTGGTGACTCGTTTGATCAATGTTTACATCATCTAACACTAGTTCTGCAGAGATGTATCGAGAAGAACTTAGTCTTAAATTGGGAGAAGTGCCATTTTATGGTAAAACAAGGTATTGTTCTCGGTCACATCATTTCGAGCAAAGGTATTGAGGTTGACAAAGCCAAGGTGGATCTCATTTCTAATCTTCCTCCACCCAAAACAGTCAGAGAAGTAAGATCTTTCCTTGGGCATGCTGGTTTTTATAGACGTTTCATTAAAGATTTTAGCAAAGTTTCTAGACCCTTATGCAATTTACTTGCTAAGGATGTATCTTTTGTCTTTGATGATTCATGTCTTGTTGCGTTTGAAAAATTAAAGCATTTGTTGACATCATCACCCATCATTCAGCCCCCAAACTGGAGCTTACCATTTGAGCTCATGTGTGATGCATCTGATTATGCAGTAGGAGCAGTATTAGGACAAAGAGTTGATCGAATTCCCCATGTTATTTACTATGCTAGTATGACATTGAATGATGCACAATTGAACTATTCAACTACTGAAAAAGAAATGCTAGCAGTAGTGTTTGCATTGGAAAAATTTCGATCTTATCTCATTGGTTGTAAAATAATTATTTTCACAGATCATGCTGCTCTGAAATATCTTCTCACAAAGAAAGATGCAAAAGCTAGACTAATTCGTTGGGTGTTACTTTTGCAGGAATTTGACTTGGAATTCAAAGATAAAAAAGGGACAGAAAATGTTGTGGCGGACCATCTCTCTCGTCTACATTTTGATACAATTATAGAGCCATTACCATTGAATGAGTCATTTCCAGATGAACAATTAATGAATGTGGAAGTATTACCTTGGTATGCTGATATAGTTAATTATCTTGTTACAGGTAAACTTCCAGAGCATTGGACCAAGCAAGACAAGGCTAAATTCTTTGCAGAGATAAAGAATTTCTTTTGGGATGACCCATATTTGTTCAAGTATTGTGCAGACCAAATTGTTAGACGATGTGTTCCAGAAAGTGAAATTCAGAATATCCTTTCATTCTGCCATGAACAAGCTTGTGGAGGCCATTTCAGTGCTAAGAAAACAGCGACTAAAATTTTACAATGTGGTTTTTATTGGCCAACTATATTTCGAGATGCTTATACTTTCTGTTCTTCATGTGATAGGTGTCAACGAATGGGGAGCATTACGCGAAGGAACATGATGCCACTAAATCCAATTTTAGTGGTTGAGATTTTTGACGTATGGGGTATCGACTTCATGGGACCCTTTCCCTCTTCTTTTGGCCATCAATACATATTGGTTGCTGTTGACTATGTATCAAAATGGGTAGAAGCAATTGCATGTCGAACCAATGATCATAAGGTGGTGATAGGATTTTTGAAAAGCAACATTGTTTCACGCTTTGGATTCCCTCGAGCGATAATCAGTGATGGTGGTGCCCACTTTTGTAACAAAGCATTCAAATCTCTTTTGACAAAGTATTCAATCACACACAAAGTGGCGACCCCGTATCATCCGCAAACCAGTGGCCAAGTTGAGATCTCCAATCGAGAAATAAAGCACATACTAGAAAAGACGGTGAGGCCAGACAGAAAAGATTGGTCATTACGACTTGATGATGCATTATGGGCATATAGAACGGCTTTCAAGACCCCGATTGGGATGTCACCCTACAGGCTAGTGTATGGAAAAGCTTGCCACCTACCTGTGGAACTCGAGCATCGTGCGTATTGGGCCATCAAGAAATTCAACTTTGACATGCAGCAAGCTAGCTCGGAAAGAAGATTACAACTGGCAGAACTTGAGGAAATTCGCAATGATGCCTATGAAAATGCCAAAATTTACAAGCAGCGAATGAAAGTCTTCCACGACAAGCACGTTATGAGAAAATCTTTCACTCCAGGTCAGAAAGTGCTTTTATTCAATTCTCGCTTGCACCTATTCCCAGGTAAGTTACGCTCTCGATGGTCTGGTCCCTTTATTGTTCATACTGTTTTTCCATATGGGGCAATTGAAATTAAGGACCCAAAGAACGGTGTCACGTTTAAAGTTAATGGTCAAAGATTAAAGCCATATCTAGAGTACCAACCACATGGAGAAGACACCGAAATAAATTTGAGTGACCCACCAGAGTTGAATTGATTTTTTTTTTTTCTTTTCGTTGATTTGATTTTATTTTCTTTCTTTATATTATTCTTTTGCTAATTGAAATTATTTTTTGCATAAGTGTGTTTGTTTAACTATTACGTTTTCTCTTATTATTTTTAATCATGAGTACCTTACTTAGACCGTTCCTCCTGAACATTCTTAAACCACTTCAACGTGTCAAAACTCATCTCAAAAGGCAAATTCAATTTTGTAAAACACATCGCATTTGGGCTCTACAACCACCAGAGTTAGTAGCCTATGTTGAGGGTTTAGAACGCCAACTCAGAGACATTGAAAGAAGTGTTTACGACATCCAGTTGGAGCTTGAGGTAAATTCAATAAGAGGACGATTTTAATTTTCTTTGTGTGTTTTAATTTGTTTTTCTGTTTGTGTGCTTTAGTTTGTTACCCCGGTGAAGTGGCGGATAACGGTACTCCGTGACAATCAAGTCGGTTACTTCAGTTTCCCATAATAACTGACATTCTGAGGCGAAGGTATGGATAGAAACGAGATCTTAGCGAAGCTTCACAAGCGATTCCCTTCACTTCCTCAGAATGCCCTCCTTACGATCTACAAAGCTCGGTCCGAACGCATGCGATTACTCATGAAGAATAACATACCTGCTGACATCCGTTGGTTAATCGAGGCGAAAGTACGATTGGCAGGTGAGTTACCTCAAAAATTTATTGCATTCATGCCTGGTTGTGGTAAAGGAAATTATGCAAGAAAACGACGAGCTCGAAGAATTTCTGTTGCTTGTCATAAGTGTGCCAGAATGAGTTGCGGTAGAAACCCATGTTCTTTAGGAATGGTGTCTGATAACAGGGAAGATAAGATTCAATTCATTAGGGATGGCTTGAATAAGGAGTCATTAGACGATATCCTATTGTCTCTTGAAACGCATCCCAGTGGATATGTGCAAGGAGCGATTCTCCAGTTATGGCCATTATTCCAGAAAGAGCATGCACGATACAGTCTCGGGAATCTGACTATAAACGACCCTGTTTGCCAGTTTATAAGAAAACTGGATGGGAAGCCTATCCTCGACCCATAGAGGGCGTTCAAGCCGTTTCTGGACGTAAAACCAGAGGAAGATGTGAGCCACAGTCGCAACTACCTGTAAATATCCTTTTACTTTATTGTTATTTTATTTCATTTCACTGTTATTTTATTGTTTGCATTATTGTCTTTAATAATTTAATTACTGTTTGCTTTTTTTCCTTTTACTGTTTTCTTTTTGACTCACGAGCCATGTGCTTTACGTGTTATTTGACATTGACATGCTACCTCATACACAGCTGTGACCTACTGTCACAAGACTCTTAAATGTGATTTTTTTTTTTAAGCACTCACAAATTGTTTTTGAGAAGTATCCCAATGGCCGCTACTCCCAATAGACAATTCAAGAACATTTGTGTGCTTTCTGGATTTACCTATGGAAAACATAAAGAGTTCGTTGAGGCAGCCATAGATCTTGGTCGAAACTATAGCAGCGAGAAAATTACACTTGGTGTATGGAGGAGGTAACCGAGGGTTATCAAAAATGGTCTCAGAAGCAGCTTTTATCAGAGGAAGTCAAGTGTTAGGCATCATCCCAAGAGTCCTAAAACCATTGGGCAGTTCGTCTGACTCATCAACTGGAGAAGAGTTAGTCGTCTCAGGTATGCAAGAAAGAATAACTGAAATGCTTAATTATGCTGATGCTTTTATTTTCCTTCCAGGAGATCTTGCAACACTAGAGGCACTTATCACACTAGCATCTTGGGCCCATCTGCACATCCACCAGAAACCCATCGGTTTGTTAAATGTCAATAACTTTTATGATGGTTTTATCGCATTTCTTAACCATGCAATAAAAAACTACTTCATTCCTTCCCATGCGAAAAAACTTTTTATTTGTGCTCACACTGCTAATGAGCTACTTGATATGTTACAAGCTTATAGACCGGAGCCAAACCCCTGGACCTTTGTGTTGGAGCGTCCAAATAATGATGGTAACAGTAGCGGCAGTAAGAAGTACAAATTAGATTTAACTCTCCGCTTGTAAATATTTTCTTCTGTGTTGTACCACCCAGGTGATGTCTTCTAACTTTACTTCTTCCTTTCAAACATTGAGGACAATGTTTCGTTCTGGTTGGGGGGAGGGAATAGTCGACAAATGTGGAATCTTGGTTAAGTTTTTACTAATTTTTTGTTGTAGAAACTAACTGTTGCTAACTTTTTGTGTTGAAGATGGCTGAATATGGAGTGTAGTTACTCTAGAAACGCATCTTCATTGTTCAACAAAAAAATAAAAAATAAAAATAAAAAAAATAAAAAACCAAAAAAAAATAAAAAACAAAAAAAAATTTTTCTTTTTCTTTATTAAGTTTTGATGTTCATTTTTCTTCTTCTTTTTATTTTCTCCTTTATAAATATACATTTTCCAACTTTTGAGTCGAAGATGGCTGAATATGGAGTGTAGTGCCTCTAGAAACGCATCTTCTAAGTTTAAAAAAAACAAACAAAAAAAAAAAATTCATTTTGTTTTTTCGTCATTTTAAGTGTAACTTTTCTAATTAGTTTTTCTGTGTCATTTTCGCATTTCTGCATGCATATTTTCCTTTCATGCTTAGAATAGGTTGGGGGGTAGAATGTTGTTTAAAAAAAAAAAAATGTGTGATTTGTTTTAATATTGGATGACATGATGAATTTCAAATTTTAGTATTTGTATTATCTTTGGTCTTAAGTGATGTTACACTATGTTTGCTACTTTACATGTTGATGTCGGAGACAAATATGAGTTGCTTGAAGGAATGAACATGTCATAATAAGTACCAAGTGAGTTTTTGAGCCTATTATTTTTCTTGGAGAGTAACCCTTTTGCCCATTCTTCATACAGCTTTGTAGTTTATAATTTTATACACAATCTCTAGTTTTCTTTTGAGTTAACCCTTAAAAAAAAAATTGTTGTAAAATAAAAAAAAATGTGTGTTGCTACATTTGGAGGCCCATCTAACTAGTAGATATGGACGATTATTTAGAACCCTAAAAGACGATGGAAAGGCCATCTTTGATCCGTTTGAGCCTTTCTAGCCATCCCTTTTGTGATATATCCATAGTTAACCCTTTTGAGCCTTTTAAAAAAAAAAAAAAATAAAAATATATTTTCTTTGTCAACTTATCATCTTGACCCACTCCAATTTGGAGTATTACCCGATGTCTTATAAGTTACATCACCTATTTATGTTTGAGAAAAATGTAAATAATTATTTTGTTCAGTGAAGTTATGCCAAAAAAAAAAAAAAAAAAAACAAAAACAAAAGTTGTTGTTTCAAAAGAATAAAAAAGAACAATAAAAGGTGAAATCCACCTTGCAACTTCCAAAAAAAAAAAAAATAAAAAAAATAAAATAAAATCTCTGCATTTCTTTTCTCAAACATACACTTTGTTTTCCTTATTTCCATTATTTGTTAACCATGTCCTTAACCTACATTACGTCCTAATAAAAGTCCTTCTTGATTTTAGGGAACTATAATCTGAAATAGAAGTTAGTTATATGGGCTAAAAAAGATGTAGTGATGCATTAAAAAAAATAATAATAATAAAAAAAAAAGATGAATAAAGTGGGTTGACTAGCATTTTTATTTTACTTGAGATCGTATTATTTCTAAACTGAGGGCATATTTCTTTCATCTTGGTGAGAGCATGTGATATCACTCCTTTATTATTTTCTCTCTCAATTACCATTCATTGGAGTGACTATTTTTATTGGGTTTAATTTCTTTGTGAGAGTGTCACTACTTCCAGTGAGAATTTGGGGTTAGACATGTCATTCTTGAAAGTAGCTATAACAAAGTCTACTGGGCTGATTCATGTGGATGGTTGATGAAGATGTGATGTTTCTTTAGACTGGAGATAATGTTTATACTTTTCTTTGATCGCTATCATTAATCTGATTGAATAAATACGAGAGTTCAAAAAAAAAAAAAAAAATCATTTTGAAATTTGAATTTTGTTTTCGCTTTATTTGCTAGGGACTAGCAATCAGCTGGTTGGGGGGTGTGTTGAGTGTTAGAAAATGCATATTTATAAAGGAGAAAACCGTCATTTTATATTTCAAGTCTTACTAACAACCCTTACTTTTATGTATTTAACATTCTTGTGGTTTAATTACATGTGTTTTATTTTAATTAAGTAATTTATATATTTTAGGGGCATTATAGTCATTTCACAATAAAGGAGAGATCAGACGGCATAACGGACATCACTTTTGAACTCAGGACGGTTGAAAACTTTAGGAGGAGTATAAAAGGAAAAATGGCACTATTCACATGTACGGTACTATTCACGGGTACGGTACTGTCTACGTTACTATTCACGACACTGTTCATATAGACAAATCGATGACGTGGCATTGACCGATGACGTGGCATTGACTGATGAGGTGTCACGATCCTGTTGGACTAAAATTCTTATATACTGTTGATGGTGACGTGGCAGCATATCAGTGGACGAAAAATCTCGCGTACGGTGCATGCATCACACAGGATTATTTTCAACCAAACCGCGTTACTGTTCATCCAGGTCAAACCGTGTTACTGTTCATCCGCGTGGTCAAACCGTGGACTGTTGACTGATGACGTGGCGCAATCCTGAGCGTCCAAACTGTTTTTAATCCGATGGCCATGATTTACTCCATGTATCTATAAAAAGGGGGCCTCCCCCCCCTAATTTGATATCTCTGAATCCATTTTTGGATCCATTTTCTGTAATTCCTTCTCCATCTTGTATTTTCTTTGTATTTTAATAAATTCTCATTTTGCCCCTAAGTTCAATTATGAGTGGCTAATTTTCTTTCAAGCTTGGGTTGAAGGTGAAGTCTCAACATGTGTCATGGGCTTTATTTGGTAAATTTATTTTCTCTTCCCCTCTAGTTTTTGTGGATGTTTTGACTTCTCGTCGACAAATAATACTAATCTTGTCTAGTACCGCCTTGGTTTCACCGGCCCTCTAGTACAAGGTTATTATTATTTGGCACGATAAGCCCTTAGCACCATATTTATTAGAGCGTGGTTCATGAGGTGTGGATTCCCCCCTCATGATTTAATTGATATTAATACGGATTATTTAGCCCATGATGCATGTTGATACGGATCCAGATACCCAAGTACGTCAATTTAATAGATTTCCTCTTCAATTTATTCTCGCCATTTTAATTCCAATTTTAGAACTTATTATCGCCATTTCAATTCCAATTCTAGGGTAATTTAAATCACTCCCACCACAATTTCAACCACCCATTTACAAAATTAATTCTATATATAATTAAAATCAACCTCCTCGTGGGATCGACACTCGTCACCATTGATCTACACTACAATAGATTCGTGCGCTTGCGAGTACATTAAAATTTGCACAACAGTTGCATTGTGAGGTCATAAAAAGAGAAAGTTCCATCTTGTTCTCTGGAGTCTCTTGTGCAAGCTAATGTAATAATTTTTTTCCATTGTTACATCAATAAATCTCATCTGATAGCTTTCCGTGGATGTTGGTTGAGCATTCTAGCTCAACTAAACTACGTTATGAGCTTGGTGTGTTGATTGATCTTGATTCATTTTCTTTAGTGTTTCTTAATTAAATTTTGTTAGTATATTGAATTGTGAGTTCCTCATAACAATCTTGAAATTGTGCAACTTGTATTGATTTGATTTAAAGCATCTTGGGCAGTGATCAGTTGCATTAATTGGAAAGCAACCTGATTACTGCAATTGGTATCAAAGCTTGGTGTCTTTTATCAAACCCAAGTATGGCATCATCCAAGATTGACATAGAAAAATTCAAAGGCAAGAATGACTTTAATATGTGGAAAATAAAGATGGAAACTTTGCTGATCACTCATGGTCTTGAAGATGAAATTGCGTTAGAAACCAAAAAGAAAAGGAAAGTCATCCAAGACGCTAGAACAAGCTAATGAGATTGACAAGAAAGCCAGAAGTAATATAATTTTGAGTCTTGGGGATTCAATCATCAGAGAAGTGGCAAAAAAAAAGATAGTGGCTGGACTATGGGTCAAAGTTGAAAGTTTCTATATGACTAAGTCTTTAACAAACAGACTCTACATAAAAAAGAGAATGTTTACTTTCAGAATGGTAGAGGGATCATTGCTAGAAGAGCATATTGATGAGTTTAACAAAGTGTGTGATACCTTAGAGACAATTAATGCAGCTTTGGATGATGATGCGAAGTCTCTTTTGTTAATTAATTCATTACTAAATGTCTTATGAAAATTTGATTGATGCTTTGATGTATGGGAGACAAACCTTAACCTTGGATGAAGTAAAATCTACACTTAACACCAAAGAGCTCCAAGAAAAAAGGGAAGTAGCATTAGGCTTAAATTAGGACAGTTATGTGTCTTAAATAGTTCTAATCTAGTTATGAAGGGAACTAAGAAGAATGAGGTATATATCTTTGATGGTGACGTAATTACTAGTGAGGCCGATGTGACTTTGAAACATGCTAAAGATAAAACTAGGTTAAGACACATGAGTGAGAAGAATTTAAAGAGCTAGGAAAATGAGGTGCCTTTGGCTTTGATAAGATTGGGAATTTAAAGTTTTGTGAAGACTGTGTTTTAGGAAAATCTACAAGAACCAGTTTCAAAAGATCTAATTAGAAGAAAAAAAAAGCTAGATTATGTGCATTCTGATTCGTGGGGCCCTACTCAAGATTTATCTTTAGCTGGCAAGGGATATTCTTTGTCCATTATTGATTTTTGAAGAAAAATCTGGATGTATATCTTAAAAAGCAAAGACTAGGTATTTGAAAGGTTTAAAGAGTGGAAGCAATTAGCTTAAAATCAAACTAGAAAAAGATTGAAGAAGCTAAGAACAAATAATGGTTTGGAGTTTCGAAATCAAGTTTTTGACAGTTTTTATGCAAATGAAGGCATTACTTCTAGGGGTGGGCCAATAATTCGACCCGACCCGACCCGATCCGAAAAATTTCGGGTTCGGATCGGATCGGGTGGTGAACAAAACCTGATTGGGTGAAATTGTCTCAACCCAATCGGATCATGATCGGATCGGGTGAATAGGTATTTGAAAGGTTTAAAGAGTGGAAGCAATTAGCTTAAAATCAAACTAGAAAAAGATTGAAGAGGCTAAGAACAAATAATGGTTTGGAGTTTCGCAATCAAGTTTTTGACAGTTTTGATGCAAATGAAGGCATTACTTCTAGGGGTGGGCAAATAATATGACCCAACCCGACCCGATCCGAAAAATTTCGGGTTCGGATCGGATTGGGTGGTGAACAAAACCTGATCGGGTGAAATTGTCTCAACCCAATCGAATCATGATCGGATCGGGTGAATAGGTATTTGAAAGGTTTAAAGAGTGGAAGCAATTAGCTTAAAATCAAACTAGAAAAAGATTGAAGAAGCTAAGAACAGATAATGGTTTAGAGTTTTGCAATCAAGTTTTTGACAGTTTTTATGCAAATGAAGGCATTACTTCTAGGGGTGGGCAAATAATCCGACTCGACCTGACCCGATCCGAAAAATTTCGGGTTCGGATCGGATCGGGTGGTGAACAAAACCTGATCGGGTGAAATTGTCTCAACCCAATCGGATCATGATCGGATCGGGTGAATATGTATTTGAAAGGTTTAAAGAGTGGAAGCAATTAGCTTAAAATCAAACTAGAAAAAGATTGAAGAAGCTAAGAACAGATAATGGTTTGGAGTTTCGCAATCAAGTTTTTGACAGTTTTTATGCAAATGAAGGCATTACTTCTAGGGGTGGGCAAATAATCCGACTCGACCCGACCCGATCCGAAAAATTTCGGGTTCGGATTGGATCGGGTGGTGAACAAAACCTGATCGGGTGAAATTGTCTCAACCCAATCGGATCATGATCGGATCGGGTGAATATGTATTTGAAAGGTTTAAAGAGTGGAAGCAATTAGCTTAAAATCAAACTAGAAAAAGATTGAAGAAGCTAAGAATAGATAATGGTTTGGAGTTTCGCAATCAAGTTTTTGACAGTTTTTATGCAAATGAAGGCATTACTTCTAGGGGTGGGCAAATAATCCGACCCAACCCGACCCGATCCGAAAAATTTCGGGTTCGGATCGGATCGGGTTGTGAACAAAACCTTATCGGGTGAAATTGTCTCAACCCAATCGGATCATGATCGGATCGGTTTCACCCGATCCGATTCGAAAACCCGATCGGGTTGAGAAAAAAAAAAGGGGCAAAAATTACAATATCACACAGACACACACATGACACACTCACACGAGTACATGACACAATCACTGAATTAGTAACTCACACTCTCATAGAATACAGATCACAGTGTCAAAGACTCACGGATTTACAGTAATTCACAATTCAATTCAGTAATTCACAAGTATTCACCGCAACAAAACAATTCAGGAATTCACTCCAAACTATTCACCGCAACAAAACAATTCAGTAATTCACAAAGAAAAGAACACAACCAAAGCAAAGTAACAACTCACAAAGTCACAAACCCTCACTCACTCCCAGACACTCACCGCCTCACGGTATCACAATTCACAAACCCTCACTGTCACACACAAATCACTGAAACCAACACTCAAGTCGTCAAGCACAAGCAACCAACCCACAGTCCCACACCCATTCACGCCTCACGGCCTCCGTTGCTCACCACACGCAGCAAACACACACGCACAGTTCATGGAGCTAGCTTCAACCGGCCACCACACGCAGCAACCACTTCCGAGAACGACCCCAACTGAAGCCGAAGCTGATTCGCGAAAGCTTAGAAAGTATACAGCCTTTGGCTCATAGACAATTATGTAATATATTATCGACTTTTTAAAAACATAATAAATGGTAAATTTTGCATCTAAGAGTGTTGATACAAAATTCTAACCGAAAAAGAAAAAAAGAAAAAGAGAGAGATGATGCGAAATTCTAGAAATAGATGGTGAAAAGAAAAATGGACCCCAAGAGATAAAAGGATAATTTGAAAAATAAATGAGGTATTAAAAAAAAAAGAAAAAGAACAAGGGCAGGGTTAACATCACCGCCTTAATTGAAAGTAGGGGTGGGCACGGTTCGGTTCGGTTCGGATCGAAATTAAGTAGAACCGAACTCAATAAGAACCGAACTCAATAAGAACCGAACTCAAATGGATTTTTTCGGTTCGGTTCGATTCGGTTCGGTTTTTTCGGTTATGAGCCTATTAGGCCTATTTTGAATTTTTAAATTTTTAGCCCATTGGGCCTCATAAATGTAATAATTTTTTTCAACAATTAGTTCATCATAATTTCATTGCAAATATTAACAATAAATACAAATATTCAAAACATATTTTATCACTAATATCTTACTAACTACTAATAAGGTACTCACAAAATATAAAATATTAAAATTTCAAAATACATAACTAAACTCCAATACTCTATCTACATAAACATAATCATAATGTTGTAAAGATAAATAAAACTAACAACAATTACAACTTACAACACAAAATAAAAAGAAAATTTAGAAACAAATGCCAACAACATTCTTCCATCTTCATCAATATCAACATCAACTTTAGGCATTTTCCAACTCAATATTTGGATCTATAAAATTTTTTTTTAACATATGTTGATTTGAATAAAATCTAAAATTAATTCGGTTTTTCGGTTCGGTTTTTCGGTTCAGCTAAGTGAACCGAATACCGAACCAACATTTCGGTTTTTTTTACAAATGATATATTTCCATTTTTTAAAAAAAATAAAAACCGATCCGAATTAGAAAAAACTGCCGGTTCGGTTCGGTATTTTTAAGACCACGATTTTTTGCCCACCCCTAATTGAAAGATAAAGGATTCAAGTTTTACCGGTTCGTGTAAACAATAATGAAATCCACGGCGCTCATCTTCCAAGCAGCAATATGCATATCCATTGCAGTCTAAATTGCCGAAAGATTTACATCCTTCACATTCATCTCTATTGCGGCAATACTCACATCCGTTGCAATATTCATCTCCGTTGCAGCAATTTCCACAGCCCCAGCAGTTTTCCTGGCAACAATGTTCGCATCCTTCGCATTGATCACCGTTGCAGCAGTTTGCACATCCCTCGCAGTCATTTCCATTGCAGAAATAATCACATTCAGCACGGTCATCTCCAATGCTTCCATATTCACTATCCATGTTGCCATACAAAAATTTATGAGCTCTATTGATCGGGATTCAGAAGCAATAGTACTGGACTTAAAACACTATTGCTCTATTTATCAAACTAAGCGACCACATCCTTTCCTAACCTAATTTTAAATCCTTAGGCTTATAGGAAATTACTACACATATCATTAATTCAAGTCTATTCAGGATTAGGATTTAATTTAGTTTCAGTTTCTCTTCTTACATACTAAAACATATCGGGTTATGTTTAGTAGATTTCTAAGTTGTACTATGGCCTCGTATAGTTTAGTTGTTTGAAAAGGATTTTTTAAGTTAATATTTTTGACAAAAATCAGCCTTAGGAAATTGCCTAGAAGAAAACATGCATCCAGATGACATCTGGGAAGTCCCATAAAAGGACCGTATCAATAGCACCTTAGCTAGCAATTTTAAATAATATATATATGTCAAATTTGATGGCGGTATATGCATGCTCAATTTTTCCACAAAGAAACGTTTTCCTTTTTTCAAGGTTTTCTTTGCTTTGTCTTTATTGTTGGAGTATTTTAAAAATCTTTTTATAGTGTTTTCGACTATTCTTTTTAATAATCTCTTCGATTCTTATCACTTGTTAGCCGAAGAGTGTGGTGTAAAAAGACACTTTCCGTGATCGGTAAGTTTTTATAAAAATTCAGATTTGTCAGAACAAAAATGATAAATGTAGCAAGATTTTGTTAAATCCATCTACTGAATTTTTTTTAATTTTTTTCTTTTTTCTTTTTTGGGTTGGGTCAGTGGCGGCGCCACATGTGAACTAGGGGGCTGCTAAAATTTATATATTTGTCCGGTTTTGAATTTAATTTATTAAGAAAGTCCCCCTTAAAATTTTAAAAATAAACAATATATTAAGTATTTATTTTTACACTTCCAACGCACAAAAAAAGTAAGAAACATTGTATTTTAAAGTTTCTTTGGCCCTAACTCTCCTCACACACACCATAAAAAAAAAAGAAACTATTTCCCCTCATTGAACTTATTCAAATAATTTTTTTAATGAGTCTTATAGCGCTTAAAATTCAACTTAGTATTTATATTATAGAAGTGAGTTCTGATAACAAATTTTCAAAAATTGAAAGAAATTGATAAGCTAACAAGAAAAATAGTTGATACTAAAAAGAATAAATTACATTCATTAATTTATTTATTGTTTTTACTAGTTCTCATCACGGTAGTCAAAAAAGTATTTTTGGATATGAATTTTGTGAAAAATCATCAATGAAATCAGATAACAGATCCATGATTGAGTGATATTATTGTTGTATATACAAAAAAAAATTTATTTTGTATTCTTGATGATAAGATTATTCTTTAATTTTTTTAACATATGAAAACGAGTTGAGCTTAGTTATAAATGTACTGAATTAAATATATTAATGATTTTTTATTTTGGTATTTGTTACTTGTTGACTATTTTTAAATTATATTATTATTTAAATTTAATATTTTTAAATTATATTATTATTTAAATTTAACCTCCCCTTGATTAACTTCTTGGCACCGCCCCTGGGTTGGGTGATGGGTTTTTGACCAATCCGGGCGATAGACTCACTTCGCAAGTTGGCATCGCCCAGTTTGAGAACAAAGAAATTTGGTGGGGGATGGTCCATTGCCTCAATACTGAATTTTTAATTTTGGTCGTTGATCAATTCTCAATTTTTGGATTGATTTTAAGTGAAAAATGTTAACTTCAGTTGTTTCGGTAGATAGGGCGTCAGTACATGTATCGCTATTGTTGTCAAAATAGTGACCTCTTACCTTAGCCTGTTAAAAAAATTATATAAATTAACTAAATAATTCACAACAAATTATATATAAGTATTCTCACTCTATTCGTTGTATTCTGTAATTTTTTGTGCAAATAGCATTTTCACTCATATGGTGTAGTATATTACTCTTTGTATTGTTTTCCAAAAATGAAATAAAAAAGAAAAAGGCATATGAAGATTTATTTGATCGAAAACAAGATTAAAATATACAATTAAAATTGGCAAACAACTAAAACTGAATTAAGGCATGTTTGAACGGGATGCGGATGAAGAAGCTGCAGAAGATGAAGTAAAGTTACTATAGCTTGAAGAATTTTTGTTTGGACCTTTGTCGGGATCAGCACCATTAACAGCCCGCATATTCGCCGAAGGAGAGAAATACGTTGGCACCGGCATCTTAGGCGGCAAAGCGGGCAACGGAGCTTCAGAGTTGAGCACATGAATCACCTGCCTTATCGAAGGCCTGAGGTTTTCATCCGGGTGAGCACACCACAAGCCAACAATCATCAAACACTCGACCTGCTGCTCATCAAAATCTCTGCATAATCTTGGATCCACTGCTTCGAGCAGCTTTCCATTCCCATAGAGATCCCAAACCCACTGCACCAAATAGACCTGGTCTTCTTCTTTGGCCGTTAAGCTGATGGGTTTTCTTCCACAAGCGATTTCTAAAGCCACAATCCCAAAGCTGTAGACATCCGATTCTTTGCTAGCCCTGCCTGTTGTGGCACATTCAGGCGCCATGTAGCCCATTGTTCCTGCCAGGGCTGTTGTCTGAGACCCTTTGGCATGTTCTACAAGCCTAGCCAGTCCGAAATCTCCAATCTTGGCATTGAAATTTGAATCCAACATTATGTTGCTTGATTTTATATCTCTATGCACAACACATTGTTCCCATCCTTCTTGCAAGTAAAGCAATCCGGAAGCCAAGTCTTGAGCAATTTTGAACCTAAACTCCCAAGTCAACAAGTTATTTTCCTTGAAAAGATAGGAATCCAAGCTGCCATTAGGCATGTATTCATAAACAAGCAAGAGCTCCTTTTTCTCATGACACCAACCCAATAGTTGCACCAAATTCCTGTGCCTTAATCTGCTGATAATTGTCACTTCAGAAGCATATTCCTTTATCCCCTGTTTTGACCCTTTTGACACTCTTTTAACTGCAACATAGGAGCTGGTCTCCCTAAAAAACCCTTTATAAACCCCACCAAAGCCTCCCTGTCCTAATTTCTGATCATCATTGAAGTCATTTGTTGCTTGAGCCAATTCCTTATACGTAAACCTCTTCGGCCCTGCTCCTTTTTCAAATTCATCATCGATGTACTCATTGAACCCTTGATTATCTTCTCCATCATCCACATTTCTCTTCCTCCTGATGCCAACGACCCAAATGATCAAAACCACCCCACCAGCCAAAACACCTCCGCCAACACTCAGCCCCACAGCCAGTGGTGTTCTGTTTTCCGTTCTTCCTTTTCGAATTGGGCCTGGTGGCACGAGTGAATTAGTAATATCGTCATCAGTCTCCAAGCTTGAATTGAACTCCCAGGAGTAAATCGTGTGAATTGCAGATGCATTTCCAGTGGCTGCCGAGAAGCCAAAAGTAACCCACTCGGGTAAATGTAGTTTCAAGTTGACTTGATACTCAAGAAACTGCCTCACTGTGGCATTATTTCTAATACCAGTGAAAGCAACACTCAATTTCTTTGTGCTGGAATTATAACTAATCCATGCATCATTCATTTTCCCATTTCTGATATCAGCCCACCATGTCAAATTCGTCTCAGATCTCATAGAATTGATATCAATACCCACATGGTTACCTGGTGGATCCCAGCCGCCGTTCCTATAGATATCAAATTCAACAGCAACAAATGGATTGGAAGATGAATTTAAATACTCCCCGTCATTGGTTAGGCCTAAAGAACCTCCTTTAGTTGCATTCGGAATCCTTGAACCTTGCGGCGCAAGAAAGAAGGCAAGCCCATCTCCATATGCGGTTCTGTTTTCAGAATCAATTACAAATGAGAAGTGAGTTGTAAAGTCTGTGAGATTTCCAGTGGCATTATTCCAGAGACGCAACGGCTTGTTATATGTTGCCCGGCCAATCATACCACGTGTTGAAGCTAGCTTAATCACTTGGTTTACGGGGAAAGCTCTCTCATAGTTGATGCTGCCATCATTGGAGAAACCGGAAAAATTGAAAGATAAAGCATTTGCTAATTGGATTATTGGGGATAACAAGATGATGATCATAAAGAAATTAGCCATTTTTGGTATAGAGGCTGCCTACAAAAAATTTTAAGGTTACTTATAAAAATTCAGACAAGTACAAAGTCTTCATAAGGTTCGGTGGAAATGTGGTCAAATTTGTCCACGCGGCAATTCAGAAAAGTCGGAAATTGCCTGGAAGTGCCAGTATGCAAATTCTGTTTGGCAATAAAAATTATATAAATAAATAGAAATAAATGGAGTGACAGTGTAATAAAAGCATTACATTATTTGTGTGTATAATTTTTAATTGCAAGTTGTGACTACTTGGTTGTTTCTCTTCGGTCTTTGGCCCTCGATGCAAATAAAATTTGTCATGACATTATTTGTGTGTATAATTTTTAATTGCAAGTTTCATTAATTTTTTTTCACTAATTTTATGAAAAAAAGTAAACTTTTGTAACTTTTATCTTAATGTAAAAAGGACTGAATAATAAGTAAATATTATATTCTAAAAATATCTCTGTAAAATAACTTATTTTCTAAACTATAAAATCTAATCCTCTTTATTTGTTTTAATTTATAAGAACATAAATGTTAAATAACCAAGTTTAAGATGTTTTTTATTATAAAAACAAATAAGATGCCACTTATATTTAGATATTTAAGAAAGAAAAACAAACATGTCATTTAGATTTTTGTAATCATGCCTATTTAGACTTAAGAAAAATTTAGATTTATTTAGATTTTAGATAAAAAAAACAAACGCTACCTTAATCTCTCCCAACTTAATTGGGTTAGGATCTAGGCTTCATGAATTTTGAGGAGTTTGGAGTTTTTAATTGGGCTAGGATATAGGCTTCATGAATTTTGAGGAGTTTGGGGTTTCCATGAACCAATATTACAAGACATTTACTCATGGGATAAAATTTCATAATGGTGTTCTAACGAAGGGTTTCAATTGTGATCTGGGTCTTGTTTTACTACGAATCTTGTAAATTATAATCCACAAATAATTTTTCCAAATAGTGGCTTGGGTTAGCACATACCTTTATAGTATATAGACACCTACTAGTTGCCGTCTAAAGAAATTGCAAAGTGTTTATGAAATAAAAAAATTTATTGATTTTGATTTTGATTACAAGTTGAGTGCTCGCTTGTTCGCCTTCGCCTTCGCCTTCGCCTCTTCTACTCTTGAAACTCTTTATATACAACTCAAAAACTTTGGACCGTTATTGACATTGATTACAAAAGACAAAAGCTGAAAATGACGCTTCTTTACATACATGCCTACCTTTTTGAATGCCTTCTTAACTTTTTGTTTATTATTATTATATTTAAAGAATTTCTTTTTATAAAATTTTCTACTATTTTATCTATAAGGTGGCTTATTTTAATTATATTTCTTCTTATGCTTTCTATACTTCTTATGTCTAGAGTAACTACGATAATTACATCCTAATGTTAGGTCAACTAATATTTTTAGACCCAGACCAAACATATTCTTTTGGTAGAAAAATAGTCACAATAATCTTAAACACTTTTGCCAATACAAATAATCCGTTTGTGATTTTTAGATAGCAATAATGTTCAAAAGACAAAGAAGAAGTTATGATCAATAATTGACAACGAAATGAAATGAGGAAACTAAAATTTAATTTTTATTTTTGTATTTCTTCATTAGACACATTTGTGTAATGTTCTTGTAGAAGTCAAATGAAGCGCGAATTATACTTTTTTTAATGGAGCGTTTATTGTGGTGTAAAAAGTTGGTGTCTCGAAGATTGTTTCTCTTCCGTCTTTGTTTTACTCTTCCGACTTTGACCGTCAATGCACGACCGGTTTAATAATGAAAGCACGCGGTATCGGTACATAATGAATAAGAAAGTCCATTTTAAGTTTTAGTTCTTTATGTCAAATTATTAAAAGAGGGAAAAGGAGAGTGTTTGGTGTGGCATGGACCATCCACCTTTGCATGGTAATGATACAAAATATTGCTCTCGAATCCAAGACTGGTTTGGAACTTCTGTACAGTACTTTAGTAGTTCTTTTATTTGGACTTTAAACTTTTGGATTGGGTTCTTATGCACTTTTCTTTTCTTATCACCCTACCCAAAAATGAAATGTTTTCTACCCCAAACACCGAAGATTTTAGAAAAAATAAAATAAAATCTCTTAACGTTTTAAAAAATATATATTACCCATATTTTTGTTAATAAATTCTATTTATTTTAATAATAAATTTATTTTTGATTTATGATTATATCATATTCCTATAATAAATAAATTAATATATTGACCTAAGACGTGTAATCGATGATGTGCATAATAAAATTAACAATTTTTTATTTAAAATTGTGATGTAATTACTTTTTACTCAAATTATTCACTCTAAATTATGAATATACCATTTCCAATGATAAGATAATTAAAAAAGATGAATAATAGAGAAAATTAAAGTCCATTTTATTTTCTTCCAAAGCAAATTGGGCAAAATGAGATATTAAATAGACATCTATATGGACAAAACGCAAATTGTGAAAATGGAAAGTAAAATTTGGGGGCTCATTGTCTAAAATCAATATGTTGATTATCTCTTATAGGGACATAATAGTCATTATGAATTAAAATAAATTTACTATTAAAATAAATGGAATATACTAATAAAAATGAGAATTATATATCTTTTTTGAAATGGTAAGGGGTTCTATGTTCATTTTCAAAAAGTTAAGAAGTTCACTATCCTTTTCCCATAAAAAGATCATGACTCTTCTAAAATTTCCTACATTGAATAAAGGGCTAAGTTAGGATCGTTTTAAGAGGCCCAAAAATAATTTTAAAAACTTAAAACTTATTTTGATTTTTGTTTTTTTTTTAAGTCACTTTTGTGAAAATCATCAAGGACTTATAAAAGTAATAGAAGGGTACCTTTTCAAAATATGATTTTGATAATCACTTTTATATTTAATATAATTCATATTTACATACTCACGTAGATTAAAAAATCTAAAATTATCCTTATTCTAAATATTATTATTACCAATTATATTGAGATAATAAAATAAAACAAATAAAATTAATAAAAATAAAAAAATTAACTATCAATCATTATTTACCCATAATAATATACATGTTTTTAAATGTATAAATAAATTTTATTCAATAATATGTTCATTTTACTCATTTGTATATTTTTGTAGTAGTCTAACAATAAAATTTACTAGACACGTACGACTTTTTCTTAAAATTATATTTTGAAAATAAATTCTACCAAACATTTAATTAATTCTCTTCACGACTGATTGCTTTTACAATATAGCTAACGATAATTATTTAAAAGCCGCAATATCACCAAACTAGCCTAAAATCTAGAAGCACTTGACAATATATAGCATTCATGGTTGACCAACTAACGTCCAAAAATTAATCTTGTGGGTGCTATCTAATTGAAATAGTAAAAATCTCTTGTGTTAAGACAAGAGTTTTAGGGTTACAACCCTACTCACGTTGGCAAAAGGAGCATTGAGTTGTCATTCGACTAAATATGAAAAATGTTCCTCATGCCATATTTTCAAAACTAGAAAATGCTACTCACCCTTTGATGAGTGGTGGATCGCTGCTCTTCCAACCATGAGAGTAGTATTTTTAGTCCTTAGGGACACAAATTCTCTGTAAATTAAGAATGTCTTATGGGGCTATTTTAAAGTTTTTCTTCCTTGCAAAATGCAAGTGGAGCATACATTCCTTAATTATTAGTGAGTGTAGACAATTTAGGCAAATGCTTTAATAGAATTTAATGTAAAGTTGTAATCTCAACTAATTATCTGATTATAAATATTAATAATTGTATATTGGAATATAATAGTTGTAAATATCAACTGTAATATAAGTTATTTAATTGTATTATTCGTATAAAAAAGAAAAATGGACTAAAAAACGATTAGATGACACTTTGCATTTCTATGATATTTTCTTGATGTCATTTTCAATTATTTTTATATTTTTAGCCAAATGTTCTTCAAGAACAATTTTCTTACCTTCAATGTGAATAGATGTAATCATATCAATCATCTCAGCTTCCATAACACTTTTCTCTAGATTGAGCATTATGTGAAAAAGTGAAGAAGATTCCTCATTTCTTATCTTTACAGGAAGTTATTACATGAATATATAACAGGGCTAATAAGCTATATAAGGTAATGAATAAATCTAATATCTAATTCCTACGTCAAAGGGATTGCAAATAAAATAATACAAAAAGTCAAAAGAGACAGAAATCAATTACATAAATTAAGGGAAATCAATCTTAACATCAAGGGGGAATGTATGTCAAGAATGTTCAACTTGCTGATTAAACTCTTGAAGACGTTTCCTCTTAAAGCTTTTGTAAAGACGTCAGCTAGCTAAAGGGATGAAAGAACAAATCTAGTGACAATCTTACCTGCTTGAATTTTTTCTCTCACAACAAGGCAGTCAAGCTCGATATGTTTCATGCGTTCATGGTACACAGGATTTGCAACTATGTGAAGAGCTGCTTGTTTATCACAAAACAATCAGATTGGTCCCAAAGAAACTTGCAGATTGTTAAATAAGTATCGAAGCTAAAATGAGTTCACAAGTTGCAGCAGCCATGGATCTATACCCGGCTTCAGAAGATGATATGGAAACAATTGTTTGCTTCTTCGTTTTCCATGAGATTAAAGAGTCTCCAAGAAACACACAGTAACCCGACGTTGATCTCCTTGTCATAGGACAGTTAGCCCAATTAGCGTCACAATATGCCTTTAGTTGCAGGGAATTATTAGAGGAGAATAACAATCTAAGTCCTGGACCCTTTTTCAAATATCTCACAACACAAAGAGCAGCATCCCAATGAGGCTTTCTTAGAGCATGCATAAATCGACTTAGACTGTTTACAGAATATGTAATATCTAGTCTAGTAATTGTAAGATAAATTAACCAACCTACCAATCTTCTAAAACGAGAAGGATTATTCAACAAATCACCTTCAGAATCTGAAAGTTTGTTGGCTATAAAGATATCAAGAGAATGTTGATTTGTAGACTGCTGAATTATATATTTATTGAGAAACAAAATCATCTATTTATACAGCATAATGAAAACTAAAGGGCAGAAAAATCTGCTACATTTGAGCATCATAACTAAGTGCATGAAAATAACATGAAGAAGTGGTCATAGTCCTAAAAAATAGCAACAGAAAAAAAAATTGATTTAGCTTCATGAGTTATCGCAGTCAACATTCTCCTCCTTGACTCTAGAGTTGCATACACCAAGCTTTTGCCTCAAGAATTTATATCTAATCTTTGGAAGTGCTTTTGTTAAGATGTTAGCACTTTGATTCTCTGTTTTGCAGTAGATCAGCTGCACTTCTCCTTCTCTTTGTACGTCTCTTAGAAAATAAAGTTTTATCTTTAAGTGTTTTGTTTTGCCATGGAACACTGGATTATTAGCAATTGAAATTGCAGCTTGGTTGTCCACAAATATTTGTGTGCCTTCTTGTTGTTCTATATGCAAATCTTTCATGAGTTTCCTAATCCAAATAGCTTGATTCACAGCTGCAGCAGTAGCTACATATTCTACTTCTGCTGTGGATTGAGCTACGACTTCTTGCTTCTTAAAACACCCTGAAAAAATTCCATAACCAAAGTTAAAACAGTAACCTGATGTGCTTCTCATGTCATCAACACATCTAGCCCAATCACTATCAGAATATCCATGAAGATGGAAGTTTTTAACTTGATTAAACTTTATTCCATAATCAATTGTGCCCTTAACATATCTAAGAATTCTTTTTGCCGCCTGAAAATGAATTTCACTGGCACAGTGCATATACCTTAATAGCAAACTCACTGCAAGCATGATATATGGTCTGGTTGCAGTTAAACACATTAGCCAGCCTATTAGGCTCCTGTACAGCCTTTCATCCACCTTTTTAGCTCCATCTTCTTTGAAAAACTTCTTCTTTGCAAAACTTCTTCTTTTGATTTATTGCAGTTACAGTTGGCTTGCTCTCTTCCATGTTGAATTTCTTAAAAACTTCCTTTGCATATTATTGCTGGGATAGAAATATTTCATTTTCAAGGGAAGGGTTGGAAATCAAACTCCAATTCTCATAACTATCCATCTTACTCACATTAAATTTTCATAATTTTTAAATTGCCCTCAATCAAGTCTGTTATTTTTACAGTTTGGTCCTTACGAAATTTATGAAAATACCTATAAATTTTGTATTATTTACAAATAGGAGCTTTATTATTTAATAATAATAATAATGATGATGATGTTGATGATATTATTATTATTATTATATGTTGAAGTCATTATTATTGTATTAATATTATTGTTATTAAAATTTATTGTTCTATTATTTTAATTATTGTTATATATTATTATTTTAATATTATAATTATTAAAATATTATAATTTATTACTATTTATTATTAGGCAGCCTATTAGGCTCCTGTACAACATTTCATCCATCGTTTCAGCTTCATCTTCTTTGCAAAACTTCTTCTTTTGATTCATTGCAGTTGCAATTGGCTTGCATCTCTTCCATGTTGAATTTCTTGAGAACTTCCTTTGCATATTTTTGTTGGGATAGAAATATTTCATTTTCCTTTTGATGTACCTGCATACCAAGGAAAAATGTCATCCTCCCAAGGTCTGTCATTTCAAAGACATCTTTCATTTCTTCTTTAAACCTGTCAATCAACTGCTTGCTACTTCATGTAACGAGTAGATTATCAACATACAGAGATACCACAAGTATTTCATTATCAGCCTTCTTGATATATAAACTAGATTCACTCAGACTTTTTTTGAAGCCTAAGTTTGTTAAGTGTGTGTCAATTCTGCTATAACAGGACCTTGGTGCCTGTTTTAAACCATACAGGGCTTTCTTCAGTCGATATACCTTCTCATCTTGTCCTGAAAAAACAAACCCTTCAGGTTGCTCTACAAAAATTTCTTCCTCCAAGTATCCATTCAAAAAGGCTGATTTGACATCCATTTAGTGTATAACCCAACCTCGCTGTGCAGCAAGAGCTAGCAACATCCTTATGGTATCCAACCTGGCAACATGGGCAAAAGTGTCAAAAAAATCTACCCCAAACATCTGGGCATATCCCTTGACAACAAGTCTCTTCTTGTGCTTGTTTACAGAACCATTAGGATTGAGCTTGGTCCTGTAAACCCACTTGACTCATATAGCTTTCTTGTGTTCAGGTCTGTCTACTAACTCCCATGTCTGATTCTTTTCAATCATTTTTAGCTCTTCCTTCATTGTAGCTATCCACTTATGATCATTTGCACCTTCTTAATACTCTGCAGGCTCTATTACAGCAATAGTACACCTCTGATAGATGTTAGAGAGAGATCCAGTTCCTCTAACATTTTCATCGTCTGTATCATAATTCTCCTCCTCGACCTTAAGCTTCTTCTCATTCTCCCAACTCCAGTTATCTTACTCAAAGAATTGAACATCCCTGCTGACGATTACTTTGTTGCTTTGCGATGAGTAAATCTTGTAGGCTTTTGAGGTTGAGCTATAACTTACAAAAATCTCAGGTTTTGCTTTTTTATCTAATTTGTCTCTCTTAACTTGATGGATGTAAGAGAAACATAGACAACCAAACATCTTTAGATTAAACAGCTTTGGTTTGTAGCCATACCATGCTTCCAATGGAGTCTTTTTCTGTAAAGCTTTTGTTGGCAATCTGTTTAATAAAAAAACTGCAGTGTTTACGGCCTCAGCCCAAAATTTCTTCGGCAACCCTTTATCATGAAGCAAGCATCTTGCCATCTCCATTATTGTTCGGTTTTTTCTCTCTACAACACCATTTTGCTGAGGAGTGTAAGGTGCTGTCAGCTGATGTTCAATGCCTGCATCTTCACAAAACTTGTTAAATTTTTCAAAGGTATATTTCGTTCCATTATTGAAACTAATCACCTGCATCTTGCATCTGCTTTGAGTTTCAACCCAAGCTTTAAACTTCACAAAGATGTCAGCAACCTCAGATTTAAGCTTTATAAAATAAATCCAGCACATTCTTGAGTAATCATAAATGAAAACAATAGAATACTTACTGTTATTCAAAGATGGTGTTTTCATTGGTCCTTTCACATTTGTGTGTATTAATTGCAACCTCTGTATAGCCCTCCAGGACTTATTTTGTTGAAACGGAATCCTAGTTTGCTTTCCATACTGCTAGGCGGCACATTTAGGAGACTCCTCCTCTTATTCAGGCAAGCCTTTGACTAGATTGTTGTTCTTCATGTAGAGTAGAACAATATGATGGAAATGCCCTAACCTCTTGTGCCAAAGCATTGTATTGTTATCTTCTCTGTGTATAGAAGCCTGTTCTTCTTTCATTAAATCCAACACAAAGCTTTTGCCTTTCATTTGAACTTTGAATACTTTTATGTCTTTTGCATGTTTGATCACACAGTTCTTGTCTTCAAACATCACCTTATAGCCTTTTTCTAACAACAAAGTAACACTCAAAAGATTTTGATTAATTTCAGGAACATATAAAACATCTTAAATCAATTTCATACATGTATGGCCTTCAATCGCTACTAGTTCCTTTACCTTTTACTACAATGTGTGGATACTTGGAGGAAGAAAGTTTTGTGGAGCAACCTGAAGGGTTTGTTTTTCCAGGACAAGATGAGAAGGTTTATCGACTGAAGAAAGCCTTGTACGGTTTAAAACAGGCACTAAGGTCCTGGTATAGCAGAATTGACACACACTTAACAAACTTAGGCTTCAAAAAAAGTCTGAGTGAATCTACTTTATATATCAAGAAGGCTGATAATGAAATACTTGTGGTATCTCTGTATGTTGATGATCTACTCGTTACATGAAGTAGCAAGGAGTTGGTTGACAGGTTTAAAGAAGAAATGAAAGATGTCTTTGAAATGACAGACCTTGGGAGGATGACATTTTTCCTTGGTATGCAGGTACATCAAAAGGAAAATGAAATATTTCTATCCCAGCAAAAATATGCAAAGGAAGTTCTCAAGAAATTCAACATGGAAGAGATGCAATCCAACTGCAACTCCAATGAATCAAAATGAGAAGTTTTGCAAAGAAGATGAAGCTGAAACGGTGGATGAAATGTTGTACAGGAGCGTAATAGGCTGCCTAATAATAATAATAATAAATTATAATATTTTAATAATTATAATATTAAAATAATAATATATAACAACAATTAAAATAATAGAACAATAAATTTTAATAACAATAATATTAATAAAATAATAATGACTTTAACAAATAATAATAATAATATCATCAACATCATCATTATTATTATTATTAAATAATAAAGTTCCTATTTGTAAATAATACAAAATTTATAGGTATTTTCATAAATTTTGTAAGGACCAAATTGTAAAAATAACAAACTTGATTGAGGCAATTTAAAAATTATGAAAATTTAATGTGAGTAAGATGGATAGTTATGAGAATTGGAGTTTGATTTCCAACCCTTCCCTTGGAAATGAAATTAATGGGAATGAATTCACAAATTTATAGGCCCGCATGATTTTGATTTCGATTCTCATGTTTATTTTGTAAAATAAACATTATCAATTATTTCGATTCTGAATTTCGATTTCCCAATCTAGGAGATAAATGCACCATTATTGTCAAACAAAAATTAAATAAGATTACAGATGGCATGACATGAGGCTAGCGATCAGGATTAATATTTTCTCCTTATTTGAACTCTCTTGAGCAGTTGAGCTTTTAAAAGTTTTGTCATATATCTTTTAATGATAATATATACGCATAATTTAACTTCTTTATTGTTTTATTATTCATTTGATAATAAAGATTTTGAAAATAAATGAACTGATTATCCGAATTTGAATCTGAAAAGAGGTAGGGGATAAAAATTAATTTGCTTTTGCTTACCTATCCACCTTACTTTCTTTTCTATAAAATAAAATTATTAAAAAAGACGAGGTGTCAAATCAACTATCATTATTCAACTTTATTTTTAGTTTCGAGCCACTACCATTTGAACCCAAAAAAAAGTTGAAAAGAATGATTATAAATGCGGCAGGATTCCCTAACATAATTTGCAGTACTGTTAATTAACCCAGTCATGCGTGTTTGGTTCATTTAATAATTTTCTTTAATTTTTGGATGGAGCTCTTAACACCAGTTTAAAATTGTCATGAAACCCTCTTCTCAAAATACATCTGATTCAAAAATTTTGAAAAGTATACACCTCCAATGAAATTCTGTTTTGCACGTTTGGCAAAAATTCGGCAAGTTTAGCAAATTAAAGCTAGCCAGTAGCATGTCATTTAGCCGGAGGTGGTTGAGGCGGTGGAATAAAATTAACGCCTGCAGTTTGCACAGCCCCAGCAGTTTTCCTAGCAAGAATGTTCGCATCCTTCGCATTGATCACCGTTGCAGCAGTTTGCACATCCCTCGCAGTCATTTCCATTGCAGAAAAAATCACATTCAGCACGGTCAACTCCAATGCTTCCATATTCATTATCCATGTTGCCATACAAAAATTTATGAGCTCTATTGATCGGGATTCAGAGGCAATAGTACTGTACTTAAAACACTATTGCTCTATTTATAAAACTAAGCGACCACATCCTTTCCTAACCTAATTTTAAATCCTTAGGCTTATAGGAAATTACTGCACATATCATTAATTCAAGTCTATTCAGGATCAGGATTTAATTTAGTTTCAGTTTCTCTTCTTACATACTAAAACATATCGGGTTATGTTTAGTAGATTTCTAAGTTGTACTATGGCCTCGTATAGTTTAGTTGTTTGAAAAGGATTTTTTAAGTTAATGTTTTTGACAAAAATCAGTCTTAGGAAATTGCCATGAAGTGATGAAGAGAACATGCATCCAGATGACATCCGGGAATTCCCATAAAAGGACCGTATCAATAGCACCTTAGCTAGCAATTTAAATCATATATACGTGTCAAATTTGATGGCGGTATATGGATGCTCAATTTTTCCACAAAGAAACGTTTTCCTTTTTTCAAGGTTTTCTTTACTTTGTCTTTATTGTTGGAGTATTTTAAAAATCTTTGTATAGTGTTTTCGACTATTCTTTTTAATCATCTCTTCGATTCTTATCACTTATAAAAACTCAGATTTGTCAGAACAAAAATGATAAATGTAGCAAGATTTTGTTAAATCGATCAACTGAATTTTTTATTTTTTTATGTTTTTTTTCTTTTGTTTTGGGTTGGATCAGTGGCGGCGCCACATTAGACTGCAGCCCCCCTAGATTTTTTAAAATTTATATATTTGTCCTATTTTGAATTTAATTTACTAAGAAAGTCCCCATTGAAATTTAAAAATAAACAATATATTAAGTATTTATTTTTACACTTCCAACGCACAAAGAAACATTGTATTTTAAAATTTCTCTGGCCCTAACTCTCCTCACACACAAAAAAAAAAAGAAATTATTTCACCTCATTGAGCTTATTCAAATGATTTTTTTTAATGAATTTTATAGCGCTTAAAATTCAACTTAATATTTACATTAAAGAAGTGAGTTCAGATAACAAATTTTCAAAAATTGAAAGGAATTGATAAGCTAATAAGAAAAATAGTTGATGCTAAAAAGGATAAATTACATTTATTAATTTATTTATTGTTTTTACTAGTTCTCATCACTATAGTCAAAAAAGCATTTTTGGCTATGAATTTTGTGAAAAATCATCTATGAAATCAGATAAGAGATCCATAATTGAGTGATATTATTATTGTATATACAAAAAAAGATTTATTTTATATTCTTAATGATAAGATTATTCTTTAATTTTTTTAACATATGCAAACAAGTTGAGGTTAGTTATAAATGTATTGAATTAAATATATTAATGATTTTTTATTTTGGTATTTGTTACTTGTTGATTATTTTTAAATTATATTATTATTTAAATTTAATATTTTTAAATTATATTATTATTTAAATTTAACCTCCCCTTGATTAACTTCTTGGCACCGCCCCTGGGTTGGGTGATGGGTTTTTGACCAATCCGGGCGATAGACTCACTTCGCAAGTTGGCATCGCCAAGTTTGAGAACAAAGAAATTTGGTGGGGGATGGTCCATTGCCTCAATACTGAATTTTTAATTTTGGTCGTTGATCAATTCTCAATTTTTGGATTGATTTTAAGTGAAAAATGTTAACTTCAGTTGTTTCGGTAGATAGGGCGTCAGTACATGTATCGCTATTGTTGTCAAAATAGTGACCTCTTACCTTAGCCTGTTAAAAAAATTATATAAATTAACTAAATAATTCACAACAAATTATATATAAGTATTCTCACTCTATTCGTTGTATTCTGTAATTTTTTGTGCAAATAGCATTTTCACTCATATGGTGTAGTATATTACTCTTTGTATTGTTTTCCAAAAATGAAATAAAAAAGAAAAAGGCATATGAAGATTTATTTGATCGAAAACAAGATTAAAATATACAATTAAAATTGGCAAACAACTAAAACTGAATTAAGGCATGTTTGAACGGGATGCGGATGAAGAAGCTGCAGAAGATGAAGTAAAGTTACTATAGCTTGAAGAATTTTTGTTTGGACCTTTGTCGGGATCAGCACCATTAACAGCCCGCATATTCGCCGAAGGAGAGAAATACGTTGGCACCGGCATCTTAGGCGGCAAAGCGGGCAACGGAGCTTCAGAGTTGAGCACATGAATCACCTGCCTTATCGAAGGCCTGAGGTTTTCATCCGGGTGAGCACACCACAAGCCAACAATCATCAAACACTCGACCTGCTGCTCATCAAAATCTCTGCATAATCTTGGATCCACTGCTTCGAGCAGCTTTCCATTCCCATAGAGATCCCAAACCCACTGCACCAAATAGACCTGGACTTCTTCTTTGGCCGTTAAGCTGATGGGTTTTCTTCCACAAGCGATTTCTAAAGCCACAATCCCAAAGCTGTAGACATCCGATTCTTTGCTAGCTCTGCCTGTTGTGGCACATTCAGGCGCCATGTAGCCCATTGTTCCTGCCAGGGCTGTTGTCTGAGACCCTTTGGCATGTTCTACAAGCCTAGCCAGTCCGAAATCTCCAATCTTGGCATTGAAATTTGAATCCAACATTATGTTGCTTGATTTTATATCTCTATGCACAACACATTGTTCCCATCCTTCTTGCAAGTAAAGCAATCCTGAAGCCAAGTCTTGAGCAATTTTGAACCTAAACTCCCAAGTCAACAAGTTATTTTCCTTGAAAAGATAGGAATCCAAGCTGCCATTAGGCATGTATTCATAAACAAGCAAGAGCTCCTTTTTCTCATGACACCAACCCAATAGTTGCACCAAATTCCTGTGCCTTAATCTGCTGATAATTGTCACTTCAGAAGCATATTCCTTTATCCCCTGTTTTGACCCTTTTGACACTCTTTTAACTGCAACATAGGAGCTGGTCTCCCTAAAAAACCCTTTATAAACCCCACCAAAGCCTCCCTGTCCTAATTTCTGATCATCATTGAAGTCATTTGTTGCTTGAGCCAATTCCTTATACGTAAACCTCTTCGGCCCTGCTCCTTTTTCAAATTCATCATCGATGTACTCATTGAACCCTTGATTATCTTCTCCATCATCCACATTTCTCTTCCTCCTGATGCCAACGACCCAAATGATCAAAACCACCCCACCAGCCAAAACACCTCCGCCAACACTCAGCCCCACAGCCAGTGGTGTTCTGTTTTCCGTTCTTCCTTTTCGAATTGGGCCTGGTGGCACGAGTGAATTAGTAATATCGTCATCAGTCTCCAAGCTTGAACTGAACTCCCAGGAGTAAATCGTGTGAATTGCAGATGCATTTCCAGTGGCTGCCGAGAAGCCAAAAGTAACCCACTCGGGTAAATGTAGTTTCAAGTTGACTTGATACTCAAGAAACTGCCTCACTGTGGCATTATTTCTAATACCAGTGAAAGCAACACTCAATTTCTTTGTGCTGGAATTATAACTAATCCATGCATCATTCATTTTCCCATTTCTGATATCAGCCCACCATGTCAAATTCGTCTCAGATCTCATAGAATTGATATCAATACCCACATGGTTACCTGGTGGATCCCAGCCGCCGTTCCTATAGATATCAAATTCAACAGCAACAAATGGATTGGAAGATGAATTTAAATACTCCCCGTCATTGGTTAGGCCTAAAGAACCTCCTTTAGTTGCATTCGGAATCCTTGAACCTTGCGGCGCAAGAAAGAAGGCAAGCCCATCTCCATATGCGGTTCTGTTTTCAGAATCAATTACAAATGAGAAGTGAGTTGTAAAGTCTGTGAGATTTCCAGTGGCATTATTCCAGAGACGCAACGGCTTGTTATATGTTGCCCGGCCAATCATACCACGTGTTGAAGCTAGCTGAATCACTTGGTTTGTGGGGAAAGCTCTCTCATAGTTGATGCCGCCATCATTGGAGAAACCGGAAAAATTGAAAGATAAAGCATTTGCTAATTGGATTATTGGGGATAACAAGATGATGATCATAAAGAAATTAGCCATTTTTGGTATAGAGGCTGCCTACAAAAAATTTTAAGGTTACTTATAAAAATTCAGACAAGTACAAAGTCTTCATAAGGTTCGGTGGAAATGTGGTCAAATTTGTCCACGCGGCAATTCAGAAAAGTCGGAAATTGCCTGGAAGTGCCAGTATGCAAATTCTGTTTGGCAATAAAAATTATATAAATAAATAGAAATAAATGGAGTGACAGTGTAATAAAAGCATTACATTATTTGTGTGTATAATTTTTAATTGCAAGTTGTGACTACTTGGTTGTTTCTCTTCGGTCTTTGGCCCTCGATGCAAATAAAATTTGTCATGACATTATTTGTGTGTATAATTTTTAATTGCAAGTTTCATTAATTTTTTTTCATAAGTAACTACTTGGTTGCTTCTCTTCGGCCTTTGGCCCTCGATGCAAATAAAATTTGTAAGAAATAATAAAGTCAATTTTTAAGTCGTTGTCAAGTACAAAACGTAAACTTGATGATCCTTTTCAAATTTTCCTTAGCAAAATAAATTCTAGAGGCACTAATTTATGTTAGATTAATCTTAAAGTGATTTCAGTGCAGAAGCCATCCTCTTTTCTTTACTACGCTTTCGGTTTTTCAATCCTCGGTGATGTTTACTAAGCTTTATGCTTCCACCCATTAAAGGAGGATTGATTAGTTAAGGAACGAGCCTATTATACGAATGGTATTTCTCATTGTTCACTTATATCTGAGGGAACTACCATTGGTGATTAAAAAAGTCCTTAAATTGCATCCATTAACTAAGTCCTAACTTTGTGAACTTAATTGAAATGTCCCATAAGTCGAAGAATTCAAACCACTATCGTCTGAACTTAATTGAAATGTCGCGTGAGTTGAGTGACTGTAATCCAATAATCACCTAGCTCATCAAAGGTTCCACAGTCTCGGATCAGCTGCTGTGACCAGCTTCCCAATTCCATAGACCTCTCAAATCCACTGCATCAAATAGACCCCTCCCTCTTTTTTGGCCATTGGGTTGATGGGTTTTCTCCCACAAGCGATTTCTAAAGCCACAGTGGCATAACTGTAGACACCATATTCTTTTGCTAGCCTTGCCTGTTGCTCAGGTGCCATGTATTCCATTGTCAAAATGTTGTAGCACTACTGAATTGTTTGTTGAACTAGTGAAAGCAATACTCATCTTTTTGTGTACTAGAATTATAACTAATCCATGCCTTGTTTCTTCTCCCACCTCTAATATTATATATTGGTGTACAAGTAGAAAGTTCTAAATTAAAAATTGACAATAACGATTTCTCATTAAAAATTGGACTTAGAGGTTGTTTATTAAATATCTGAAATCTGAAATTTTATTAATTTCAGACATTTTCTAAAATATGCTTGTTTGTTTTTTGGAACTTATGTCTAATTTTTAGATATTTACATCTGAATAAAAAAAGTAAACTTTTGTAACTTTTATCTGAATGTAAAAAGGACTGAATAATAAGTAAATATTATATTCTAAAAATATCTCTGTAAAATAACTTATTTTCTAAACTATAAAATCTAATCCTCTTTATTTGTTTTAATTTATAAGAACATAAATGTTAAATAACCAAGTTTAAGATGTTTTTTATTATAAAAACAAATAAGATGCCACTTATATTTAAATATTTAAGAAAGAAAAACAAACATGTCATTTAGATTTTTGTAATCATGCCTATTTAGACTTAAGAAAAATTTAGATTTATTTAGATTTTAGATAAAAAAAACAAACGCTACCTTAATCTCTCCCAACTTAATTGGGTTAGGATCTAGGCTTCATGAATTTTTGAGGAGTTTGGAATTTTTAATTGGGCTAGGATATAGGCTTCATGAATTTTGAGGAGTTTGGGGTTTCCATGAACCAATATTACATGACATTTACTCATGGGATAAAATTTCATAATGGTGTTCTAACGAAGGGTTTCAATTGTGATCTGGGTCTTGTTTTACTACGAATCTTGTAAATTATAATCCACAAATAATTTTTCCAAATAGTGGCTTGGGTTAGCACATACCTTTATAGTATATAGACACCTACTAGTTGCCGTCTAAAGAAATTGCAAAGTGTTTATGAAATAAAAAAATTTATTGATTTTGATTTTGATTACAAGTTGAGTGCTTGCTTGTTCGCCTTCGCCTTCGCCTCTTCTACTCTTGAAACTCTTTATATACAACTCAAAAACTTTGGACCGTTATTGACATTGATTACAAAAGACAAAAGCTGAAAATGACGCTTCTTTACATACATGCCTACCTTTTTGAATGCCTTCTTAACTTTTTGTTTATTATTATTATATTTAAAGAATTTCTTTTTATAAAATTTTCTACTATTTTATCTATAAGGTGGCTTATTTTAATTATATTTCTTCTTATGCTTTCTATACTTCTTATGTCTAGAGTAACTACGATAATTACATCCTAATGTTAGGTCAACTAATATTTTTAGACCCAGACCAAACATATTCTTTTGGTAGAAAAATAGTCACAATAATCTTAAACACTTTTGCCAATACAAATAATCCGTTTGTGATTTTTAGATAGCAATAATGTTCAAAAGACAAAGAAGAAGTTATGATCAATAATTGACAACGAAATGAAATGAGGAAACTAAAATTTAATTTTTATTTTTGTATTTCTTCATTAGACACATTTGTGTAATGTTCTTGTAGAAGTCAAATGAAGCGCGAATTATACTTTTTTTAATGGAGCGTTTATTGTGGTGTAAAAAGTTGGTGTCTCGAAGATTGTTTCTCTTCCGTCTTTGTTTTACTCTTCCGACTTTGACCGTCAATGCACGACCGTTTAATAATGAAAGCACGCGGTATCGGTACATAATGAATAAGAAAGTCCATTTTAAGTTTTAGTTCTTTATGTCAAATTATTAAAAGAGGGAAAAGGAGAGTGTTTGGTGTGGCATGGACCATCCACCTTTGCATGGTAATGATACAAAATATTGCTCTCGAATCCAAGACTGGTTTGGAACTTCTGTACAGTACTTTAGTAGTTCTTTTATTTGGACTTTAAACTTTTGGATTGGGTTCTTATGCACTTTTCTTTTCTTATCACCCTACCCAAAAATGAAATGTTTTCTACCCCAAACACCGAAGATTTTAGAAAAAATAAAATAAAATCTCTTAACGTTTTAAAAAATATATATTACCCATATTTTTGTTAATAAATTCTATTTATTTTAATAATAAATTTATTTTTGATTTATGATTATATCATATTCCTATAATAAATAAATTAATATATTGACCTAAGACGTGTAATCGATGATGTGCATAATAAAATTAACAATTTTTTATTTAAAATTGAGATGTAATTACTTTTTACTCAAATTATTCACTCTAAATTATGAATATACCATTTCCAATGATAAGATAATTAAAAAAGATGAATAATAGATAAAATTAAAGTCCATTTTATTTTCTTCCAAAGCAAATTGGGCAAAATGAGATATTAAATAGACATCTATATGGACAAAAGGCAAATTGTGAAAATGGAAAGTAAAATTTGGGGGCTCATTGTCTAAAATCAATATGTTGATTATCTCTTATAGGGACATAATAGTCATTATGAACTAAAATAAATTTACTATTAAAATAAATGGAATTTACTAACAAAAATGAGAATTATATGTCTTTTTTGAAATGGTAAGGGGTTTTATGTTCTTTTTCGAAAAGTTAAGAAGTTCACTATCCTTTTCCCATAAAAAGATCATGACTCTTCTAAAATTTTCTACATTGAATAAAGGGCTAAGTTAGGATCGTTTTAAGAGGCCAAAAATAATTTTAAAACTTAAAAGTTATTTTGATTTTTGTTTTTTTTAAGTCACTTTTGTGAAAATCATCAAGGACTTATAAAAGAAATAGAAGGGTGCCTTTTCAAAATATGATTTTGATAATCTGTTTTATATTTAATATAATTTCATATTTACATACTCACGTAGATTAAAAAATCTAAAATTATCCTATTCTAAATATTATTATTACCAATTATATTGAGATAATAAAATAAAACAAATAAAATTAATAAAAATAAAAAATTAACTATCAATCATTATTTACACATAATAATATACATGTTTTTAAATGTATAAATAATTTTTATTCAATAATATGTTCATTTTACTCATTTGTATATTTTTGTAGTAGTCTAACAATAAAATTTATTAGACACGTACGACTATTTTTAAAAATTATATTTTGAAAATAAATTCTACCAAACATTTAATTATTCTCTTCACGACTGATTGCTTTTACAATATAGCTAACGATAATTATTTAAAAGCCAAAGTATCACCAAACTAGCCTAAAATCTAGAAGCACTTGACAATATATGGCATTCATGGTTGACCAACTACATCCAAAAATGAATCATGTGGGTGCTATTTAATTGAGATAGTAAAAATCTCTTGTGTTAAGACAAGAGTTTTAGGGTTGCAACCCTACACACGTTGGTAAAAGGAGCATTGAGTTGTCATTCGACTAAATATGAAAAATGTGTTAGCTTAAAGGGCTACATATAATGTAATTTTAATGATAACAAACATGTGTATTAAGTAATTTAATAAATATTATATTTCACATTTTCACTAGTTTTTGAAGGGTAATATTTATACAAGTGAATCAAGTGAAATCAAGTTCAAGATACTCAACGGGCAACGGCGAAATCAAGAGTAAAATTTAGAGCTCAACGGACAAATTAGTACGATAAATTCTTGTAAAGTTGGTATGATTTAATTGACGCATGATTTAGCATTTGAGAGGCTTAAGAGATTAATTTAATTAAATACTTTTTATAAACTAAAAGTTTATTTTTATAAAGTAAAGTATTTTATGGATTTGAGTAATTTGGACTTAAATGCTAAGTTTTGAAATCTTTGATTTTAATAAGTATTATTATTAAATTTCGGAGTTGGATTTTTTTACAAACATTTGAAATGTTTTGGGCCATACTATAATTTATGAATATTTTGGACTAAAGTGAAAGATTTTGAGAACTTTGAAAAATATGGGTATTATGTTGAAAATGACCTTTTTGCAAAACAATAATATCTTTGGGGCCATATCATAATTTCAGAAAATTTGGGAAAGACAACTATTCTTAAAAAATTCTAAAATTGGACCTATTTGTAGTGTTATGACGTTTTGGGGCGTATTATAATTAGAGAAAGTTTTGGGCCACAAGTGTAATTTTAATGAATATTGTTACTGTAGCAAATTCAAAAATAACTGTAATATCACTGTTCATGAGCGGTTAACCGCTTGGGTGCGGGAATTTACCTATAATTGATAGTTTTAGAGCTTTAACTATAAAAACTCAACTCAAACTTCATTTTATGAATTAATGCAAGCATAAACAAGATTATATAATATATATTGAGTTTCCATTTCGTAAATCATCATTTATTGAATCATCATTGAGTTATGATAAGTGCATATTTTCCATATATTTTGCTATTAATTTCTCCATCTTTTTCTTGTTTTGGTCTTAAATATTCTAGTTATTTTAGTTAATTTTTAAATTATATATATTTTACCCTTAATTATTTAATTACTAGTTATTTTTAATTAATTGAATTATTTTGTTGAATGAGGAATTAATTGAAGATTAAGGATAAAAAGGATATGAAGAAGTTCAAATTAAGAAGGAATAAAGATTAAATTGGAAGACAAAAATACAGTCAAGAATTGATAGAACCGAGTGGAAGAAATCAAAGTAATTAATCCAATTGAGAAATGTTGAATAATTAAAAGATATAATTTTTCCAATTAGCAATTGGAGTGCACGTGCATGACATTGTAAAAGTGGAAAGTAATTTAAATGGGCCCGCAGTTGACTTTCAAAAGTTGAAATTAATGACTTTCGGTGGTGTTAAATTGGAAAAGGATTTCAATTAAAATTGAAAAAGTATTTCAATTAAAATTGAAAAATGATTTCTTTAGAATTGTTGGAGAAGAATTCGGTCAACTAGCATTATAAAAGGAGAGCCGCCAGAGAGCGAGAGAAAGAGAGGAGAATCGGCAGTAAGAGACTTTGAGATTGCAGCCGCAAGAAGGAAAAAAATAAGGGAGAAACCGAAAAGGAGTTGAAGAAAAAGACAGCCGCTTGAATTAATCTTCATGATTGGTTTTGTCAATTCTCTTATTCTCAATTCAATTATGTTAGGCTAGATTTTTATTTGGTTGAGGGTGAATTCAAAACCCCGAATATGTCACATGATTAATTTTTAATTTCTATCATTCAATTTATTTAATTGAGATTGTTTATGTTCTTCTATAATTAATATTCATGGTTTATTCTTGTTTTATTTAAGTGGACAATTAGATAGAACTTGAATAAATTCTATTATTAAATTAAAATTCTTGATCTGTAATTGTCTTGATATTTTAATCATTAGTAGCAAGTTGGAATCAGTAATTTCAATTAGAGAACATAACCTAGGTTAAATAATCCGAACTTTTGTGTGTTTATTACCTAGATAAACCTAATATCTTTCTCGGTTTAATGCTTCCATTATCTTAAATTTAAAGAGCTTGTTTTAAATTATTTATTGGTTAGAGATTAGGTGAAGAGCTTATTTTACCTAACAACACACTAAGGAAAGATTGAGACTAACAGAGCTTATTGTTGTTTACGGTTAATAGTTTCAATATAAATTGATGATAGAATTGATATATTATGTACATGTTTGGTGGTGGCGAATGATCCTTTAACCAAAGTTTTCATCATTATTATTTTTTTCTCCTTTAATTAGGATTTTTATTAAATTCTTGTTCGTACTTTTAAATTTTTTTATTTCTTACTATTTAGTTAAAAATTCATAAACCCCTTTTTTTATTTATAATTGGCATTTTCTTTAGTTAGATTAATTTATATTATTACTACTATTATTTTATTTTAAATCTTGCTTTAGAGTTGATAGTAAATATAACTAGCATAGTTTGTGTGGGATCGATCCTTACTCACTCTGTACTAATTATTTATATTAGTGGTAAAGTTTTAAATTTAGTGCACATTAACGCACTACCAAATTTTTGGTGCCGTTGCCGGGGATTAGCGTCTAGTTTGTTTATTATCACTCATTTATTTTATTATTTTTATTTTTATTTCTTTTCTCATTTTATTTATTTATTTTATTTTAATTAGTTATTTTTTGTTCTATATTTAGATTTTCATGAGCATAGAGGACATTCGATTGAAACTCGAACAACTTAGAGCAACCTCATCATATTCAGAACTCGATTTTGCCATCCACATTCCACTCCCGAAGACAAAGCCAAGCAGCCCAGAACCCGAACCAATGGCTCAGAATAACAATCGAACACTTAAAGAGTTGGTAGCTCCTAACTTGGACCAGAAACCCTTATGCATTGAGAATCCAAACCCTCAGGTAAACTTTGAACTCAAATCTGGGATGATTCATCTTCTTCCTACTTTTCATGGTCTTGCAGGAGAGGATCCGAATAAGCACTTGAAGGAGTTCCATGTGGTCTGCTCCACAATGAAACCAGCCGGAGTTTCTGAAGAGCAAGTTAAGCTAATGGCCTTCCTATTCTCTTTGGTGGATTTCAGCCAAGGAATGGTTGTACTATCTCCCCTCTGGTACTGTCACTACATGGAATGAGATGCGTTAGCAATTTTTGGAGAAATATTTCCCAGCATCAAAAGCTGGCAGCATTCGGAAAGAAATTTGTGGAATCCGAAAGTATAATGGAGAGCCGCTCTACGACTATTGGGAACGATTTAAAAAGCTATGTGCTAGTTGCCCCCACGATCAGATAAGTGATCAATTTCTTATTCAATACTTTTATGAGGGTCTACTATCTATGGATAAAGTATGATTGATGCCGCTAGTGGAGGAGCACTCGTGGATAAGACACCAAAAGCAGCCCGAAATCTCATTGGTAACATGGCTGCTAATTCCCAACAGTTCAACACCAGGAACGATTTACTGCCGCCACCTAAGCGAGTCAATGAGGTAAGTACTACTTCTCTAGAGTAACAAGTTTCAAATCTTACTTTTTTGGTGCAATAATTAGCTCTAGGGCAATAAATGAGACCGTGTGGCCTATGTTCTATGGTCGGACATGCGACTGACATGTGCCTTGCTATCCAAGAGGGTTCACATGAGCAGGCCAACGCAGTTGAAGGGTTCTTAGGCCAACCAAGACAAAGGTATAATCCATACTCTTATTTTTACAATGAAGGATGGAAGGATCACCCTAATTTTAGGTATGCGAACCAACAATAAGGCATTTCTAATGTGGCACCGTCTCGACCATCGGGATACTCCCAACACCGGGTGCAACAACCTTACCAAGTTCGGCCACCTCCACCTCCTCAAAATCAAGGTACATCTTTGGAAGATCTTGTAAAAGTTCTCGCTACTAACTCTATACAATTCCAACAGATTGCCCAGACACAGCTCCAACATTTAGATAATCAAATTGGCCAACTGGCTACATCTATGAGTATGATAGAGGGTAGAACTTCAGGAAAGTTACTTTCTCAACTAGAAATTAATCCAAAGGAGAATGCTAGTGCTATGTCTCTTAGGAGCGGAAAGCAATTGAGACCATTATTAGCTAAGCCATCAAAAGTGTCCACAACATCATCGCCCTCCGTGACCAATTCCTCCCCTGAGGCTCTTCCTTTAACAAGGAAAGACGATTCCCACTTGGCATTGCCAGTCGATCCATCTAGCCAGGTTAAGTACCCCCTCACCTCGAATTAAGACTCTTTCCATTCGTCCACCATTTCCTAGCATATTTAAACAATTTAAGAAAGAGGACCAAGAAAAAGAGATCCTTGCGACCTTTCGTAAAGTAGAGGTAAATATTCCTCTACTTGATGCTATTAAAAGAGTGCCGCGTTATGTAAAATTTTTGAAGGAATTATGCAACAACAAGCGAAAGTTGAACGGTAATAAAAAGGTAAGTGTTGGAGAGAATGTTTCTGCTATACTTCAAAGAAAACTTCTGTCTAAGTGCAAGGATTCAGGTACTTTCACTATCCCCTGCACTATTGGTAATACCAGATTCGAAAGATGTATGCTAGATTTAGGGGCCTCAATTAATGTTATGCCATATTCGATTTATAACTCCTTAAATTTAGGTCCAATGGAAAAAACCGGTATAATTATTTGATTGGCTGACAAATCTAATGCTTACCCGAAGGGGGTTGTGGAAGATGTTCTTGTGTAGGTCAATGAATTGGTCTTTCCAGCTGATTTTTATATCCTTGAAATGGAGGATGAGTTGTCGCCCAATCCCACTCCTATTCTGTTGGGGCAACCATTCCTTAAGACAGCCCGAACTAAGATTGATGTTCACGATGGAACCCTTACAATGGAATTTGATAGTGAAGTGATCTGCTTCAATATCTTTGAGGCAATGAAGTATCCCAGTGATGTTCATTTTGTTTTTGCCATAGATGATATTAATACTTTGGTGCAGGATTTCTTTGAATTATCTGGTAATGACAGTTTTGAAATTGCCATAAGCAAAAATCTTACGAAAGATGATTCTAAGGAACATGCAAATTTGATAAAGTTGGATGATGAGGTAGAGGAAGCTATAGCGATCTTAGATGGACCAGTCACATTACGCACCAATGGGTATAATGTCTCTTACCTTGAATTGCCTTTATTAAATGAGAAACTTTTACCTTCAATTGTGCAGGCACCTACCTTAGAACTTAAGCCACTCCCAGAGCACCTGCAATATATTTACTTGGGTGAGAATGAAACACTTCCAGTCATAATTGTTAAAACCCTCACTTCGGTTCAACAAGAAAAGCTAATTAGGGTGCTTCGGGATCACAAGACGGCGATTAGTTGGACCATTACCGACATTAAGAGAATTAGTCCTTCCATGTGCATACATCGCATTTTCCTAGAGGTAGGGTCTAAACCAACAAGAGATGCACAACGCTGCCTTAATCCACCAATGATGGAAGTCGTAAAAAAAGAGATACTGAAACTCCTTAATGTGGGGATTGTTTATCCAATTTCTGATAGTAAATGGGTGAGTCATGTGCAGGTAGATCTAAAAAAAATCAAGCATCACAGTGGTCAAGAATGAAGAAAATGAGCTTGTGCCAATAAGAGTTCAAACTGGGTGGAGAGTTTGCATTGATTATCGTAAACTGAATGCAGTCACTCGCAAGGATCATTTTCCTCTGTCATTCATTGATAAAATGCTTGAAAGGTTAAGTGGTCACTCTCATTATTGTTTTCTTGATGGTTACTCAGGTTATAATCAAATCGTTATCGCTTCGGAAGACCAAGAGAAAATGACCTTCACATGCCCCTTCAGAACATTTGCTTACCGACGCATGCCTTTTGGTCTCTGTAACGCTCCTACCACTTTCAAAGATGTATGATGAGTATTTTTTCTGATTATGTGGAGAACATCATTGAGGTATTTATGGATGATTTTACAGTTTATGGTGATTCTTTCGATAGATATTTAGATAACCTTACACTTGCTCTTAAACGATGCATTGACATTAACCTTGTGCTTAATTGGGAAAAATGTCATTTTATGGTTAATCAAGGTATTGTATTAGGCCATATTATTTCTGAAAGGGGGATTGAAGTTGATAAATCTAAGATAGATCTTATTCACTCCTTACCACCTCCCACTAGTGTAAGGGAGGTTCGTTCTTTTCTTGGTCATGTAGGTTTCTATCGTATGTTTATCAAGGACTTCTCCAAGATAGCATTACCCCTCTGCAACTTACTTCAAAATGATGCAACATTTGACTTCAATGAAGAGTGCCAAAGAGCTTTTAAGAAGTTAAAAGAAGTTTTGACATCGGCTTTTGTGATTCAACCACTGAATTGGGATTTACCATTTAAGATTATATGCGATGCCAGTGACTATGCTGTCGGAGCCGTGTTGGGCCAGCATGTGGGCAAGCTTCCTCATGTCATTTATTATGCCTCTCGTACATTGAATGATGCACATCTTAATTACTCCACTACCGAGACATAACTTTTAGTAGTTATCTTTGCCTTAGAGAAATTTCGTTCTTATTTAATTGGATCTAAGGTAATCATTTATTCTGACCATGCAGCTATTAGGTACTTGCTCACAAAAAATGATGCCAAGCCGCGTCTTATTCGATGGATACTTCTATTACAAGAATTTGACTTAGAGATTCTAGATAAGAGGGGTTCTGAGAATTTGGTGGCAGATCATTTGAGTCAACTTACCTATAACGAAGATGCACTTCCATTGCATGAGAACTTTCCAGATGAGCAGTTATTACATGTAGGTATAGTTACTCCTTGGTATGCAGATATTGTCAACTACTTGGTTACTAGGACAGTACCGAAAGAGATAACCCGTGCACAAAAGGCCAAGATCAGGAGTGATGCCAACTACTATGTGCGGGATGAGCCATACTTGTGGAAGCATTGTTCTGATCAAGTTATTAGAAGGTGCGTACACAAAACTGAATTTACTTATATTCTCACCTTTTGTCATACATTGGATTGTGGAGGACATTTTAGACCAAAGAGAACAGCCCTTAAGGCACTTGCGAGCGGTTTTTATTGGCCATCACTATTTAAGGTCGCATATTTGTTTTGCAAATCTTGTGATCGTTGTCAGAGAACAGGTAATTTGGGACCTAGAAATCAAATGCCGCAATCTCTCATTCTTATAGTTGAGATTTTTTATGTTTGGGGCATCGACTTCATGGGACCATTTCCTTCATCATTTGGTAATCTCTATATTGTTCTTGTGGTTGATTATGTTTCAAAATGGGTGGAAGCAAAAGCCACCCGAACTAATGATTCTAAAGTTGTGGTAGATTTTATAAAGAGTAACATCTTTACAGAGGCACTCACTTTTGTAACAGGTCAGTAGAAGCCCTCTTTCAAAAATACAATATCACTCACAAGGTATCTATATCTTACCATCTCCAAACTAGTGGGCAAGCTGAGGTGTCTAATAGGGAAGTGAAATTAATCCTTGAAAAGACAATTAATCCAAATGAAAGGATTGGAGCTTACGACTTGATGATGCACTTTGGGCATATAGGACCGCATACAAAACTCCTATTGGCATGTCACCTTACAGGATGGTATATGGTAAGCCTTGTCATCTTCATGTGGAACTTGAACATAAAGCATGGTGGGCTGTGAAACAATGTAACATGGAACTAGACGCCGCCGGCCAACACAGAAAGCTCCAATTGCAAGAATTAGAGGAAATTCGAAATGCAACCTATGAGAGTTCACGAATCTATAAGGAAAAGACTACGGCTTTTCATGACAAGCAGATCTTAAGAAAGAATTTTAAAGTTAAACATAAAGTTTTGCTATTCCATTCTCGCCTTAAGTTGTTTCCAAGTAAGTTACGTTCTCGATGGATTAGGCCTTTTGTTTTTATTAATGTTTTTCCTTATGGTGTCGTTGAGATTAGGAGCTTAAAGACAGGTAAAGAGTTCAAAGTTAATGGTCATAGGTTGAAGCTTTACTATGAAAACTTTCAAACACTCAATGTAGATGAGGCTCCACTTTATGAACCTGCGTACGTTGATGAGTGAAACTTGAGAACCATGTCAGGCTGAGGACAATAAACCAAGCGCTTATTGGGAAGCAACCCAATGGCTGGAAAAAAGATTTTGAGAGCACGCCATAATAGATTTGATCTTTCTCCCTCTCATTCTCATTTACTTTACCCACTTTGTGTTGAATTTTGTTTGTTTTTGTTTGTGTGTCTCATCTCATTTCCCCATGTTTAATTCTATCTTTTGTTAGCTTAGGCTTACATTGAGGACAATGTAAGAATTAAGTGTGGTGGGTAGATTTCGAACTTAGTTTTTGTTGCTTTGTCTTTTTTATTTTATAAAAAAAAAAGAACAAAACCCAAAAAAAAACAACATTGTTTTGAATATTAGCCAGTGATAAGAATTTGATTGACAATTAATATAGTTCTTAGAAATGGTTGAATATTAGCTTAGTTTATACTTGATTTTTATGTTGATTTCCTCTTAATTGAGATTCTTTAAACCATAAACACTAATATCAATTATTTCATAATTTTGACTTAGAATTTGAGATTGACACAGCCTGAGTTGAGAATTTTAGATTGAGTAAATGACTGTTTGTCTTGATTCTTATCTCCATAATACAATATAGTATACACAGGCACCATAGTCAGAAATAGCTACCTATAACCCTTAAGAGTGAAGCTATCATTGAGTAATTTGAGCCTATGTACCATCAGTATGTAGAGGATAATCTACCATGAGAAGAAGGCTACCTTAAGGGGTAGAGTGAAAGCTCCTGACTATAAAAAAAAAATCAAAAGAAAATGCACACAAATGCCTGTAAAAGAAAAAAAATTGGAGATCAAAATGATAAGATTAGTTTGACTTACTCTTTTCTTTGTTCGAGGCAAAGGTTGTTGATATTGAAGATTTTGGGAATAGATTTTAATTGAATTGATTCACACACACACTATGAGAATCAAAAGAGAGATGAGATTGACTATTGAATTAAAGATAGAACTTCGATAATATTTGAAATCTTCTTTGAGCTATATGACTTATGCAATCTTTGAGGCTAATTTTATTTTATATTCCTTTGTTCTTTTTCTTCAAAAAAAAAATTGCAATGATGTTTGTGGGTATCATCACTGAAGCCCTCACGAGACTATAACTCGTCCACTAGGGCCGCTTAGCGATTTAAAGGCTTGTTGCATACGCTAAATGCAATTGTGATTTCCTACGAAAGTGGACTAGTTTAGGTTTTCTTTTTATTTTTGTTCTAAGTTTGCTCGAGGACGAGCAAAGGGAAAGTGTGGGGGAATTTGATAAGTTCATATTTTTCATATATTTTGCTATTAATTTCTCTATCTTTTTCTTGTTTTGGTCTTAAATATTCTAGTTATTTTAGTTAATTTTTAAATTATATATATTTTACCCTTAATTATTTAATTACTAGTTATTTTTAATTAATTGAATTATTTTGTTGAATGAGGAATTAATTGAAGATTAAGGATAAAAAGGGCATGAAGAAGTTCAAATTGAGAATGAATAAAGATTAAATTGGAAGACAAAAATACAGTCAAAAATTGATAAAACTGAGTGGAATAAATCAAAGCAATTAATCCAATTGAGAAATGTTGAATAATTAAAAGATTTAACCTTTCCAATTGGCAATTGGAGTGCACGTGCATGGCATTGTAAAAGTGGAAAGCAATTTAAATGGGCCCGCAATTGACTTTCAAAAGTTGGAATTAATGGCTTTTGGGGGCGTTAAATTGGAAAAGCATTTCAATTAAAATTGAAAAAGGATTTCTTTAGAATTGTTGGAGAAGAATTCGGTCAACTAACATTATAAAAGGAGAGCCAATAGAGAGCGAGAGAAAGAGAGGAGAATCGGCAGCAAGAGACTTTAAGATTGCAGCCGCAAAAAGGAAAAAAACAAGGGAGAAACCGAAAAGGAGTTGAAGAAAAAGGCAACCGCTTGAATTAATCTCCATGATTGGTTTTGTCAATTCTCTTATTCCCAATTCAATTATGTTAGGCTAAATTTTTATTTGACTGAGGGTGAATTCAAAACCCCGAATATGTCACATGATTAATTTTTAATTTCTATCATTCAATTTATTTAATTGAGATTGTTTATGTTCTTTTATAATTAATGTTCATGGTTTATTCTTGTTTTATTTAAGTGGCCAATTAGATAGAACTTGAATAAATTCTATTGCTGGATTAAAATTCTTGATCCATAGTTGTCTTGATATTTTAATCATTAGTAGCAGGTTGGAATAAGTGATTTCAATTGGAGAACATAACCTAGGTTAAATAATCCGAGCTTGTGTGTTTATTATCTAGATCAACCTAATATCTTTCTCTATTTAATGCTTCCATTATCTTAAATTTAAAGAGCTTGTTTTAAATTATTTAATGGTTAGAGATTAGGTGAAGAGCTTATTTTGCCTAACGACATACTAAAGAAAGATTGAGACTAACAGAGCTTATTGTTGTCTACGGTTAATAGTTTCAATATAAGTTGATGATAGAATTGATATATTATGTGCATGTTTGGTGGTGGCGAATGATCCTTTAACCAAAATTTTCATCATTATTATTTTTTTCCTTTAATTAGAGTTTTTATTAAATTCTTGTTCGTAGTTTTAAATTTTTTTATTTCTTACTATTTAGTTAAAAATTCATAAACCCCCCCTTTTATTTATAATTGACATTTTCTTTAGTTACATTAATTTATATTATTATTACTACTATTATTTTATTTTAATTCTTGCTTTAGAGTTGATAATAAATATAACTAGCATAGTCTCTATGGGATCGATCCTTACTCACTCCGTACTAATTATTTATAACTAGCATAGTCTGTTCCCTTATTCTTTTAATATTGTGCTTGATTGAATTTATTTTTTTTATTTGATTAAGGAAATAGATTAAATTGTTGTGCGAATTATATTGCATAATTTTAAAATCCCAATTCACCTCCCCTCTTGGTTTGCATAACTTGCATTTCAAATTGTTCCTCATGCCATATTTTCAAAACTGGAAAATGCTATTCGCCTTTTGATGAGTGGTGGATCGCTGCTCTTCCAACTATGAGAGTAGTAGTTTTAGTCCTTAGGGACACAAATTCTCTGTAAATTAAGAATGTCTTAATAGGGCTATTTTAAAGTCTTTCTTCCTTGCAAAATGCAAGTGGAGCAGACATTCCTTAATTATTAGTGAGTGTAGACAATTTAAGCAAATGGTTTAATAGAATTTAATGTAAAGTTGTAATCTCAACTAATTATCTAATTGTAAATATTAATAATTGTATATTGGAATATAATAGTTGTAAATATCAAATGTAATATAAGTTATTTAATTGTATTATTCGTATAAAAAAAATGGGACTAAAAAACGATCAAATGACACTTTGCATTTCTCTAATATTTTCTTGATGTCATTTTCAATTATTTTTATATTTTTAGCCAAATGTTCTCCAAGAACAATTTTCTTATCTTCAATGTGAATAGATGTAATCATATCAATCATCTCAGCTTCCACCACACTTTTCTCTAGATTGAGCATTATGTGAAAAAGTGAAGAAGATTCCTCATTTCTTACCTTTAGAGGAAGTTATTACATGAATATATACAGGGCTAATAAGCTATATAAGGTAATGAATAAATCTAATATCTAATTCCTATGTCAAAGGGATTGCAAATAAAATAAATACAGAAAATCAAAAGAGACAGAAATCAATTACATAAATTAAGGGAAATCAATCTTAACATCAAGAGGGGATGTATGTCAAGAATGTTCAACATGCTGATTAAACTCTTGAAGACGTTTCCTCCTAAAGCTTATGTAAAGACGTCAGCTAGCTGAAGGGATGAAGAAACAAATCTAGTGACAATCTGACCTGCTTGAATTTTTTCTCTCACAACATGGCAGTCAAGCCCGATATGTTTCGTGCGTTCATGGTACATAGGATTTGCAGCGATGTGAAGAGCTGCTTGGTTATCACAAAACAATCGGATTGGTCCCAAAGAAACTTGCAGATCGTTAAATAAGTATCGGAGCTAAATGAGTTCACAAGTTGCAATAGCCATGGATCTGTACCTAGTTTCAAAAGATGATATGGAAACAATTATTTGCTTCTTCGTTTTCCAAGAGATTAAAGAGTCTCTAAAAAAAACACAGTAACCCGAAGTTGATCTCCTTGTCATAGGACAGTTAGCCCAATTAGCGTCACAATATGCCTTTAGTTGCAGGGAGTTATTGGAGGAGAATAACAATCCAAGTCCTGGACCATTTTTCAAATATCTCACAGCGCAAAGAGCAGCATCCCAATGAGGCTTTCTTGGAGCATGCATAAATCGATTTAGATTGTTTACAGAATATGTAATATTTAGTCTAGTAATTGTAAGATAAATTAACCAACCTACCAATCTTCTATAACGAGAATGATTATTCAACAAATCACCTTCAGAATCTGAAAGTTTGTTGGCTATAAAGATATCGAGAGAATGCGGATTTGTAGACTGTTGAATTATATATTTATTGAGCAACAAAATCATCTATTTATACAGCATAATGAAAACTAAAGTGCAGAAAATTTGCTACATTTGAGCATCATAACTAAGTGCAGGAAAATAGCATGAAGAAGTGGTCATAGTCTAAAAAATAGCAACAGAAAAAAATTCATTTAGCCTCATGAGTCATTGCAGTCAACATTCTCCTCCTTGACTCTGGAGCTGTATACACCAAACTTTTTCCTCAAGAATTCATATCTAATTATTGATAAAGAGTTCCGAAGATGTCAGAAAGCTCCGAAAACCTTGAAACCCATGAAAAACCTAGTTTGATGAAAACGATTCCACCACTGCTGCCTGAGAATCGTTCTACCAAAAAGGCTCATTTTCACAGCCATGGTATGGATGCGGATAACCCACCGCCGCTATCTTTCAAGGATGCGCTCGTGCCCTGTACTCAACAGAGAAGTTTTGATGATACTGAGATGGATGACGAGTGGGACTTTGAACCTGGAGATATAATAGTTGGGGATGATTGCGCTATGCCAACCATTAAATTTTCTCAACGAATCCATGAGAAACTAGTTAAACCTTGGCAAAACTCTGTGGTGGTGAAGTTGTTGGGGAGGAATATCGGCTATAAGGTTTTGTGCAATCGGCTGAAGGTCATGTGGCATATGATACCAAATTTTTCAGTAATCGACCTTGAAAATAATTACTTTTTAATTCGTCTTAACTCACCAGAGAATGCTATTTATGCGTTAACTGAGGGGCTATGGCTAATCTTTAGATATTATCTAATAGTCCAACATTGGAATCCCAGCTTCGATAGCACCATTACAGAGATTGATTCTGCAGTTGTTTGGATTCGATTGCCTGGAATGGCTTTCCACTTATATGATAAGCGTGTCCTAAGAAAGATTGGACAACTCGTGAGTAATGTCATTAAGTTATCATAGTAAATTGCGGGAAAGGGGCAAATTTGCTAGGATTGTTGTTCGTGTCTCTTTTACTCAGCCGTTGGTGTCTTAGTTTAACTTGGACAGAAGGATTCAGAAGGTTGAATATAAAGGGCTGTCGTCATATCCTATCAATGTAGTAAGTATGGTCACAATAGCACGATTTGTTTGAATAGACAAACTTTGAATGGGATGAATGAGGCAAACTCTGAGAACAATCCACTAGCTAACGTTCACTTGATAAGATTGGTGTCCCGACTGTGGCCAACAACACCAGCGAGAGGTTTGGCCCATGGATGGTTGTGGCGCGAAAAGGGAGAGCTAGACTAGTTGTGGATAAGGAGAACATTACGGATTCAGAAAGGAATCAGCGAAAGAATTTCAATACTACCTCTCGTTTTATTGCCTTATTTGACGACCATGATGAACCAACCGAGGAGGATTTTACTATTGAGAATCTCATACACGTCCCTCCTTAGCAACCAACAACATCTATTACTGATCATTTCAACACTCGAGAAAACACTACTCTGAAAACCTCTCGCACCCTAAAACCTCATAACCATCTGTCCAAAGGAAAGCAAGTGGCCAAACCGCAGTTTCCAAAACCTAAGCCACCGCACTCTACCGCATCCAATTCCATGCATGAAACTTTACGTCCCCATGTCACCAAAATCCTATCCCACACTACTAATGATCCCAACCCGAGCCCTTTAAGACATACTCCTAGTGATCCCATTGAATTTACTTTCAACTTGACAACTCTTGGTCCCACAAAACATACGGCTGTCACCTTACTTGTTAGAAACTAGGCCACTGCAAGACAGCTACCAAGTGGAAAAACTATTGCCAAACCTGCACAGTAACTTCCTCCAAAGCAGCTTGCGGAGCCTCTCGATGGCAAGGATGCAGGGGTTATTGACATAATGGTGAATTATGAGGGTGATTCTCAACCTGTATTTGGACATGAAGGTGAAGACATTATGTCCGATGATAAAGACATGGTTGTACAGGAGACTCCTAGAGTGCATGAAGGAATGATGGTGGGGCTTAGTGCGTAAGCCGTTCCTGCTCACCCACTTTGTCTATAATTGTTTTGTGACAATCTCAATCTTATTCTGGAACGTTCAAGGGGCGGGGTCCCCAACTTTTAGATGAACTTTTGCTGCTCTAGTTAAAAGCTGTAATCCTACAGTTTTAGCAATTTTCGAGCCAAGAATCAGTGGGAAGAAAGTAGACGATTTCATTAAAAAAAGTGGTTTTGACGGCTCTCATCGTGTGGAGGCTAATGGGTTTGCTAGAGGTATTTGGGTGTTATGGCGTGATTTTTTTTACGTTGAGGTTGCCTTAAATCATAACCAGTTTATACACTTAAAAAACAGTATCCAAAATGTTATTCAAGCTTGGGTCACAGCAGTCTGTGCGAGCCCCAACTCAATTAGCCGTCGTGAGCTTTGGCATCAATTGAACTGCATTGCGAGATCGATGCATGATCCTTGGCTGGTGGGGGTGACTTTAATTCAATTTTATATGCTGAGAAAAAACATGGAGGGTCTTAATTGGGCACGGGTATTTGTCTAAGCTTCAATTCATGGTTTCATGCTAATCAAATGGTTGATTTGCCTTTTAGTAGTCCTGGGTTCACTTGGGCTCGTGGGATTTTGTCCAAGTGCCTTGATCGTGCTCTGAGTAATAAGGATTGGATTCTAAAGTTCGATAATTATTCGGTTACCAATCTTCCGAGAGTTGATTCTGATTACAGACCGGTTTTGGTTTGTTTTGAACACAATGGTAGAGGAATGGGGAGTATAAAACCTTTATGTTTTCTAGCGGCCTGGATGACAGACAATCGGTTTGGGAATTTTATGCAGGATAATTGGCAGAAAAATATGCCTTATTCTCAAGCAACTTCTAACTTCACAAGTAAAGTAGCTACTTGGAATAGGGAAGTCTTTGGCAATATATTTAAACGGAAAAAAGAATTGCTGGCTCGACTTGGTAAGGTTCAGAAAGCCTTGGAAAATCAGTAGCTTGTATCGTCTGGAGGCAAGGTTAAAAAAGAAACTGGAAGAAGTAATGTCTCGAGAGGAGTTGTTATGGTATCAAAAATCTCGCAGAGAGTGGATCAAATATGGAGATCGGAATACATCGTTCTTTCATCAAAAAACCATTACAAGGAGGGCTTGTAATCGCATCACTGTGATTAGGGATGATGGAGGTAATTGGCTTTATGAAGCACAAGAAATTAAAACCCATGCTGTGACTTTTTTCTCTACATTATATAAATTTGAATAGGATACATATCAACCGTATCATGTACAAGGTTGTTTTTCTCAAATTGACCACACCCGCTTGGCGAGTCTTGCTATGCCAATTGATAAGGAGGAAATCCATGAGGCTGTCTGTCAGATGAGTCCACTCAAAGCTCCTGGAATCAATGGCTATCCGGTCGGGTTTTATCAGACTCAGTGGCATATTGTTGGTGAGTCTTTTAGTGCTGGTATAAAGGAAGTCTTTAATTCGCACAGTATCCCCAGAGAGGTTAGTAAAACTCTCCTAGTCCTAATCCCAAAGAATGAGCGTCCCACATCTTTCAAGATGTATCGCCCTATTAGTTTATACACAGTATTTTATAAAATAGTAACCAAGATTATTGTGACTAGACTCCAAGCTTTACTCTTGATCTTATTGGACCTCAGCAGACAAGTTTTGTCCTCGCCCGACATATTACGGAGAATATCAATATTGCCCAAGAGGTTGTCCACTCTATGCGAAGAAAAATGGGTAAAAAAGGTTTAATGGCTATTAAGATTGATTTAGAGAAAGCATATGATAGATTGAACTGGAATTTTATTCATGAGACTTTAATGGAGATATCTTTACCTTTCGATCTCGTCCAGTTAATAATAGAGTGCATTACATCTAATAGGATGAACATTTTGTAGAATGGGGAATTAACGGGGGATTTTTCCCCTAGTAGAGGTGTTCGGCAGGGTGACCCGTTGTCTCCTTATATATTTGTTCTCTATATCGAGAGACTGAGTCATGGGATTTATCGCTCAATCCATCAAGAATAATGGAAACCAATTCGCTTAGCTCGAATGGGTACTCCCCCAAGCCATTTATTTTTTGCTGATGATCTATTACTCTTTGCCGAGGCTTCTAGTGCACAAGCTTTTTTCATTAATTCGGTCTTAGAAGAATTTTATTTAAGCTCTGGCGCAATGGTGAACAAATCTAAGACTCAAGTCTATTTTTCTAAAAATATCTCTAGGGCTGTAGCTGGCCGATTATGGTGTGAGCTGGGGTATATAGTCAAAAACGATTTGGGCAATTATTTAGGCATGCCTCTGCTGCATTGCCGGGTTTCGAAGCAAACCTATTAGGGAATTCTGGATAAAATGAAGCAAAGACTTTCGGGTTGGGCTGCTTCCCAACTATCCTTTGCAGGGCATATTACCCTCACCCAATCCATCCTCCAAGCAATCCATATTTATGCTATGCAGACTACTAATTTACCAGCTAGTATCAAGACTAAAATTGATCAAGTTTGCAGAAGATTCTTGTGGAGTGGGAATGACGAAATGCGTAAGATGAGTTTAATTAGTTGGCACACTATATGTCAACCGAAGCTGGCTGGTGGGCTAGGATTTAAAAGGTTGGATATTATGAATGAAGCTTTATTGTTGAAGGTGGCTTGGAACTTGATCACTGAGCCTGGTAAACTTTGTGCCCGGGTACTAGCTACAAAGTACAGAGTGTCTCTCTCAGATATCCCACAATTTCTTCCCACTCGGCAAGGTTCTCATTTATGGAAGTCTGTGTGTCGAATTTGGGATCATGCCAAGCGGGGGTTACAGTGGAATGTTGGTAATGGTCTGAGAGTTAAATTTAGGTGGGACTGTTGGGCCACGACATCTTCTCCCCTTGTGGCTTTTATTTTGAAACCAATACCTCCTAAACTTTGTGATTTATATGTGGCTGATTTTGTGACTACAGATGGCACCTGGAACTAGCCAAAGTTCAACTACCTTTTATCTTATAATGCAGTGATGTGCATTGCTTCAGTTCCTCCTTCGACGCGTAATGGTGCTGATAAAGCTTACAAGGCAGCTGCAACTCATGGAAAGTTCACAAAGAAGTCAGCGTATGATCACTTGGTTCAGCCATATTTGCAGGAAAGGATACGATTTGGCATTTAGCGTGGTCATGGAAGGGCCCGTAGAGCATAAAGACTTTCATTTGGTTGGTGCTGCATAATCGCTTGAAGACGCGAGGAGAATTAGTATCACGACATTCAACAATTGAACCACATTGTGAGAGATGCAGGTATGAGTTGGAGATCACGATCCATGTGCTCCGTGATTGTCTTTATTCTAGAGCGGTATGGATTTGACTTCTTTGGGACCATAACCATCATGATTTCTTTAATGCTGATCTTGCGGAGTGGATGTCAAGGAATTTGTAAGCTTCAAACAAGTCTCTAAGTAGCAACCTTTGGCGTGTCCTGTTTGAAGTGGTTATTTGGCGGATTTGGTTCTGGCGGAATCATTTTATTTTTACTAAGGATTATTGGGAGAGCAATACTATTGAAACAGGATATGAAAGTCAAGGTTGTTGAAATTCAACGAAGTAATTCCTTTTCCTTTGCTGCTGGCATGACCCGTATCGAAAGATGAATTTGTTGGACTGCGCCTGTTTGGCCTTGGGTTAAATTAAATACAGACGGTGCCACGAAATCTTCAGGGATTGCAAGAGCTGGTGGGCTAATCCATGATTTCAGAGGTATTTGGCAGGTAGGCTACAGTGCCAATTTAGGTGTTTGCTCGGTGACTTCAGCTGAGCTCCGGGGTTTATTTCACTGACTATCTATTGCTTGGCAATATGGTTTTCGCAGAGTTTACGTGGAAGTAGACAACATGTGTGTTATGAAGTTAATCTCTAGCTCAAACCCTCCTATTAATGAGCATTTTACCCTCATTCAAGAAATTCAAGCACTTCTCGGGCGTGATTGGTTGACCAAAGTGGAGCATATCTACCGAGAAGCCAATGAAGCAGTTGATTTCATGGCCTCGTACAGTTTTTCTTTCTCTTTAGGTTTACATCGCTTTCAATCTATTCCTCAAAATATGCTTAGCATATTGATTAATGATGTTCATGGGGTTGCACACTCCCGCTTAGTGTTGCCTTAGCTCTCTTAAGAGCCATTTAATGATAATAAAAAAAGAGAATTCATATCTAATCTTTGGAAGTGCTTTTGTTAAGATGTTAGCACTTTGATTCTCTGATTTGCAGTAGATCAACTGCACTTCTCCTTCTTTTTGTACTTCTCTTAGAAAATAAAGTTTTATCTTGAAGTGTTTTGTTTTGCCATGGAACACTGGATTATTAGCAATTGAAATTGTATCTTGGTTGTCCACAAATATTTATGTGCCTTCTTATTGTTCCATATGCAAATCTGTCATGAGTTTCCTGATCCAAAGAGCTTGATTCACAGCTGCAGCAGTAGCTACATATTCTGCTTCTGCTGTGGATTGAGCTATGACTTCTTGGTTTTTAGAACACCCTGAAAAAATTCCAGAACCAAAGCTAAAACAGTAACCTGAGGTGCTTATCATGTTATCAACACATCCAACCCAATCACTATCAGAATATCCATGAAAATGGAAGTTTGTAACTTAATTAAACTTATTCCATAATCAATTGTGCCCTTAACATATCTATGAATTCTTTTTGCCGCCTAAAAATGAATTTAACTGGCACAGTGCATATACCTTGATAGCAAACTCACTGCATGCATGATATCTGGTCTGGTTGTAGTTAAATACATTAGGCAGCCTATTAGGCTCTTGTACAACATTTCATCCACCTTTTCAGCTCCATCTTCTTTGCAAAACTTCTCATTTTGATTCATTGGAGTTGCAGTTGGCTTGCACTCTTCCATGTTGAATTTCTTGAGAACTTCCTTTGCATATTTTTGCTAGGATATAAATATTTCATTTTCCTTTTGATGTACTTGCATACCAAGGAAAAATGTCATCCTCTCAAGGTCTGTCATTTCAAAGACATCTTTTATTTCTTCTTTAAACCTGTCAATCAAGTCCTTGCTACTTCCTGTAACGAGTAGATCATCAACATACAGAGATACCACAAGTATTTCGTTATCAGCCTTCTTGATATATAAAGTAGATTCACTCAGACTTTTTTTTAAGCCTAAGTTTGTTACATGTGTGTCAATTCTGTTATACCAGGACCTTGGTGCCGGTTTTAAACCGTACAGGGATTTCTTCAGTTGATAAACCTTTTCATCTTGTCCTGGAAAAACAAACCCTTCAGGTTGCTCCACAAAAATTTATTCCCCCAAGTATCCATTCAAAAAAGCTGATTTGACATCCATTTGGTGTATAACCCAACCTTGATGTGCAGCAAGAGCAAGCAACATCCTTATAGTATCCAACACTTATTTTGTGGATGATTTATTTTTTTGCAGTAAGGGCAAGGTGGAAAGACTTGAATGTTGCTGCTTTGGCTATTTTTGTTACTGCTTGCAGAACCTCCAAGCTTGTTGTCTTTGTTCTGTTTTTTCTTATTTTTGCCACCTTTGTTGTTTTGTGATTTGGCTTGAAAAGCACTCTCCACATATCCTTCTTGTCTCATAAGCCTCCTTTGTTCCAGTGCCTGCAGTGCATTCAATAATTTTGCCAAGGTAATACTTAACAGAACTCTTGAGTTTTCCAAAGATGAAACTGTAGTCTCAAACTTTTCAGAACCGTGACTAGGATTTTTTTGACAACTCTAGAATCAGAAAAATCAATGCCAAGGAGTCTTACCTTGTTGACAATCTTGAAAAGTCTGTCAGTATATTCTTGAATTGTTTTTTATTCTTTCATCTTTTGCATCTCAAATTCTCGGATCAAATTCAGCACTTGCATCCCTTTGACCCTTTCATTTCCTTCGTATTCTTGCTTCAAAAAATCCCACATCTCCTTGGTTGTTTTAAGTGTCATTATTTTGGAAAAAATGATGGATGAGACTGCTGCAAACAAGGTTGCTGTCGGCTATAAAGATATCGAGAGAATGCTGATTTATAGACTGTTGAATTATATATTTATTGAGCAACAAAATCATCTATTTATACAACATAATGAAAACTAAAGTGCAGAAAAATCTGCTACATTTGAGCATCATAACTAAGTACTGGAAAATAACATGAAGAAGTGGTCATAGTCCTAAAAAATAGCAACAGAAAAAAAAACTGATTTAGCTTCATGAGTCATTGCAGTCAACATTCTCCTCTTTGACTCTGGAGCTACATACACCAAGCTTTTGCCTCAAGAATTCTTATCTAACCTTTGAAGTGCTTTTGTTAAGATGTCAGCACTTTGATTCTCTGTTTTACAGTAGATCAGCTGCACTTCTCCTTCTCTTTGTACCTCTCTTAGAAAATAAAGTTTTATCTTGAAGTGTTTTGTTTTGCCATGGAACATTGGATTATTAGCAATTGAAATTGAAGCTTTATTGTCCACAAATATTTGTGTGCCTTCTTGTTGTTCCATATGCAAATCTGTCATGAGTTTCAGATCTGTATGGCCTTCAATCGCTACTGTTCATTTGCCTTTTACTGCAATGCGTGCCCCATTTCCAATTCTAACTTTGGAAATAGTAGTCTCGTCAAGCTCTCTAAAGAGCTCACGATCATAAGTCATGTGGTTTGTACAACCACTATCTATAAGTAAACTCTCTGTGGAGCTGTTGGTGGCAAAGCATGATACCACAAACATTTGTTCCTCTTGGGGTTGATCCTCAATAGCATTGGCTTCTTTTTGCTATTGTTGAGTCTTGCATATCATTTCCACGTGCCCTAATTGACCACACTTGTGACATTTTGCATTTGGCCTCCACCAACACTTATTTTGTGGATGATTGGTTTTTTTACAGTAAGGGCAAGGTGGAAAGACTTGAGTGTTGCTGCTTTGGCTATTTTTGTTACTGCTTGCAGAACCTGCAAGCTTGTTGTCTTTGTTCTGTTTTTTCTTATTTTTGCCACCTTTGTTGTTTTGTGATTTGGCTTGAAAAGCACTCTCCACATATCCTTCTTGTCTCATAAGCCTCCTTTGTTCCAGTGCCTGCAGTGCATTCAATAAGTTTGCCAAGGTAATACTTAACAGAACTCTTGAGTTTTCCAAAGATGAAACTGTAGTCTCAAACTTTTCAGGAACCGTGACTAGGATTTTTTTGACAACTCTAGAATCAGAAAAATCAGTGCCAAGGAGTCTTACCTTATTGACAATCTTAAAAAGTCTGTCAGAATATTCTTAAATTCTTTTTTATGCTTTCATCTTTTGCATCTCAAATTCTCAGATCAAATTCAGTACTTGCATCCCTTTGACCCTTTCATTTCCTTCGTATTCTCGCTTCAAAAAATCCCAAATCTCCTTGGCTGTTTTGAGCGTTATTATTTTGGAAAAAATAGTGGATGGGACTGCTGCAAACATGGTTGCTTTTGCTTTTCATTTTCTTTGCTTCATCTCTTTTTTATTTCTGATTTGTGCAAGAGTTGGATTGTCTGGCAGGGGCGGAACTTTATATATTTGTTCAACAGCTTCCCACATATCATTAGCATCAAGATAAGCCTCCATTCTAACAGCCCACTCTTGATAATTTGTTTCATCAAACATTGGAGGTGCAATTGCAGTAAATGGACTTTCTGAATTCATTCCGGAAAAGTTTTGTGTTTTTGGGAAGATAGGTGATAATTGTTTAGGAATTGCGTTCAAGCTTTCTCAATCTCACAGGTCCCTAAAGACTAGAGCTCTGATACCATTATGTTGGCTATAAAGATATCGAGAAAAGGCTGATTTGTAGACTGCTGAATTATACATTTATTGAGCAACAAAATCATCTATTTATACAGCATAATGAAAACTAAAGTGCAGAAAAATCTGCTACATTTGAGCATCATAACTAAGTGCAGGATAATAAAATGAAGAAGTGGTCATAGTCCTAAAAAATAGCAATAGAAAAAAAAAACTGATTTAGCTTCATGAGTCATTGCAATCAACAAAGTTTCAGATTTTGTTCCATAGGAAAATCAACTGGTTAAACCCCAAGGAATCCGACATCTTCTAAAATCTCCAATGTATATTTACATTGAGATATAACAATTCCATTTTTGGATCTTACCACTTCCAAGCCAAGAAAGTACTTGAGATAACCAAGATCCTTAATATGAAATTGTCGATGAAGAACAAGTTTGAGATCTTGAATAGCTTGTTCATCATTCCCTGTGATAACCATATCATCCACATAAATGAGAACTAATGTTACCGATGAGTCCTTTACTCACACAAACAATGAGTGATCAGAAAGTGATTTAGTAAATCTAGCTACTTTAATAGCCTCAGAGAATTTAGAAAACCAATTTCGGGGTGCTTGTTTAAGTCCATAGAAAGACTTGTGTAGGCAACATACAAGCTTCTCCTTTGGTCGACACAGACCTGATGGTGAAGTCATATATACTTCTTCATCCAAGTCACCATGAAGAAAAGCGTTATGTACGTCCATTTGAAATAGCGGCTAATTGTGAATTGTAGCTAAAGCAAGAGACATCTCAAAGTGGTTAACTTGGCAACTGGAGCAAAAGTTTCATGATAATACAATCCTACTTTTTGAGTAAATCTCTTTGCTACCAAGCGGGCTTTATACTGTTCGACTGTGCCATTAGAATTATACTTGATGCGAAAGACCCACTTGCTGGCAATGGGTCGTTGGTCTGAGGGAAGAGGAACCAATGACCATGTTTTTTTTTATTTTCAAGAGCAGTGAGCTCATGGTTCATGGCCTCACGCCATTTTGGATCCTGTACTACTTGGGCATATGTGGTAGGCTCAACAACACTTGAAATTGTGTTAACAAAAGCTTGATGAGAAGAAGATAATGAATTATAAGAAATAAAGTTTGCTAAAAGGTATTTAGTACCTTTCTTGGAAGACGATGAGACGCATGTAGTAGAAGTGCACAATTCTGTACTAGCCTGACCACAATGAAAGTCGCGTAACAGTACAAAAGGCTATCGAAGATGATTTCTACAGCGAAGAACAGGGGCAGGCAAAATTAAGTTTGATGAAGAAGATGTGGGTGATAAATGTGATGGAGGAGAAATGGATATATTGGGAGAGGAATGGTCAATATCAGGTGCAGAAGATTGTAGATTTTGTGTAGGCTCTGTGGAAGAATTGTTAGGTGGTGTAAGTGAAGATGAGGTGAGATTTGGATCAAAGTTAGATAAAGGCATGTGAGAAGTATTCAATTGAGTATTAAGATCGGAAGTGGAAAAAGGAAAAATGTTCTCATGAAACATTACATCACGACTTAAGAAAAATTGTCTAATATCAAGATCATAAACTTGATAAGCTTTTTGACTAGATGGATAACCTACAAAAATACACCTACGAGCACGTGGTGAGAATTTGGTTAAAGGTTGAAGATTGGTGGCACAACAAAGACAACCGAAAACCCGTAAATGTGAGTAAGTGGGTGGTTTGTTGTATAATATTTCATATGGTGATTTATTGTGCAACACTAGGGTAGGGAGTCAATTGATGAGATAAGTGGTAGTAAGTAAGCTTTCCCCTTAAAATTGCAATGGTAAATAGGCTTGAAATCGTAAAGCTCTATCTACATTAGGAAGATAACGATGTTTGCATTCTACCACACCATTTTGTTGTGGTGTATAAAGACCAGAGATTTGAAGCAAGATGTCAAGGCTAGAAAAAAATGATTTCATTGAGGTGAACTCTGAGTCATTATCAGTTCGTAATATTTAATTTGACAATTGAATTGAGTGTTAACAAATGTAATAAAGGATTTTAGTAAACCTTGAATTTAATATTTGAATTTCATAAGAAAAATCCAAGTAAATCAACTGTAATCATCAACAATTGTCAAAAATTAATGTGCACCTGTGTGAGTTGCAATTCGATGGGACCCCAAATATCACAATGAATAAGATCAAAGGAATGCATGCTTTGAATTGAACTAGAAGAAAAAAAAATCTAGTTTGCTTTGTCAAAGGACAAATTTCACATGAATGCTGAGAATCAAACATAAAATAAGGAAATTTTTGTGACAAAAGTTGAGATGGTGCTTTGGAAGGGTGTCCCAATCGTTGATGCCAAGTGATGGTAGATGGAGAGGAAACTTGATAAGATTTTGGTGGTGAAGATAACAACTCAGAATGTGGCTCAAGATCGTACAATCCTTTATACTGCTTCCCCAGGCCAATCATCCTCTTCATAGCTAGGTCCTGCAATACACAAAAGGTAGGGAAAAAGTGAATGGAACAATTTAAAGCTGATGTGAGTTGACTAACAAATAGAAGATTCACATGAAAAGAAGGTACACATAGAACATCTTTAACATATAAGTTGTTTGATAGATGAGCTGACCCAATACTTGTAATTTTAGCATGAGAGCCATTTGGTAAAGAGACTTGAGAAGTCATAGGAAGAGAGGTTTTACATGTGAATAAAGTGGCTATATGATTTGTAGCACCACTATTAATGATCCAATTCATTGAATTAAAATTTTGTAAGGTGGATGATAAACAAAAAGGAGTAGAGATACTTGGATAATTTGCAAGAGGATGATTTTCACTGTTTCTGAAGAAGGCTTTAATTTGTGACAATTCTTCGAGAGTAAATTAAAGTGATGAATCAGATGTTTGAACTACCTTTATGGATGCTTGAGAGGATTCAGTTCCTATTTGATTTGCAGCAAATTTACGGTTCGATTTGGTGGTTCAACATCCTTTTCCATGAAACTTGTGTCCAATAGGAAAACCAATCAAATAGTAACATTTGTTTACTGTATGAGTGGTGCCATCACAGTAAGTGCACAAGAGCAGTTTCTTCGGCAAACAAGAGTTGGACTAGCGTTGGGAATCAGATCCTTGTTGTTTAAAATTTGACTGAGTTTTGACATTCATGGCATGAGTCTGATCTATTCCCTTGTGTTCAACTAGCCTTCGCTGCTTTTCTTCCTCACAAAGAAGAGAATATGCTTTATTGACTGTTGGTAAAGACTGCATCAGCATAATTTGCCCCCTGATAGTTGAATATGTTTCATTCAAGCCCATAAGAAATTGTCCGAGCCTCACTTTTTCATCTCTATCATTTAGATGTTTCATCCCTCCACAAGTACAAGGAACATATGGGGTTCACATCTTCAATTTATCCCACAAGGTCTTTATTTTGGTGTAATAAGTGAAAATGGAATCTTGGTTTTGTTTCAATTCAACAATAAGGCGTTAAACCTGATAATGATGAGAAAAATCACCTTGTGAGAAGCGTTCTTGTAGATCTGCCCAAATTTCTGAAGGCGTTTCCACGTAGAGAACACTGTTGGCAAGGTCTGGACTTAATGAGTTGAATATCCAAGAGAGAACTATATCATTATAGCGTTGCCATATTTAATATATAGCATCGGTCTCATTGGTGTAGGTATGGTTCCTTTGATAAACCCCAATTTGTTTTTGGCACTAAGACTTACCAACATTGATCGCCTCCACATAGCATAGTTGGTTCCATCAAGAACCTTTGGAACAAGCATCATCCCTGGATGGTCGGAGGCATGAATGAAGAGTGGATCAGATGGATTTATGGATGGAATAGACATGACTTGATCAATAAGCGTTTGAGTTCCTTGACCAATACTAGAATTTGTAGTGGAAATAGTTTTGATAACACTAGTAGAATCAGTATCTACCATAGAAAAAAGTTGTGGAAGCTTCGTTTCAGAGGCATTAGGATCAACGCTCTGATACCATAAAAAAGTGAAGAAGATTCCTCATTTTTTATCTTTACAGGAAGTTATTACATGAATATATAACATGGCTAATAAGCTATATAAGGTAATGAATAAATCGAATATCTAATTCCTATGTCAAAGAGATTGCAAATAAAATAAATACAGAAAGTCAAAAGAGACAAAAATCAATTACATAAATTATGGGAAATCAATCTTAACATTATGCATATTTTAACACAAGATGTTAGATTAATTAATACTTTTTTAATTAACAAATTTTTATATAGTTCCAATACTATTAATTTATAATATTATATTATATTAGGTCAGGAGAGGATCCAAGCTCCACATATACTTATTGGTTTCATCAATGTTTTTTATTGCTATACCATTGATTATAATAACCCAAATATTAACTTTAACCTTTAATAATAGATACAAACGTAACTTGTAAAATAGTATATAATATCATTTGAATGTTATAAAAATTATTTTAATATTATTAACTGTCAGATATATTTTAATACTAGTACTATCTATTTGACAGATTAATAATATTAAATAATTTTATTTGACATTAAAAATAATTTACGGAACTTTCTTTATTTTATTTTATAGTAATTTTTTTTATTATATCCACATATTTTTTTGGATAACAAGAGACATACTTGTTACGTTACTAAGAGCCTGTTTGGTATAGCTTATTTAAAAGGCATAAGTGCTTATTTAATCGTATAAGCACTTTTTAAAAATTTTTATGGTATTTGGTTATTTTTTTAATAGAGTTTTTTTAGCTTAAATAAGCTAATTTACCTCTACTAGTAAAAGCCCAAAATTTGAGCTTTTGGGAGTAGAGGTTATAGAGTTTTTCTAAAAATATATAATATAAAAAATATCACACAGTTTAATGGTTCAAAAGTACTTTTTTTATTGACAATCAAACACTCAATGACTTATTGTCCAAAAACTCTATTGATATAAACTCTATTGTTATAAACTCTATTTAATAAGCTGTACCAAACGGAGCCTAAGATTATTTTTTTCTATGATGGGAAGATCAATATAATTCAAAAGAAAACTTAATACCAATACTCCAAATTTCAAAATCCACCTTCAAAACTTGAAAGTTCAAGGCCATGATTAAGCCCCCAAAAGTTGATATCATCGCTCTCCGTTCTCCCCCTGTCCGCATGATTTGACAAAGTCTACGAAGTGCATATTTACTGTAGAAATCATATGCCAATTGCTCAATTCAAATTCTATTTCAAGCCTAGGCTTCCATCCAAATCGCTCAACCTTTCTAAAGCTATATCAGTAAGTCTGGAACAATACAAAGGACAAATAAAGAAGATAAACATTAAGAAAAAATAAACAAAATAAAAATTTGAAATTATGTTGCAAACTTTATTGTCGATCTTTTTTTTAATTTGTGCTTTTTTTTCAACTATAATTTGCTAGAGATCGGCGTCAAAGTAAAAAGAGTTAAAAGAGAAAGAATTTAACATGAGTTTGATTTCTAGGGATTGCACGTGAATTTGATTTCTATTTAGGTTAAAATTAATTAAAATAAAATTTTAACCATTTAATTTCATTAATGATACATATAAATAGATCTTTAAAAGTTAATGAAAACTGGTAGAAGAAATGCGTAGGAGAGGATAAATATTTGACGATGGAAATCTAGTCTTATTAGTTGACAAAGTAAATGACTTATGCGTGGCTACATGAGCACCACAAGACTTTATGATATTTTATAGAAATAATGATACAACACAAAGGGATTAGTGTGATGTCAAGCTACAGAAAGCTTTCGTTGATTCCAAATTCTGTAACATTAGGTGTTCATTTGAGTTAAGCTAATTTTTTAATAATCTTATATTATGTGTTCATTTATGTTATTTATTATCCAATAATCACTCATCACAAAATTATAAGAACTCAATAAAAAGCTCATATCAACACTGAATCCAAAATCTTATTTAAACAGTTGTTGCTACGTGTGATATTCAAAAGCAATCAGTATGATAGGATCAATTGTGGTGTCCTGGTGGATGTGATGGAGGTCTATTGCAAACAGTTCTGTATCTCTGTTTTTAAAACAAACGAAACAGATCAATTGCCACCCTAGAAAATAAATCTTTAAAAGAAAAAAAACCATTTGTTATCAATTTTTTATTTTAAAAACTTTATATAACCTGAATTTAATATGAATTACAATTAATTTAAGACGACGTCTTGACCGGTTAATACTATCGATATTTGATTGCTTGAGTTTTCAACCATCTCAGTCAATATTTGACAAAGTCTGTTGGAAAAAAAAAAATTAAAAACCTTTGACAAATTAAATGTTATTATTTATGAAACCTGCTACAAGACTTTGTGTCAATTTGATATATATATTCAGATGTTCATCCGACATTTTGGTAATGGCATAACCTTCCTCTCTTCCAAAAATGGCTATCTGCAACACTTGTAGCAGCCACAGCCCTCTTCTTCTTAGTTTCTTCACGATCACCATATCATTTTGTTTAACTATAATCCCTTTGGCAAGTGCATTAACCTTCAACTATACCAGTTTCAGTCCTCAATATGATGATAACATAACGTACGAGAGAGCTTACCCTGACAGCAACCGCGTCATTCAGCTGCCGGCAAATCGCGAGACTGCTGGCCGCGCCACATACAACCAAAGCATGCGCCTTTGGGACAAGGCGACCGGCAATCTCACAGACTTCACCACTCATTTCTCCTTTGTTATTGATTCTAGAAACAGCTCTTACTATGCAGATGGGTTGGCCTTCTTTCTAGCGCCGCAAGGTTCAAAAATTCCTACCAACAAAGGTGGTGGATCATTCGGTCTTACAAAAGACAACGAGCCACTGAACTCATCGATCCCATTTGTTGCAGTTGAATTTGATGTCTATGTCAACAGCTGGGATCCTACTTTTTCACATGTTGGTATCGATATCAACTCTGTGAAATCAAAGAAAAATGTATCTTGGTGGAGTGATGTTAAAAGTGGGAGAAGAAACGAGGCATGGATTAGTTATAATTCTAGTACTCATAATCTGAGTGTTGCTTTCACGGGCTTTCGAAATAATTCAGTAGTGATGCAAGGCCTTGATTATCAGGTTGATTTAAGGCAACATTTACCTGAGTTTGTCACTTTTGGTTTCTCAATGGCGACTGGAGTAGATTTCGCGATATTTAGCATTTACTCGTGGGAATTTAATTCAAGTTTAGAAATGGATGATGAGACTACTAATCCTGTCTCTAATCCAAAAAGAAGAAGGAAAAACAGAACAGCTCTGGTTGTGGGATTGAGTCTTGGCGGAGGGGTTTTGGTTGGTGGGGTGGTTTTGATCATTTGGCTTGCCGGCATTGGGAAGAAGAGAAAAGAGGGTGATGAAGAAGGCAATCAAGGATTCAGCGAGTACATTGATGATGAATTTGAAAGAGGAGCAGGACCGAAGAGGTTTCCGTATAAGGAATTGGCTCTAGCGACAAATGATTTCAATGATGATCAGAAATTAGGACAGGGAGGTTTCGGTGGTGTTTATAAAGGATTTTTTAGGGAAACCAACTCGCATATCGCTGTTAAAAGAGTGTCACAAGGGTCAAAACAGGGGATAAAGGAATATGCATCTGAGGTGAAGATTATTAGCAGGTTGAGGCACAGGAATTTGGTGCAACTATTGGGTTGGTGTCATGAGAAAAAGGAACTCTTGCTTGTTTATGAATTCATGCCTAATGGCAGCTTGGATTCCCATCTTTTCAAAGAAAATAGCTTGTTAACATGGGAGTTCAGGTACAAAATTGCTCAAGACCTGGCTTCAGGGTTGCTCTACTTGCAAGAAGAATGGGAGCAATGTGTGGTCCATAGAGATATAAAATCAAGCAACATTATGTTAGATTCAAACTTCAATGCCAAGATTGGAGATTTCGGATTGGCTAGGCTTGTGGAACATGCCAAAGGGTCTCAAACAACAGTCTTGGCTGGCACAATGGGGTACATGGCACCTGAATGTGCCACAACAGGCAAGGCTAGCAAAGAATCTGATGTCTACAGCTTTGGCATTGTGGCTTTAGAAATCGCTTGTGGGAGAAAACCAATCAACCCAAAGGCGCCGCAGGGCCAAGTCTCTTTGCTACAGTGGGTTTGGGATCTCTATGGAAACGGAAAGCTGCTCGAAGCAGTGGATCCAAGACTATGCAGAGATTTTGATGGGCAACAGATCGAGCGTTTGATGATTGTTGGCTTGTGGTGTGCTCACCCGGATGAAAACCTCAGGCCTTCAATAAGACAGGTGATTCATGTGCTCAATTTTGAAGCTCCATTACCCGCTCTGCCGCCAAAGATGCCGGTGCCGACGTATCTCTCTCCACCGGTGAATATGCTAACCATTTATAGTACTGATTCTAATGAAGGCCAAAACCAGCGTTCATCATCAAGCTATAGTTACAACACCATTACCTCACAGTTAACTTCATCTTCTGTCGCTTCTTCATCCGCAGCACTTTTAAATACACGTTGATTGAGTTTTACTTTTGGTTCAATTTATTTTTCTTTTTGCTGTTTTAATGTCTGCCATTTAGCACTCAGATGAGAAGGTTCTTGATAGGTTTTGTTTTGATTCAATTTATTTGATTTAGGATCAATCAATTCTTTGCTTACTTATTTAAAACACTTTGTATATTTTTCTCTGTGTATCATAAACTTGTAACTTCATTTATACTTCATGGAGGAAGTCGTTGGATTGGTGAGAGTGGTTAGATTTTAATTACTTCTTGTAAGTTTTAATTTCTTTGAAGTTGCTGCTGGAAGACTGACTGTTCTCACCCAAACGCACGTGGTATGGTCTAGGATTGGCACGAGAACGGCCTGGCCGAAATTTGCCGATCTTGATCTTATCTTAATTATCAATCGAGACAAAAATATATGTTCCAAATTTTGTCACGGTTAGTAAATTGGCACGAAAATATGTTGTGATCTTGGCCCGATCGAGATTCTGAACTATTTTAGATGATATGAGTTTTTAGTCATACGTTGTAAATTCAGCTATAAAAGATATATCATATGAATATAACCTAACTTGTTATACACTTATTACCAACATATCATATATATTATTTACCAAAATATTTGTTATACATATAAGACCAACATTTTAGATCTTGTGGTTCATTCAATTGACTTATAACAGATTTTTGGAAACCCAGATTCTAAGATACTCTGAAATTCTAAATTCCGATCTAAATAATAAATTAGGATAAAATTTTATATTGAATCTTGTCCCAAACGGATGGGATTCCCAAATTCCAATCAAGATTCCGAGAATTTTGCGAACCCTGATACGATCGCACTCTCTAGTACTGTTTCAATTTGTTTTCTTAAAATAATAAATTTGACGCAGCAATTTTGCTGAAGGTACCAGAGTGTGGGTACACAAAGTGGGTGTTTGACAAAGTAACCAATTTTGATTTTATATTATTGAATGCTTCTTCTTCCTCTTATTGTGTCTTGTTCATTTGTCGGAATCAGGAATTAATTCCACAATGGAAGGCCGGCTGAGTAACATTATCACAATTTCGAAAATTTTTAATAAAAATAGTGGATACTAACATTCTAAATTCCATTAAATATTTTGAATTCAATGGGTATTTTCGGATTATCCTTCTTATAAAATGACAATCTCCAAAGGTTGGACTAATTTGAATATTTAATTTTTTTCTTTGCACTCATTTTCTCAATAGACCCCTAATATAAATTAATCTACCTCTATTTTAATTGTTTGAACTAAAATAAAGTAAGTTGATGTTTATAATAATTTAGATGATATTTTGAAGAATGTCATTTTAGTAGATGGGTAATTCAAAATTTATACTTTCAATTCAATATATAAATATTGTTTAAAATTAAATAGCTCTTCACTTTTAGAGGTTTATCCAATTAATACTCGGTCACAAGAGAAATTATTTTTGAACCCCCTGTATATCTTTTATTGAGAGTTCATTTAGACCAAATAGATATATTCCATCAAATATGTAAGGTGAAGCCAAAATAATAGCAAATGCGAATTTGAATATATATCTGAACTCAATCGGATCAAAAAATTTCCTCACCCTATCTACATTATAAAATGTAGACAGCCTTTTTCATGATAAATAAATTTGTAGTTTGGTGTATATGTGTTTGTCTACTAGTTTGTTGACATAGAGTTGATAACATCACCAAAAATTTTCTTTAAATATAAAGTTTTTTTTTAATTGAGAAAAAAATTAAATCTTCACAACATTTTGTGAAAGTTCGAACCGGTGCCCTCCCAATAACGTTTGCCGAGTGGCCTTCAAATGTAAAATTTGAAATAATTAATAGTCTATTTCTCAAAAGTCAACAAAATCCTCCTGGAAAACATTCAATAATTTATTTGATCATTTACACTGATAAAGAAATCGCATGTCATAGAGATTATTGTAACTTCCTCCTTTAACATCGTTTCTTTTATGATCTAACCTAAAAAGAATTCGGAAACGAGGACTTACCGGGTCTTCTTTCTACAGTGCTCTCTTTCTCTCTGAAAGAAGCATTGAGAATGGAAGGTAAAGGAGTCGTGATGACTCTATCTGTCACTCACGTGTTGAGTGGTTCCTTTTATTGGTTTAACATAGAGTAAAAACAGAGTAAGATCTGCGAGATGGTGAGGTAGGTTCGTTGGTATTTATTACAGAGAGTGGTTGTTGGCAGTTGGTTTAAAAATCTTCTTAGATATTTCTTAGTCGTTTGGAATGGACACAGAAGAACTTATTCAAAGGTGCAGTGCAATAACTCTACAAGAAGAGGAGAATGATAAGATTGAATTATTTGGGAGCATGAAGGAGAAAGGTCTAAAAATTGCAGCTAATTGTTTGGTGCGTAAAATCATGCTAAACAAAGGAGTCAGTATAAAAGGATTGAGAGCTACATTGCAACAAGTATGGAGATCTATATAAGAATTTAAAGTGGAAAGTGCAGGCAACAATGTATTCATCTTCAAGTTTAATTCGAAGGAAGAAAAGAGAAGGGTGTTCATAGGTGGGCCTTGGCATTTTGCAGGAGCATTGATAGTGATGACTTAACTGAAAGGGATTGGAAATGTCAATGAGCAGACCTTCACACATGCATCATTTTGGGTGCAAATCCATAATGTGCCTATCATGTGTATGCAGAAAGGTGTAGTCCAAAAATTGGGAGAAAAGATTGGAGAAGTTGAGGAGATTGAAACTGATAAAGATGGGGAATGTATAGAAATATTTGTTCGGCTGAGAATTTCGGTAGATATAACGCAGCCTCTTAAAAAGATTTTGTTTATTGAAGTTGAAGGAAAGAAGAAGACTCTGATGGCGGTGGTGTATGAGAGATTGTCGGACTTTTGTTTTTGCTGTGGTATCTTAGGACACCAATTCAGAGAATGCCTTAAGTATCAAGGACAACTTAAGGAGAACTTGGCATATGGAAGCTAGTTGAGAGCCCAAACTGCAGCTGAAATAGCTAAATTCAACAAGAACAAGGAGAAATGGAGCAATGAGCACCAAAAACCAAGCTCCCCACCTGCAAACTCAAGACAACAACAATTGCAACAATGGCACGCCAGCCCGGTTCGGGAAAGCGGTTTAGAGGCAACCTGCATTGGGAAAAAAAAAATACAGAACAACCAAAAGTAAACCAAGTGGCAGAAGTGGTTGAAGCACAATTAATGCAAAGTGTTGAAGAATCGAGGCAGCAGCTGATAGACTGCAAAGTACAAGCTAGGACAATAGACAGTATAGGCTCGATGAGTACTTTGTATAAAAAGGAAGGAAATAATGGGAGGGAAAGCACTGATATTGAAAGCGGGAAAGAGAGGGCTACAAAAGTGGTTCACCAAAAGTCTATACAGTATCCAGAAGAAAACAATAAGGAAGGAATGATAAGTGGGCCGAGGAATGCTAAACTAAAGCCCAAAGGGAGAAAATGGAAGCTTCAAGCCAGGAACCTTTTAAGCAGAAGAGACAGGATTGGTAACCCACCTAGAAATGAGGAGGATGAACTAAGTGTTAACATTTATGTTTTCATAATGTTGATTTTGATGATAACAAACAAGATTAAGAATGATTAATCTTTTAAGCTCAAATTATTGAAAAATATATTTTGAATAAATCATTATTTTTACATTATAAATGTTTTATATTTAATGGAAAAATGATTTTATAAAATTGATTGTTTTTCAAAGTTTATGGTTTAATTGAAAGGATTTTGAAAACTTTGAAATAAAGAAGTATTGCTTGAAATTTTGGTAAAGGACTTATTTGAAAAATGTCATAGCATTTTTGGCTATACCATAATTTCAGAAAGTTTTGGGATTAACAAAGTATTATTTAGAAATTCTGAAATTGGACTTATTTGCAAAGTTTCATACCGTTTTGGGCCATAGTACAGTTATATAATGTTTGAGGGTCAAACTGTTATTTTGACCCTTGGAAAGGCTTGGAAAGGCTTGGATAGTGAAATTCTCAAGCGGGTGAGCTTGGAGGCGTGGACGTAGGCGGGGATAGCCGAACCACGTAAAAATTCTTGTGTTCGTTTTCTCTTCCCTTACTCGTTTAATATTGTGTTTATTTGAATTTATTGTTTTCGAATTGATTAAGGCATTAGATTGAATTGTTGTGTGGTTTGCCTAGGATAATTTTTAAAATTCCAATTCACCCCCCCTCTTGGGTTGCACACTTATATTTCATTTGGTATCAGAGCGAGGTGCTCTTGTGTAGACTTAACCGTCTAAAGTTAAAATTCTAATTCACCCCCCCTCTTGGGTTGCACACTTACATGATGCGTTTAAAGAATTGTATGATGAGTGGATGAAAATTGGTTAAAAAAATGCATGTTTTAAGAAGAAAATGCTAGAACTTACAAATGAAAAGGATACCATGCAAAAATGCAATGATTCATTAAATGAAAAGCTTAAAGGACTAAAGTTAGATAATAAAATGTTGCATGATAGAATTGCATCATTTAAATGCAAACAAAGTACTTCATATGAGCATGAAAAATCACATGTTGATAAATTGATGAAAGAAATTGAAGTGCTTAAGAAAAAGAGTAATGAGCTCAACGAAATTGTTTTGAAATTCACAAATGGGCAAAAGATGTTGGATAACATGCTTAATTCACAAAAATGTGTGTTTGATAAAGGAGGACTTGGGTATAAGCCTTACTTGAAACAAAAATATTATAAGAATTATTTTGTTAAGGCTACCTCCACAAATGATCATAAAATTGTTTGTCATTATTGCAATCAAAATGGTCATATGAGTTTTAGATGTCCAGTTAAGAAAAATGCATATTATGGAGCAAAATGTATTTGGGTTCCAAAAGGAACCATTACTAACACTCAAGGACCCAAGAGTATTTGGGTACCAAAGGGCACAATATGAATATTTTCTTTGTAGGTACCACAATCAAGGAATGGTGGAGAAGTTCCTTGATGAAAGCTTGTGAGGATAATCACTTGAGCATGATCTAGGAGAAAAAGATGAGGCAAAATAATTTAATTATTTTGGTAACAATTCTTGCCATATTAATTTTGTTGAATGAATCATGATAAATGAAATTGCGAAAGTATGCTTGTATGTTTACATGATGGAATTATCATTGTGTGTAATATTGAGTGATTTATCATGATGGATTTGTTTGATGTTAATGTTCATGAAATGTTTAAGCATGATAGTTAAGTGGTGTGTTTGATTTATTAACTTTCGAATGCTTATATGTTTAATTATTGCGAAGAACAATTTTCAAAAATTTGGCATGAATTTGGAATGATAAAATTTTCGCATTAATATCTCTATTTATATTATTGAATTTATTAAAATTGTTTGGAAATCAAATGAGTCGTTGAAAATCCTGAGTCTGCACATGCTGAAATGAATCGGTCATAACTTCTTCTAGAGAACTCCAAATTCAGCTCTGTAAAATTTATTGGAAAGCTAACTCAATTATCTTTCCAATGGTATATAGCATGCACGTTATTTCTTGCTCAATCAATACAGTTTTTATTCCGAATTTGACATTTCTGCATTTTATCCTGAGTCTGCACAGGCTGTAATGAATTGGTCATAACTTCTTTTAGAGAACTCCAAATCCAGCTCTGTAAAATGTATTGGAAAGCTAACTTAATTATCTTTCTAACGGTATATAGCTTGCATGTTAATTCGTTCTCAATCAATACAGTTTTGAATTTGAAATTAACCTTTCTGCATGTTCTTAAGTTTTGAATGCTTATATGCTTCATGATTGAATGCTTGTTGGATGCTTATTGTTTCATGACTGTGATGAATGAACTATATGCATGAATTCTTGTGTCGTTAATTATGTTATATCATCATTCACTCATAAAATTGACATCATTGTTTGATACGATTTCGTATGTTTGGTCTTGTATGCATTTATGTCTCATGTACTAATTGGCTTATTGAAAAGTTAAATGATTTTTAACATTGATCAATTTCTAAGCCAAAAATAAATTTGTGTTTATAATACAAGTCTAAGAGCTTACAAAATTTCAAAAATATTTTCCAAAGCCTAACCGGTATACCACTTCTAATCAACCGGAAAGCTGTTTTTCATTTTGGAGCTCTCGGGTTGAAATTCGGATAACCGGATTTTCAATCCGGAAAACCGGATTTGCTAAGCCTCCTCTCTGCATCATAACCGGTCTACCGGTTCTTCAATCCGGCAACCCGAATTTGGAAGGCAACTCACTGCCTCACAACCGGTCTACCGGTTAGCAAAATCGGAAAGCCGAATTCGTTTGAATACTTGGCTAAGAACATAACCGGATTTCTGGTTAAACACATCCGGCAAGCCGTTTACGGCTTTTCATGTTTCTGCCAAATAACCGGCTAGCCGGTTAGTTCAATCCGGCAAGCCGGATTTGTGAGTTTTATGATTGTTCTTCCTCTTCCTCTCTTTCGGCATTCCGGTTCTCTCTCTCACACTAAAAGCTTATTATTCCTCACTTGATTTCATTCCAAAATCCATTATTCTCATTCGTTTTCAATCCAAATTGATTCATATAAATTATTTCTCATCTATTCGTGTATCCAAAATCATCTTTAAAATCTATTTTCATCATAAAAATCATAAGTAATCTTTTATACTTGTATTTGGACTGTTTTATTTTTCCTTTTATTTTGCATTTTGGATTATATGGATGTTTGCTATGATTTTTGAATTATATGTTTCTTCTCACGCGTGAATAGTACTTTATCATGATACATGGTTTTATATCTAAGATGATAACTTGTCAACTCATCATGATAAATTTGTTTTGATTATGTAATGCATAAGCATGATAAATAAGTGATATGCTTTAATTCTCAATCTTTGAATACTTACATATTTCATGATTGTGTGATGTATATGCATAATAGATAAGTTATATGTTATTTCTTGCATTAGAAGTGATCATTCGAAAATCATGCATTTGGGATTTTTTTTTGTAATGGTTTTGCCATTGAATATAAATCTTTATCACCTAGAACTCCACAACAAAATGGAGTTGTAGAGAGAAATGATAGGTTTATTGAGTGTATAACAAAAGAACTTTGATTGTGAAAAATTTATACTTGTTATATTTGATGAGTCTAATTCTTCCTCTACGGAGAAAGTTGTTTTTGATGATAATGTAGATGAAGAGCTACAAGAAGAGTATCAAATGATAGCTAATTGAGTGTATAAGTTGAAAATCAAGAGGAGCAATATGAAGAAACAAATGCGAAGTAAAATGAAGGTACTTCTCAAATACTCCCTAAGGAGTGGAGGTATATTTCTTCTCACCTTAATAACTTAATTTTGAAAGATCCATCACAAGGTGTAACTACTAGATCATCACTTAAAAATATATGTGAGCATTTGTAATAATGGATTTGATCACTTGTTCTTTAGCTCATAATGATGGCTTTTTAGCTATGTTGATTTTGATGATCTATAATGGCATATGTTGATTTTGATTATCTATATATTGCTATTATGTACTTATGCTTTGATGACAAATAATGTGCTTTGATGATTACATTGTATTTGATGAAATTTTGATCTTATGCAATTTATGATTAGTGAATAAATGCATTTTTTTTTGTACTTTATCGATGTATTGTTGAATATGTGTTACTTGTTTTAAATGATATCGAAAAAGGGAGAAATTCATATACTTCGAAATTATGGAGCTTGAATATTTGATAATATGCATGCCAATTTGGTAAAGAAATCAAAACCTTTTTACGAAGAAGAATTTTCAAAAATTCGGCATAAACTTGGAATGATTTGATTTCTTGATGATTTTGGTAATTGATGATTATATGTGCTTGATTTGAAGTCTTGATGATTGATAGGGGGAGACAAATATGATATGTTTTTGGATAAAATCTTTTTGGTTAAAATTTTAATTGGCCATATATTTAGGGGGAGCATACAATATGATTTTGGATAATATGCATTTTGAATTTTTTTTGTTGTCCAAAGGGGGAGATAAAGTAATATCTCATTTCAATATTGTCAAAAGGAGGATAATAATATGCACTTTGAATATTCTTTTGAAGATTTTGATGATATGTGATTATGATGATGATTTTGATGATTTTGAGATATGATGATGATTTGATTACATGGGTCTTTTATATGATAATTTTATACTATGAGTTGTTAACTTGGTAATTGATGGAATAATGGTTCATGATATTTTGGTGTGATTATTTGTGTATGGCGTTAGCTTTTTATCATGATTTATAATAATTTGGATGTGATATTATTAATCTTGTATTTGAGGTGATGCTTGTTGTTAGGGGGAGATTTTGTCGAAATTTCTATTCGAACAATATGGGTAACAAATTTCCTATTCTTATTCTTTTCCTTTACGTTTTTTCTTTTTTTATGATGAAGGGGGAGAAGAATACATGTTTTCAAAATTTTAAAAATTTGCTACTTTTATCTTTGCCAATTAAGTTTTTCTTTTTTATGATGAGGGGGAGAAAAATCCATGTATTTAAATCATTAATTTAGCTAATTGGCAAATTGTAAAAGAAAATTATATTTAGGGGAAGCAATTTGTGGAATCATTCTTTAAATACATGAAATGTTTGTCATTATCAAAAAGGGGGAGATTGTTAACATATATGTTTCCATAATGTTGATTTTGATGATAACAAACAAGATTAAAAATGATTAATCTTTTAAGCTCAAATTATTTTTTATATATTTTAAATAAATCATTATTTTTTCACATTATAAATGTTTTATATTTAATGGAAAAATGATTTTAAGAAAAATGATTGTTTAAATACATGAAATGTTTGTCATCATCAAAAAGGGGGAGATTGTTAACATTTATGTTTTCATAATGTTGATTTTGATGATAACAAACAAGATTAAGAATGATTAATCTTTTAAGCTCAAATTATTGAAAAATATATTTTGAATAAATCATTATTTTTACATTATAAATGTTTTATATTTAATGGAAAAATGATTTTATAAAATTGGTTGTTTTTCAAAGTTTATGGTTTAATTGAAAGGATTTTGAAAACTTTGAAATAAAGAAGTATTGCTTGAAATTTTGGTAAAGGACTTATTTGAAAAATGTCATAGCATTTTTGGCTATACCATAATTTCAGAAAGTTTTGGGATTAACAAAGTATTATTTAGAAATTCTGAAATTGGACTTATTTGCAAAGTTTCATACCGTTTTGGGCCATAGTACAGTTATATAATGTTTGAGGGTCAAACTGTTATTTTACAAAATAGTGCACTATAGCAGTCACTGTAGAAAACGGCGATCCGACATTTGGTTAACGGCTCGCCGACATCGAGCAGAATTGAAGATCAGCCTCTGGACACTAACGGCGATCCGACATCTGGTTAACGGCTCGCCGACATCTAACAGAATTGAAGATTAGTCTCTGGACACTAACGGCGATCCGACATCTAGATAACGGCGATCCGACAATTTGAAAATCAGCCCCAACGGTCATATTGACCAGTCAAACGGCGATCCGATATCTAGCTAACGGCGATCCGACAGTGTGCAGACAGTCTATAACGGCTAGTTTTCAACTCCAACTATAAATAAGCTCATTCAAATCTAAACAAGGGTTTATCACAACACTACCACTGAGCTTATATCCGAGAATACAATCTTCATAGAGCTTTAAACACATTCTCTCTTCATATATTCACACATCGAGCATTCATTTGTAATCAAACACATTGTGTGAGAGAAAATTCATTTGTAATATTTAACCTTGAGAGGTTGTAAGTGTTGGGATACACTTGGGTTAAGAGATTGAGGATAATCTCTTGTTGTAAAGGTCCATTGACACCTTGGAAGTCAATTGTAATCGTTGAAGTCTTGGAAAGGCTTGGATAGTGAAATCCTCAAGCGGGTGAGCTTGGAGGCGTGGACGTAGGCGGGGATAGCCGAACCACGTAAAAATTCTTGTGTTCGTTTTCTCTTCCCTTACTCTTTTAATATTGTGTTTATTTGAATTTATTGTTTTCGAATTGATTAAGGTATTAGATTGAATTGTTGTGTGGTTTGCCTAAGATAATTTTTAAAATTCCAATTCACCCCCCCCCCTCTTGGGTTGCACACTTATATTTCACTAAGTCCAGAAAAGAAAAGACCAAAAGGGATGAGTCCAAATTACCTGCTAACTAACATTCAGACATACTCTCCGGCAGCAAAACTCAAGGTGAGTTGGGAGCAGCCAGAAAACACAATCGTAGAGGATGAGACAACAATGCAAGAAGACATATCGGCGGCGGTTGGTGCACAGCCCCGCCGACAGCCATGAAAATGCTAAGCTGGAACTGTTAACTTATATGGCTATAAATATTGATTTTGATGATAACAAACCACATGTATTGATTAAACAAAGATTTATGAATTGTGCTTTTATAATAAGAAAATAATGTTATGGAATTAAATTATTTTGGACTAAAATAAAAAGTATTTCAAAATCTTTGATAGTGTTTTAAAATTCGGATTTAGGATTGACAAAGTTTTGGGATTGACAAAGCATTATTTAAAATTCTGAAATTGGACCTATTTGCAAACTTTCATAATATTTTGGGTCATAATACAGTTTTATAAAGTTTTGGGGTTCAACTGTAAATTTAAGAAATATTTCACTGTAGCAGTCACTATAGCAAGCGGCTTACCGGATATGGTTAAACGGCAAACCGAATTTTGGGCAGTAAGCTTCTGGAGTATAAACGGCTTACCAGATTTCGCAAGCGGCATGCCGGATATTCTGAAATTTAAATTTTTGCCTTAACGATAACATAAAAGAGGCTTACCGGATTCCTAAACGGCAAGCCGGTTACGACCAAAATGTGCATAACGGCTAGTTTTTGAGCTCAAAGTATAAAAACTCAAATCCAACTCATTTTCAAGTTCTCCAACAAGTATAAACAAAAAGCACACGAGATATCTTGAGCTTTTAATTTGCAAAACACAAAACATTGAATCATTTCTTGTTCTTCATTTTTGAATAGCTACTCTTTGAGTGAGTTTTATTGTAACTTTCATTTCTTCATCTCAATTGTAAGAGTTTGAGTGTGTGAGACACTTGAGTGAAGAGATTGGGAGATAATCTCTTTGTTGTAAAGGTTCATTGACACCTTGAAGTTAATTGTAAACAATTGAAGCCTTGAAAAGGGTTGGATAGTGAAATCTTCAAGCTTGGATCACTTGGAGGCGTGGACGTAGGCTGGGATTGTCGAACCATGTAAAAATTCGTGTGTTTGTTTCTCTTCTCCCTTACTCATTAGTTATTGTGCTTTTATTGAACTTATTGCTTTCAATTTTTATTAAGACATTAGATTGCTTGTTGTGTGGATTTGCTAAGATAAATTTTAAAATTTCAATTCACCCCCCTCTTAGGTTGCACACTTATATTTCAGGAACGTCCGAGGTTTGGGGAATACCCGGACGCTCCTAGAGGTGAAGCGAATTCTCCAAACACACAAACCTCATATTTTGTTTTTTTTTTTGTGAAACTAAATTAATGGTTGTGCAAGCAAGGGAGGAATGTAATCGGATGAATTTTGAGAGTTGTTTTGCTGTAAATAGAAATGGCTTAGGTGGAGGGTTAGCGTTGTGCTGGAGTAGTGAGGTTCATGTAAATATAAGCTCTTTCAGCAATCATCATATAGACGCTGTTGTCCAATCTGAAAATGTGAAGTATTGGAGGTGCACAGGGATCTACAGACACCTGAAAACCTAGCAAAAAAAGCACACGTGGACACTTCTCCGAAGATTGGCAAGTCTGTCTAATCTTTTGTGACTGTGCTTTGGTGACTTCAATGAAATTTTATATCCAAGGGAAAAGAATGGTGGCCAAGACCGAAATGTGAACATGATGATTAGCTTCCAAGAGGCTGTTCAACTTAATAGACGTAGGCTGCAAGGGTTACCCGTTTACCTGGTCCAACCGTCAGTTTGGTCCCCATTTAGTTGAAGAGAGATTGGACAGATTTTTTTGCAGTAAAGATTGGGCTAATAGCTTCTTTGATTCTCTAGCTACGAACCTGTTAACAGTGGGCTCCGACCATTGCCCAGTGCTAATGGAAGTTAAAGAGAGAGGAAAATGTGAGAGTTATGCTAGAAAATCTTTTCCTAGAGTGCACTATGAAGACATATGGAGTGCTTACGATATGTTTAAGAATATTGTTCAAGATGAGTGGAGTAATTGTGGGAGCTGGAAAAATGGAGATCCTATACTCCAATTTCAAAAAAAAAACTTAAAAAGAATTCCATTCTACTACTCTACATGGCACTGAATTTCTTGCTAAAGCGTTAACCATGTTGGGTATATCATCAACAATTAATTTTTTAATTAAGGAAGCAGCAAATTTTTTAAGGGTAATAATTTTTACAAGTCAGAGCATAAACCTATGGTTTGTTATACCAATGCTAAATTTACATTATTAAAAGTTGTAAATATAACATTTTATGTTTACAGTATTCTCATTGTGTTTATTAATGTCATCAGATTCATCATGACTCGGAATATAATAAAACGCGAATGTTCTTTTTATTTTTGTCTCTAGTGTGAGTGTAAGATTTTCTTGATTCTTATCAATTTAATTTGACGATATTCATTGGTTTTAAAAAAAAAAACTATTTTGTTTAATGAAAATTATCATAAAAGTAGGTGATAAAGACAAATATTACTCGTGTTTACCAAACATTGATTTTTCCATGCATGAAGCCAAAATATCACGTGCTGTGCCAAGGCATTTGATCTTAGGCAGTGGCGGATCTAGAAAAATAATTTACTGGGGGCTAAATTAAATAATAATAAAATATGAAAAACTAAAATTTTGAATATATAAAATATTTGCTAGTACATTTATAATTATTCTCTATGCATTTTTATATTTTATAAATGTTATACAATAGACTCATTATCAATATTAGTAAATTTATTGTTTCGTATATAAACAATCAAACTATCATTTATCTCATATGATTCCAAAGATGATTTTTCATGAGTTTCATTATTGAAAACATTCGCTCTATTATTATTATAGAGACTGGAAGTATTAATCATATATTTTGAGAATTGAAAATATTTTGAGTGGTAGACTATTATTATTTTTAATTAAAATATAAGTTTTTATAATTCTTAAAAATTAAATTTTAAATTTTATAGGAATTTATAATTTATAGTAATTATTTTAATAAAATTTTTATGAAATTAATTAAAAAACTAATTTTTTTAAATTTTTTTTTTTTTTTTGGCCAGTGGGGGCTCAAGCCCCCACTAGTCTCATGCTAGATCCGCCCCTGATCTTAGGCTTCAATTTTATAATCTATGAGGCATGATCTATCCCTATGAGAGACGATTCTATTGGTTGCCTAGTTGGCATCATGTGAAAATTATGTATCATTTTTTTTTTTTTTGGACTCGCCTACGTTGCAACGGTTGCAACGTACCAGAATTTTTGTCTTTTTGTGACTTCAACTCTTCACCGTCCGATTTAATGGAAAAGCAGCGTCTGTGGAAGGATGTTTTTATTTGGTAATTAACGTTAGGGTCCCTATTCCTTTGATAATTCAACAAAGTTAAAGAGTTACAACTTTTAATGCACATGTCCGAATTATCTCAAAATTATAAATAATTTGACAACTAAAATTAGGAGAAATTTCATTAACATTTTCATTGTTAAAAATAAAAATAAATAAATTTAATTTTTGAATAAAATAAAATTTTAAAATATTCAAAATTAATTAAAAAATCATTCATAATTTCTTCATCTCATCCATCTCATGTACCATGAATTGGAACCGAAAATAATTAAAAAAAAATCATAGAATGAAATAATAGATATCGTCAGTTTAAGTTAGAAAAACATTAACCAATTACTTCTTTAATTAGCCTAAGCCATTAATTTGGTTTAGTACCTAGAGGTTGGAACTTCAACGTAAAATAATAAAAAAAATGTAATTTCAGATTATTAATTTAAGTTTCAACCCAAATTGTAGTAAAATTTCCTAATTACTACTATTTTTTATGATGTTATATTAGTATATCAATGTTTAATATTCAAAATAGTAAGAATATGTTTAACATATTAACATTTGCAAAAGAGTAGAAGAATAAAATTCATAATTATGATACTTCGAGTCTAATCAAATTATATTGATATGAATTAATTCAATAAGCCTATACACCTAAATAAAGCTAAATAGTAGGAGCTTTACTATTCCTAAGTTATACATTGTAGATTATTATAACAATTATAGATTATTATAACTTTTTAATTAACATAACATTCTCAAACAGCTAATTAAAACTCTTTTGCCAATTAAAGTTGGTAGAAAAAATCGAGTCCCAAATCTCGTACCAAATGGTACATCATACGGTATATGACTTAAAAAATAATTAAAATAAATAGAAATTTGAGATTAAATTTATTCTCATTAAAACTCGGGACTAGTCAGGATTTCAATCAGGATCCCGATGGAATCCTAACTATACCTAATTTTTTTAATTTTCTAATTTAATTAAAATATTAAAAAATTTCCAAGATTTGGCCAAAGCCCAAAATCAATGCTTACTTTTGTACTCCTTCAGGCTAATTATTAATAGCTTATGGTTTATATTTTTTGATTCATTAGATTATTTTAATTAAAATAACAATTAAGTAAATAATAATAACAATAATAATAATTCCCAAATGATGTCAAGTTGTCTCTTGTTGATTAATGATTTGAAAATGAAAAAAAAAAAAAATTGGGCCACCTATGGAGTGGAGGGAAAGAATGAGAGAGGAAAATAAAATTATATTTAAAAGTAAATTGAAAACAAAATAAGGGGTCAAATAAAATTTACCACACAAAAAAATAAAAGTTGTGATACCTTGCAACTAGCTGGATCCTTTTTTTTATTTATTTTTTAAAAAAAGAAGATGGATTGGCGTTTTATTTGCTGACAAATTTAGAAGAAGCAGAGAACGACACGTGCTCATCATTATCTTGTATGTAATCAATTTTCTTTTGAAAAAAAAGGGAGAAATTATCTGTGAAAAATTATCCTATATTCTTTTTTCGAATAATTTTTAAATAATTTCATTTGTCTGAATATGCGAGTTCAAATCTTACATAGTGTAGGAGGTTAAAATTTGATTTAAACTTCGCTCACCTTCGTATCTTTTAAAAAATTAAAAATAAAATTATGAGAATTATTTTATTTTATCAAAATAATTTTAACACTTATCTAGAAATTTTGAAAATATTTGTGTAAAAGTGATATCGGTGGTCCGTGGAAGTTTCATTTTTTAAGACACTAACTGATTTATCTTTTTATTTATATGAACTTCGAATTTAAAATATAAATTTTAGCTATGATATTTAAGTATTTTCACTATTGCTTTTGATTTTAATGATTAGCTTCAATTTACATGTAGATTCATATATTAAAAAGAAGAGTAATGATACAGCCACAAACTTTTGTACAAACTTATTTTGTACAAACTGACGTGGCATTAATTCATTGGTTGAATGAAAATATAAATTAATAAAAACAAATCATGTGGGCCAAGTGATATTTAATTCAACCAATCTTATCATGCCATATCAGTTTGTGCAAAATAAGTTTGTACAAGAGTTTGTGGCTGTATCATTACTCTAAAAAGAAAGGAAAAAACCACGTACAAACATTTATTTGGAAATTTTAAGAAATACCCTTAAAAGTACAAACATTTTTTAACTTGTCCGAAATTAAAGTCTAATCTAATATTTTTTTGAAATTATCTTGATGTATTACAATTGAAATCTAGTCTAAAATCAGTTCAAAATAAAGAATATAAGAATCTTCCCCCTCTCCACACACATTTTTGAAGAATCAAAGTTTGAATCTCAAGAATGAGATTATAAGATGTCCACTATTTGATTAAAAGTGATTTGCAACGTTTCTTCAAAGAGAAATAATATAGATACAAACTCTTATATAATTTTTTTTTTATCACCTACAGGATATGAACCCTCATGAGTCATGAGTGAGAGCTGGAAATAAAATTTCTTACTGCAATCTTGTAGCAGTTGTAGATGCTTGGTGCTGCCCTTCGACATGTGTACTGGAAGCAAATGCAAAATGAAAGCCAACAGACTAAGAATACAGAGTTTCACGAGTGCAAGATGGAAATAAAGTTTCTGGCTGCAACCCTGGTGCAATTTGAGGAGTCTGGTGCAACCCTTGAGCAGTTCTAGTTTCTTGAGAGGATGATCCCACAGGCTGAAAGACCGGCTTATCCCTAAGTTTCTTGTTAATTTTTGAAGCTGGGTATTTGTCTATTTTCTTCTTTTTTCCTTGCGACATCATCCCTAGGAGCCATCATTAATAGAAGATGGAAAGAGACAAGAAAAACAAAATATTACAACCTCCAGTTGCATTAAAATGATTATACTTAAATAAAATTCACTTGGAAATGGAATATTTGTGGCGGTAGAAAGGATAAAGCCAAAGGCGGTTAGAAAGCCTGGTTGAGAAATATATTTCTAGGACCGCAAGTATATAGGGTCTTTAAAAACTTCATCAATTTGATGTTGCTCAACAGGGTCGATAGAGGTGCAGCCCCATGACACTGCAAAAAAAAAGAGTAATTACGCTAATAAAGAAAAAGCACACCCTATATCAATTTCTTATTAAGCTACCTGGAGTAGAAAAATGGGTTTGAACCCGATATCCGAGACACATATCAGGAGAATTTCCTAGCTCCATCCCTAAGGTCGAAAATCCAAGAATCTTTCTAGGAACCATCATAAGATTTGCCCTGAGCTATTAAAAGGGAGGATTTAGCCCAAGCATGGACATAATACCAACTCTTGAGGGAGGAGTTTTTTATTACCTAAAAGAATCATTAGTTGGTAATTTCTCTGAAACTGACTAAATGTGGATTTGGAAAACCCCTCAATTTCCATAAGATGTACATGCCAATCATGGCACACCAGACGCTGGGGAAAGTTGTGTCGAGGCACAGTTCAAGCAGATCAATATATATCTCAAGAAGGGGCGCAACGGTAACCTAACAACATAGCGAAAAAAAATCAGGATGAAAGACAACGGCCCCAGAAGGGGGTTTGTTGGCGAGCTCACCAATTTGAGGCTTCCTAAGCTCGATTGAACTTGGAATTTCATACTGGACTCTAAGAGATGGAATGGATTTCTTAAAAATTGCATTCCCCACCCGATCAATAGACCAATCAGGTTGGAAGCTAGGTTGGCCATCATGAACAAATGACACAGGAGCAAAATTTATGATAAGAGGTATTTTGTAAGAGGATATGTGGCAGTAATCATCATCATCTTCAAAGTACTTATGATAAAAAGGGTTAGAGTTATTTTCAGAATCAGAAGACATTGTAATTGTTAAAAACAGGAAGAATAGAAGAGACACTCACCGAGTTAAGTGAGAACCAAAGGGTTGAAACACCACGAGGTGAGCAAATGTGCAAAAGATGGTTTATATAGAAATGAGAAAAGAGATAAACAACTTGAGCTCTTATACTTATAGTGAAATCAGAAGCTAAGAGTTGGAGAGTAGCTGTTGTAGAAAATATAAAGTATTTAATAAACCACAAAGTGATGCCCCATAAATTATATTATTCTCCCCAAGAATGGAGAGCATGAATTATACTCCCCCAAGAATGAGGAACAAAAATTATACCAGACCCCAGAAATCATGCTCCCCAAGAATGGGGGAGCAGGAATCATACTCCCCTAAGAATGGGAAGTAGGAATTATACCCTTAAGAATGAGCCCTAGAAATTATGCTTCCCAGGAATAGGGAGCAGGAATTGACTCCCTAGGATTTGAGAGGGGCAGAACCATACTCCTCGAGGAATGGGAGCAGGACTTGGGGAGCAGCAGAACCATGCTCCCTTAGGAATGGGGAGTAAGAGTGGAGGATAGCAAAAATCATGGATCCAGACAGTTCTTGACCCATTCTAGATTATGGACCGCACAAGAAAAGCCAAGTTCAAATAGAGGAGCTATCGTTGAAGGACAATAGAAGGACAATATAAGGACATTACTTGGCTCAAAAGCAAATTAAATAGAGTTTGACACGGATACAACCTATGAAAAGGCAGAAATATTATGTAATTAAAATCCTAGAGGATAAAGGAGAGTTAGATAGAGTTCAAGTTAGAAAAATACTTTATCTATAGAAGACTATAAAAGTAGGGGTCTCTCATAGTGTAAGGCATAAAAAAAAAAAAGCAAAGAAAGAGAGAGTTAAGTTGTAAGTGTGATTTTAATAAAATATTTATCTTTCTTTACCCGTGGACGTAGGCCTACGGCCGAACCACATTAATTCTCTATGTCTTTTTATTATATTGCCCCCATATAAATTAATTCTCTAGTTGACTAAAAATCTGCGTCAACATTGGGTATATCATCAACAATTAATTTTTTAATTAAGGAAGCAACAAATTTTTTAAGGGTAATAATTTTTACAAGCTAGAGCATAAACCTAGGGTTTGTTATACCAATGCTAAATTTACATTATTAGAAGTTGTAAATATAACATTTTATGTTTACAGTACTCTTATTTTTTTAGTCTCTAGTGTGAGTGGAAGATTTTATTGACTCCTTATTAATTTAATTAAATGATATTCAATGGTTTAAAAAAAAAGCTATTTTGTTTTATGACAATTATCATGGAAGTAGGTGATAAGACAAATATTACTGGGTTTTACCAAACATCGATTTTTCCACGCATGAAGCCAAAATATCACGTGCCATGCAAGGCATATGACCTTAGGCTTCAATTTTATAATCTATGAAGTATGAGCTATCCCTCTGGGAGAGACGATTTTATTGGTTGCCTAGTTGGCATCATGTGAAAATTTGTGTATCATTTTTTTTTTTTTTAAAGAAGATGGATTGGCGTTTTATTTGCTGACAAATTTGGAAGAAGTAGAGAACGACACGTGTTCATTATTATCTTGTATGTAATCAATTTTCTTTTGAAAAAAAAGGGAGAAATTATTTGTGAAAAATTATCATATACAGTGGCGGATTTAGAAAAATAATTTATCTAGAGTTAAATTAAATAATAATAAAATATAAAAATTGAAACTTGAAACTTGAATATATAAATTTTTTTATAAAACATTTACAATTGTTTTTTATGCGATTTCATATTCTAAAAACGTTGTGTAATGACTCATTATCAACACTATTAAATATATTTTTTTTACATAAACAATCAAATTATCATTCATCCATTCATCTCTCATCCGATTCCAAAGTTCATTTTTCATAAATTTCATTGTTGAAAATGTTCTCTTTACTGTGGCTGTAGAAACTGAAAAAATGGGGCTTATTGATAATTTGACAGGAATTATTTAAAAATTTATTAATTTTTCTTTTAAATAAAAAGGGGTAATTTTTTTTTTCAGTGGGGCCTTGAGCTCCCGTTGGTCCTACACTGCATCCACCCTTGATCTTATATTCTTTTTTCAAATTATTTTCTAATAATTTCATTTGCCTAAATATGCGAGTTTAAATCTTACAGGAGGTTAAAATTTGATTTAAACTTTACTCACCCTGCTATCTTTTAAAAGATTAAAAATAAAATTATGAGAATTATTTCATTTTATCAAAATAATCTTAACACTTATCTAGAAGTTTTGAAAATATTTGTGTAAAAGTGATATCGGACCATGAAGTTTCATTTTTGAAGGTAATAACTGATTTATCCTTTTATTTATATGAACTTTGAATTTAAAAATATAAATTTTAGCCACGATATTTAAATATTTTCACTATTGCTTTTGATTTTAATTATTAACTTCAATTTACATGTAGATTCATATATTAAAAAGAAAGGGAAAAAAAACCATACAAACATTTATTTAGAACTTTTAAGAAATACCTTTAAAAGTACAAACGTTTTTTAGCTCGTCTAAACTTAAAGTCTAATCTAATTTTTTTTGGAATTATCTTGATGTATTAAAGTTGAAATCTAGTCTAAAAATTAATTTAAAATAAATAATATAAGAAGCTTCCCCCTCTCCACACACATTCTTGAACAATCAAAGTTTGAATCGCAAGAATGAGATAATGAGGTGTCTACTATTTAACTAAAAGTGGTTTGCAACGCTTCTTCGAAGAGTAATAATATAGGCACAAACCCTTGTATAATTTTTATTTTTTATACAAACTGATGTTATATGATTAAATTGGTTGGATTAAATAGTTCTTGGTACATGTAATTCGTTTTTATTATTTTTTATTTTTATTCGACTAATAAGTTAATTCCAAATCAATTCGTATAAATATAAATTTATACAAAAATATCACCACTCTTCTTCAAAAACTTACCACATGATTATTGTAATTAACTTAGAACTTTAAACTTGTATTTTTTTTTCCCATTTCATGTATAGATCCTTAACCTACTCTACCCGATGCACAAACAGTCAAACACAAATGAAATAACTTCTCATAAGTTACCACCACTTTTCTATTAGAGAGAGTCTAACGAAACACAACTGGCCGATCAACAAAGGGGAAATTTACAGTAATAATCATTAAAGTTTTGATTTTTTTCATCTTAACCCTCCAAAAATATTTCTATCAACATTAGCCATAAAACAACTTTTGAGACCAAAATACCCCTCCTCATCTCTCCCCCAACACTCCCTTTTCACTCTCTCTCAAACCGATCCAACTCTCATCATCAGCGGCAACTTCAAACCTCGTCGGCGGCGGCTCCATCTCTCACCGGCATCCGATCTACGATCTACAAACAACAAAACCTAGGTTAGTCATTTTTCTTATTTTCATTAATTTAAAATGAGATTTTAAAATAATAATATTTATAACTTGAGAATAATGGTGGTTGTGGTGGTGTTTGTGGTGGTTGGGAGTATTGTTTTTCGATTTTGAAATGTTGTGGCATAATTTTGGGTGCGGGGAGGGAGGGGGGCAGGGGGCGCGCGCGCCCATCGCTGGGCAGCAGCGCGCCCCCATGCGCGGCCCGCTGTCGCACCAAATCTGGTGCGACAGCAGGCGCTATCGCACCAGATTTGGTGCGACAGGTGCGCCCGTCGCACCAACAATTAGAGTGGCCTTTTTTTTAATGAGCCAATTTTTTCTGTAAATGTAATGTAATAATTTTATAAATATTACAGATACATGGCGAAATCAGAATCACCGGATATCGAAGTAGGCAAGATGTATTTTCGTTATGCCGATCACTTTCCTGGTCGAATTTCGAGCATGTGTAAGTTATCTTCGGTCGTAAAAGCCATCGAGGAAAAATTAACAAAGCGGCAGTTGAGTATGTTTAAAAAGGATATATTTGGGCATTTCTTAGAGTGTCGAAGTTTTCCATTTAGTGGGGTAATTTTGCACAATCTTTTACTGAGGCAAGTGGCCCATGAAGAAGATAGCCGTGAGGATCAGTTATGGTTTCAAATTGGTGAGCATTTGATTCGCTTGTCAATTGTCGAATGGTGCTTGGTTACTGGACTTTCATTTGGTGTTGATACCAATAAAAAAAATGATGAAATGAAGCAGAGGCTACGGAATACGTATTTTGGTGGTGTGCGGCGTAAGATTAATGTGAATGAATTCGATGCAGTATTTAAGGAGTTGAAATTCGAGGAAATGGACGATATGGATGCATTAAAATAATATAGTTTTAATGAATCTTCAAGGGTGAGTGCGACATGCAACCTGTCGCCTGAATCTTGGTGCGACAGGGTGCCTGTCACACCAAGTTTTGCTGCGACAGGCAGCCTGTCGCCAGATTCATATTCACCCGACTCAGTTCATTAAGTTCAGAAAATAACTCATACCACTAAGTGATGTCGATTTGTGTTGGATCTGGATAGACTATCACTTTTACCGTTGTCTTTTGCGGTCGCCGTTGGCTGATAATTCAAGAGTGAAAAGCTGCTTTTGGTTTGGCGATATCGGAAAAACAATGTTGGTTTTGTTCTGTAAAGAAGGGTAATTTGGAAAGAAAGGCTTGTATTTAGCTAATGTTGATAGAAAAAAGTTGAGAGGATTAATTATGAAAATAATAAAATATTAATAATTATTTTCGTAAATTTCCCTCAACAAAGTGCTTCCACCATAAAAGCCAAATCAATTAAACTATATTTTTCGAGTAACTTTAAAACTCCAAAAGATATAGAAAATAAAATAAACTAAATTAGAGATATTTTATCAGTTATGATCATAGTAGTATATTAGAATTACAAACGTTAATTCTTTATTCTGAACTGTGTGCTCAAGTGAACCGATGTCACTCTCCACCTAAACAGCCCTCATAAGCATATTCTTATCATTTTTAATATTATTCACGACACATTCTAAATAGGATTGAAGTTGTGAATTCACTACACAATTCCTTATTGGCTGTCAACTACATACATCTATAAATAAAATGTTGTGAATATAAAATAAATTAAATTCATAAAACGAAATATATTATTAAACTTTAAGAGTGACAAAAGTAGAATGCTAAAACACTTGAAACCTAAATAATAAAAATAAAACTTTAGAAAAAGGAAGGCAAATAAAGATTGAAGATAAAATAAGCCCATGAATCCTGCAAATCCTCCATATAATTTTTTTTTTTAAAAGAAAATTCTAAGCCAGGGGGGAAAAAAAACAACAGATCCACTTCCTCGTATGCTTCGCCGTTACTTCCGCTTCCCAATAAATCCACCATCTCGCCTGTCATCAAGATAATTCCTCACTGTATCAGCATCGGTTCCCATTTTTATAATTTTTTTATGTAAAAAAATTTTCATCCCATGTTCAATTTTCCATTTGTTGCTTATTTAGGCATTCACTGGTTTGCTGTATATAGAAAGTGAGTGATTCACTCATTCTGAACGTCTTCTCAGTCTCTTGTGTTAATCCTTATTTGGAGCTCCAAACAGAGCAACTTCTTTATAGTTCTTCATTAATCCCATCAAATCTTCATTGATCCCATCAAATGACCCCTTTTCTCTCTTTTGTTTTTCTATTTTGCTTGTACTTTAAGCTTTTGAGAGTTTCAAGTTTGGATTGAAAAAAACAAACAAAGATAAAGAAAAAGAAAAGAGAAAATAAAAACAATCCACATGCAGATTCTGTGTCGTTTTTGTTTGTTAATATTTGCCTGCTCTTTCCTTAAGGTTTACAAGAGGTTCTTGGCATTCTTTCTGGGGTTGTTGATAATGGATTCTGCTTCATTTTTGAAGTCTTTGACTGAAAGCAACAGTGATTTTGGATGTGGGTTTTTGGTCTTCGGATGTTTCCCACAAGTTTTTCATTTTTTAGGGTTGTTTTTTATGTCTTATTTGGGATTAAAGTTTTTGCAATTTGGTTTCCATGGGAGGGGTTTCGTTCAATCTCTGTGTAGTGGTGTTAGAGGAGAATCGAGTGATGTAAGAAGTAATGGGCTGTGTTCAAAAATTTGTTTTGGTGAAGAATGTGATGATGCAAAGATTGTGTCTTGCAGTTGTGGTGGTGGTCCATTGAAGATCTTGGAGAACTCAAAATTATTGAAAATTAAAAGCAAAGATAATGATAATGATGATAATTGTGATGATGATGATGAAAGAGAATATTGTGGAGAAGATCAAGAATTTGATGTAATGGTATTGAGAAGATTAGTTAAGATTGAAAGGCAAAGAGCGAATTCGGCTTTAATAGAGCTGGAGAAGGAGAGGATGGCAGCAGCATCAGCAGCCAATGAAGCAATGGGAATGATTTTGCGGCTACAAAGTGAGAAGAGTGCAATAGAAATCGAAGCCAATCATTACCGGAGGATGGCTGAGCAGAAGCAGGATTATGACAAAGAAGTGATTCAATCATTGCAATGGATTGTGATGAAGCACGAGTCTGAGAGGAGCCAATTGGAAGAGAAATTGAAGTCTTGTAAGCGAAAATTGAAGCAACATATGAATGATGACGACGATGAAATTGAGCAATTTGAAGAATTTGATTCAAGTTTTAGGATTCACGATGGCCTTGTTGGCTCACTTGATATGGATTCTATTACAGATTGGTAAAGTTCTTCATTGTGCGTTAAAGAATGCATTAATGCTGCATGTTATTAGACATTCATAGGATTGTCTGAGTTGGAGGATAGGATTTATGTTTTGGGGTCCCAATATCAATATACCTTGTAGCTTATTTCTGTTTATGTAATCCTGTAAATGCATTTTGGTCTGGAGAGAGAACACTTTTGATCATTATCAATAATGAAATATCTACATCTTCATCGTTTTTAAAATGTAGTTCTGAATTTCGAATGATTTGTGACATAAGATCATGATGAATAATGTTCTTAGGGTCAAATAAGTTTGTTTTATTTATTTATATTTCATAAATTATTGACGACCAACTTGTGTACAAAGGAGTGATTGCATAAGGAGAGGATTTTGCTCCCTTTTATTTGCTCCATCCATTCTTAAAACTTAAAAGGATATAATTGACAACTAAACAACTAAGGACAAGTTTGGACCACTTTGGTATGTCAGATGTGGCTTATAAAGTAATTCTGGTTTGGGATGCAGCTAATAAAGTAATAGTTATTCGTTTTACTTCTACGGTTGATGAAATAATAAGCGTTGCGACACATTTAATTATCATAATACATCATGGCACAATGTTGATGAAACAATCATCAAGAACAACCTCTTATTCTTGATTAGAAGAAAACCTAAACCCCATTACTTTATCCTCAAGTCATCAAAGCCAGCACTTCCTATTAGGGATGGGAAAATCCGGATTTGGACTGGATGTAGGTGCATCCGTAATTGGATCCGTATTGAACATTTAACATCCAGATCTGCAAAAAAAATTTGCGGATCTGGATGCTAGTAATATCTGGACAGATTGCAGGCGGATTTTTTAGATATCTGGGTCTGCATAATAATAAATTTAAATATAATTTTAAATTTAATAGTTTACCTAATAATATTAAATAAAATTCAATTATAATTTAATAATCAACAATTCAATATCAATTCAACATAAATAATGTACAACAACACTATAAATTCACAAACGATAATTTCACAACATGAATCAAACATTTAAAAAAAAAATAAGGTAAACCGATTCATTACAATATTCTCTAATTATTTTTTTTTAGTTTTTTAACATATTTTTCATAGTCAATAAAGATTATAGAGTTAATTATGCTTATACATATTAAATAAATAATTTAATTTCTATATATTTGATTAAAATTTAATTAAATAAATAATTTAATTATAAAATAATACGGATCCTTATATCTGATTTTCTGGATCCACACAAATCTTGATTTTTAAGATGCGAATTTAGATTTTTATGGATCCGGATCTTCTGGATCTTTGCGAATCCCGATCTTTTGAATTTTTGCGAATCTGGACCAGATCCAAAATTTATTAACATCCATACTTCCTATTGACTTACAACATAACAAATTCACAACCCTAAAGTTGGTACCTTAAGCCCCCAAGGAACTGTTACCATGGTATTTCACAATCTCGTCATAGGCATTACATTGGCCAATATAGGAAATCTGTCGCAATATCAGTTGAGTTATAAGATCCTTTGAAAAAGCAAATGAATTTTTCAGTCAGTTCTAATGCGCTGTATGGACATTCAATGAATCCCTGGCCATCAGCAAGACTCCATTCGGTATAACTCTTTAAAAAAAAATTGTAGTTATGAAATTTGATATAATTATCGTGAAAAAAATTTATATTTATAAAATAAAAATAATAAAAATATAATAAATATAATTTTTAAATAATAATTTTAATAAAATTATTAAAAATATAATAAATTTTTCATCGTATAAGTGTAAAATTAAATTTACTTAATTTTTAAACTATATTAGTTAGGATTTACCAAATATATCCAATCTCAATTCTAATCTTAATTCCAAACACGGCTTAAGGTTTATATTAATTTTCCCAGCCATGCAAGTATATTAGGATTGATTGTAAATTTTTTAAGTTTCTGTTATGTCAAATGCTTATGGTTATGGGTACTGTTGTCTATGTCTACTAACATATTTTTTTGTAATGAAATGAAAACCCATACAGAAAAATTCACACTTTTTACTCCTAAGGAAATTTTCGACTTTTCGTTGAGAACCGTCACATGTGCGAAATTTCCGAGAATGATGTCATATTTGCCCTTTTGGAGAAATGAGCCACTTCTAGTGCAATTTCCATGTTAAGCAACTAACGAAAGACTTGGCTTTCGCTTTACTCTGGGCACTGATTGACTATGAGGCAGCGCATCTTAAGATTGAAAGCAGAAACTCGAGACTGCTTCGACGTGCGGTGCCTTCAACTCACCGGCAGGTAGCTGTCGCCTTCGCCTGTAAGAATTTCCTTAACGCTAAACTCAGGCTAGTTCTCGAATAAAGAAAATGAAATGCTGAACAGTGTATAATTTTGAATTTAACTGGTGGAATCGTTGTTTTAGGCTCGGTTGAAAAGATGGGTCTCGTCCAAAATTCAATTTTGATACCCGTGTTATTGAACTGCGTAAACTTTGGACTATATAGACTTAAAAGCTTGCATTTTTGTTTTGCCAAAATTTTCTGTAAACAATTGTAAATGATGTTTAATGGATTTGGAAACGAGCATTAAGTAGCTTCTTGCTGCTGAGTTTGCAATTTTTCTGTTCATTTGTTCTTTGTTTTTTGTATGATATGTGGGAAAAAGGAAAAATAAATAGTTTGTAATTAGCTTTATGTTAGGAGTTGAAAACGGCTTGAGGTCAGGTTTTCAATTATGGCACTGGAAATTTACTTGAGTAATACAACAATGGTGCATATAATGAATATTATGCTGATTCCAGTGCATGTCTTTGTGGCGTATCCTTATCCAACCCATAAATTGTTATCAATTGGTCTTATTGAATTCTTTTACATGCCTGAATCCTGCATTGACTGAAAAGATAAATCTCAATGAGCATGTTAACTCTTCTGTACCCTTTCATTGCAAGCCGGTTACGGTTATATCACCCATGGTTTGTATCGATGGTATCTGAGTCAGTTAATTCCAAAGTCCTGCTCATTACAGGGTTGTATGGTGCACCCTTCACATTCTGTTTGGCTTATTTTTCTTTTAACTTGTGCAGTTCAAAGAAGCTTCAATTTATCTATAATGCATCCATGTCCAAGTGAAAGTAAGTTTGGCATCAATACTTGAGCTTTGTGATAGTATAATGTGATTAATAAGGTAGAAGTATCTATGTTGTTGAACTTTATAATGAAACACATGTAAAATGTTAGGACATGTTACTTGTCCTCCAATTATTCTATTTTGACATTATGGATTAGTAATATTGCTCTTTTGTAGAACTGTGGTGACAGCATTTGTTATATTAGTTTTCTGTTGCTTCACAGACATAGATGTTTTGGAGTAATTTTCTGATAAGGGTGCAATCGTGTAAAAGTGAATTTGATACAATTACAGATAGAACAGGTTTATTTGTATATAATTCCAGAATGACGGGGTGGGGACTAATCCTGAAAACTATATTAGAAATGCGGCAAGGATTTTAGAATTCGTGCTAAGCAAGTGTAGTGCTAGTTTATTTGGTTATCTTTTTCTCATATTAGATTAGGAATGATGGTCCATGAGAAGTTGAAGTTGGAGTTGGCAGGGTAATTTTTGGATATCATCCTTACCTTTGTAGATTGAATACATACTCTTGTTGTTATCAATAACTGTGCGGCGTCTCTTATTAGTAGAAGATATCTTATGATTGTTGATGTGCTGAAGATTATTGCAAAAGTAGAACTTCATGGGTATGCTTGAGGGTTATAACCATATGATATAGATTGTCCATACACACATCTGGCTTTGTTGTTTTTTGTTTTTGGAAACGCACCTAGTGCATAAATTGTTGCATATTAATTGGCAAATATTACTGATGACTTAAAGGTGGAACTTGTACTCAAATTTCAAGTCCTTTTGTGGGCTTTGACTCAAGTAAAAACAATACTAGAGCATTGCTCAAAAGAAAGTACCCGATGACAGCTTTCTTGCCCTCATGTTGTGTGATTTGTATAAACAGTACAGAGCACAGCTGATCATTCTTTCCTTCTCTGTTTTGAACCATGAACTTTTGAGATACAGAGTGCAAAGAAGCAAATTTTTCCCTGGTCCTTCTTGGTTTTGTTTTTTTCCCCTATGATTGCTTGCTTTTGTAGAATTTTTTTTTTTCCTTTTTCGAAATGGAAAGAAAGTGATAATCTTTTGGAGACATGTCAGATCGGCTCTTTTATATGGCAAGAAAGAAACAACCATATCAGATCGGCTCTTTTATATGGCAAGAAAGAAACAACCATATTTCAGGGTGAAAAGAGAAAAAAATATTAATTATCTGCGGGATAGAGTTCATCTGAATAAATATCATTGTGTATTTTTTTTTTTTTTAATAAAAGCATTTCAAGACACTCTTTTTAGTTTATACATCTCAATTGGGAAGGGTGAAGGGTTTTGGGTTAACTTTGTATCCTCTGATTTGCTTTTGGCTAGTGGAAGGATGGATACTCACTGAGGTTCATGTACTGTCCCCCCCCCGCCCCCAAAAAAAACACGTGGGCCCCCCACTCATCCACCGTAGTTTGTTTTGTTTTTCTTTAAGGATACCTTGTCCTGAATTATATCCCCTTTCCTTTTCCAGTTTGTATACATTATCTTAGTTTCTTGTTTAAAAAATTTATAGGATTGGAACATGCATTTTCATGAACTAGGTTTTAATTTGTATCACTTTATTACTCCGTCAAAAATACACATCTATTTATGTATAGTAATATATACATATGTTTGTATGTATGAATATTTCCGGACCAAATAATTGAATCAGAAAATCTTCAGATACTATGATCCCTTTTGTCTTAACAGAAAGTGAATTCTTGAAAGAGGATGGTAACAATGCTGCTGTATGATGTGTGTGCCATTATGCTTTTGTGGCATTAATGTTGTGCTGCTGCATTTATGTTTATGTGATGAGAGGAAAAGAAAAATGACCACAAATTGACACTTATGCACACAACTTATATCAAGAGCATCTATCTTCTTGTTTGCAAGCTTGATATATGCTTATTGAAGCCTTGGTACAAAGATCTCTTCTGCATGCATGTTTAGTGTAATATGGATCTATGAAGTAAAGATCTGTGATTTGAATTTAGCCTTGGTTCTCTTGAGAAGAATTACGATTGTCAATGGCAAGAACTTCTAAAATGGTAAATTGTATGTGTAATGCAGGTCATCTCTTTCATAGTTTGATGATGGACTTTCAAAGTTCCTCAGAGTTCAATGACGCCCCACAAATGCTTCCTCCACCTCCTGGAACTTTTGTAGATCGTGAAGAACTCATCCAACATGTTGGCGACTTTGCCGTATCTCAGGGATATGTGGTAACTATCAAGCAATCAAAGAGGGACAGGGTGGTTGTCCTTGGTTGTGACAGAGGAGGTGTATATCGTAACAGGAGAAAACCTGTTGATGAGTCTTCTGCTGAAAGTCTTCGCAGAAGAAAAACAGGTTCTCGACTTACCAATTGTCCCTTTGAAGCTGTTGGTAAGAAAGATGATGGTTTGTGGAAACTTTCTATTAAAAATGGTACTCACAACCATGAACCTTTAAAGGACCTCTCGGAACATCCTTCTGCTCGTCGTTTCACTGAAAGAGAAGTTTTGTTAATTAAAGAGATGACTGAGGCCGGATTGAAACCTCGCCAAATTCTAAAACGACTGAGACAAAGCAATCCAGAGCTTTTATCGACTCCAAAGCATGTTTACAATGTTAAAGCTAAGCTTCGACAAGGAAATGTGACAGGTGGAGCCTTTTAAAATGTGTTATCCTCAAGCACTCTTTTCTTTTTATTGTTTTATGCTTTGTTTATCTCTTATATTTTTCTTTTCTAGTACATTTGTACATAGTTTTAAGTATGAATCAGCACAGGTAGCCACCTCTATCAGTGTGGGCTAGTTTGTCATAGATATATAAACTCTTGTGCAATGGTTTGCGTGGAACATTAACTGTTTGAGAACAATATTCACTAACTGTATTATATCTAATGAGGCACTTGATCATGGTGCTGAGTACTGTTGGTCTATCAGGATGAATAGGAAAAGGCAACACAAGTTTGGCCATGGAGTTTACTGTTGGATGCAATTTTAAGTTAAAAGTCTTATGATTAGTGCTAGGGTTAATTCTAGCTTCAAATGGGATGAATCTTTTTATTTGAGGTTTATGCATTTGAAATTATAACCCAAGGGAGTAGCTCTATCTATTGACAAAGTTGATTCAGAAAATCCAGCGTCTTGATCTCAGATACTTTCTCTTGGATCCATCACTGCCATGTATGAGCTTGTAATTGCTTGCTGGTTAAGTGACAGTTACCAATATCAATAAAGAAACAACCATGCTCAGCGATTAGCAGCATGCTTAAGTATTTGAGGGCTTACTATGGTGGTAATTAGTAAATATTCATTTACTGTTCCTGTCTTTTAGGGTAGCATTCCTTCTACTTAATTGCTTGACCTCAATATTGTTTTTATGAAACTTCAATGATATTTTAGATCATATTATTGATGTTCTTGTTGTCTTAAAGATTAGATATGTTTGTATATTTGTATATTTGATATGTTTGTATATAAAGATTAGATATGTTTGTATATTTGTATATTTGTATATTTGATATGTTTGTATATAAAGATTAGATATGTTTGTATATTTGTATATTTGATATGTTTGTATATTTGATTCTTGATTATAGGAGTTCCTTTTTTCTTTTTCTTTTTCCTGGTAAGATTGATTGTCGGGAAGCTTTGATAGTCAAATAAATTAAAAGTGCCAAGTTGTGCAATAGTGTGTCCTTTGGGAGATGTGCTATTAAGGGGGGATTACCATTGGCCTTTTGAGCTCAGAGTTGTGAGAGCTATAGTGTGTGATGTCATCCTGTCCCCCCTTGGAAGGACATTACCGCAGTGTTAATATTGTAGTTTTTCCATATTTAAGATAATTGATCTGAGTGATGGTTGATTTTGCTCTTTACCATCTTTTTATTTGAAAATCTGTTCTGTATGAGCTAGCACCAAGTGTTCGAGTTTTCCAATTTGCTTATGGTGGTGGCATTTTCTGTGGTGGCATTTTCTTTGCAGTTAGAAATTTCAAGTCATTAAGACCACAGAAAACTGCTGTAAGGAATAATTATCAATCTGTTATGGAGCCATCTTGGAGGCAACGCAACCCTCCGGTAAGCTTAGATGTAATCCAAGGCAACTCAGATCAAGAAAGCCTTATCCCAAATTACTTGGGGTAAGAAGCAAATAAAGAAAAGAGATCATCTTCTAATTGTTTACTTCTTAAGTTAGCATTGTCTTCTCTCTCTCTCTCTCTCTCTGTGCGCACCTATTGCCTAGGCGATGGTTATTTTTTCTGAAGTTATTAATGGATATTTGCTCAATTGTTGCTGTATGTCAGAGGGTTCCCAATCTAATTGGAGGTAGATTCGGTGATTCGAAATCATTAACATCTATTGATGTTGTGAACCCTGTAAGAAAATTCTCCTAAAGTTCCATTCTTGATGATTTCCTGACATAATCGAGTTAATAATCATAAAGATCATTGTGCATTTCTTTTCCTAATTTATCAATCAAGTCATGATAGGCAACACAGTTGATTGTATCTCAAGTGCCTTTGTCTACCAATGAAGAAGTCAGAGCTGCAGTATTTGCAGCGAAAAGAGCTTTTTCATCATGGCGAAACACACCAGTTACAAACCGTCAACGCATCATGTTCAAGTTCCAGGAGCTTATCCGAAGAGACATGGTAATTTTATAATTTTAAGTTGTCTTACATGGTAATTTTATAATTTTAAATTGTCTTACATGGTAATTTTATAATTTTAAATTGTCTTTGTCCTATATAATTTAGTAATATGAGTCATTACAAATTGGTCCTAGGATAAGCTTGCTATGGAGATTACTTCTGAGCATGGGAAGACATTGACGGATGCATACAATGATGTGTTGCGTGGGCTAGGTTAGTGCCTTTTTGTCTCTTTGTAATGAATGAACAGTTTCAGTGGGTGATATTTGTGCTGTAACAAGCATTGGGTTATCCTTTGTAGAGATTGTTGAACATGCCTGTGGAGTGGCAACTCTGCAAATTGGGGAATTCGTTTCCAATATATCTAATGGGGTCGATACCTATAGCATCAGGGAACCGTTTGGTGTTTGTGCTGGGATTTGCTCCTTCGACTTTCCAGCTATGACCCCTTTATGGGTAACCTTTCAATATTTCCTTATATGTTTGCTGGTCATTTGGCTCTGGCCTGTTCTATAGTTAAGAGTGCAAATCTTATGTCTTAGGAGAAATTCAGGAGTTATTGCATTCATTGCTAATAATCTACGGAAAATGAGAATGCATTCTGGTTGTGACCAGTGATCTGTTAGTTATATATTGCTGTCCTTTTTGAGAATGCATTCTGGTTGTGATCAGTGATCGGTTAGTTATATATTGCTGTCCTTTTGCTTTGTTTATGGATTAGAAGTGTTCTTACTGTTACTAAAGGTGAAACCATTACAATGTCAACACGCTACTGGAAGGGGAGATGATAAAAAAATAAATGATTCAATCCAATGTTGTGGTCATTTATTCATTCCTTTGTATGCAGATGTTTCCTATTGCCGTCACTTGTGGTAACACCTTCATTCTAAAACCATCAGAGAAGGTTCCAGGTAATTTTAATGGTTTCCTTCCCAGTTTTATGAAACTCCAAAAAATTTTCTGCTTTGTATTGTTATGGAATCCATTTTGGCTTACATAAAAGTTAAGAATCTGGGATTGTATCTTTCACTTTTTTTCTTTTTTAATTATGAGAAGGTTCCATGTAACTTTATTGCTTCCTTCCCAGTTTTATGAAACTCCATGATTTTTTCTGCTTTGTACTGTTATGAAATCCATTTTGGCTTACTTAAAAGTTAAGACTCTGGGATTGTATTTTTCACTTTTTTTTATTATTATATCTTGAGGATGAGATTCTGCGTAGATGCATGAAGAATTTACAAGGAATGGCTTTTCCGTATGGTTGTACCACCTTTTCTTATGTCATTTGCTTTTTGAATTTTTGTGTTGTCAAAACTAATTGGTCAGCAGTCGTCTACATTCAATATCGTAATAATAATAATCAAGTTATTACCTAGGCAAATTGTTTACATCTTAGTTTCTTGTTTCTTGATTTTAACAATTTTTTGTGCTGTAGAAAAATTTTCTGCAGTAGAAATTAAAGCACTACCTTCAAACCTAGGTTCTGCCGACTAGAATTGTTTGTATAGTATAGGATGGATTTTTTGCCCTTTTTGCTTCTCATTTGTCTTCGTAGAGCAAACATATTCCTCCCATCTTAACCTTTGATATCCCTTTTTGTTTGTGTTGGGCGCGGGATGGTGGTTGGAAAGGAGGTGATGACTTACTAAAATTCAGAAGTGATAGATTTATGATGAAAATCTAATGTCTCTACTTTTGATGATGACTTACTGACTTGGTTATTTTTGTCTCAATTGCATACGATCTTATTTATTCTGTAAATTAAAATGATATACTTATTTTGTGTTCCGTCAGGTGCTGCTGTGATTCTTGCGGAGTTGGCCGTGGAGGCTGGTTTGCCTAATGGTGTCTTAAATATTGTTCATGGCACTGATGTGAGTTTCATTCACATGATTGTATAATGGATCTTGTGCCCACCAATAATTTTCATTGAAGCATCAATGGTTCAGTATTAATGCCACCATCAGAGTATATTTTATTTAACCTTTTCTTTATAACACCATCATATATAATTCTTTTATAGGAAACAGATAGACTTTTATTTAATAATATATGATTGCAAAATTGAACCTGAGGTTCACAACCAAAAATCTACCCAATGGTGTACGATTCCAAAAACCATACAAAACTCTAAATATAGTACACTACCCTTATACCTGAGACCGAAGAAAAGAAAAATCCAGACCAACATAATCAAATCAAGACTGCATCCTCCAATCAAGCCGGATGAAAAAGAATGAAGAATCTTGAAATTTTTAAGAAACTGAAGCCCAAATTGAAGAAAAGAATCATGTGACATAGTCCATTAATATCTTCTCCTTTTGCCCCTACAAAAATGCTGGTACAGTACATTTTTCTTGCCATATCCCCCCACAAGAGAGCGAAGACTACACTCTTGCATTAAATATTGGCCTTCCTTTCCTTTCTAACAGCAAAACCGTTCCCCTACCGCCAAAATTAAATTTTGTCTCTAATGCATCTGTTTTATGCTAGTGTTTCCTTAACTTCTCATCAATTTTGTCATCAAATTTTCATTGAATCCAACTAAGCTTTGATTTTTCTGCCATTTTCGTTTCTGTTCTTAACTTCTTGTTTCTAAAATTTTGTCTGGACAGGACATTATTAATGCTATCTGCGATGATGACAATGTCAAAGCTATAGCATTGGTTGGTCCAAATTCTGTAAGTTTCTCTTCAGTGTTGAGTTGTTTGAAAATATTGTATGATACTGCAGTGATTACAACACATATGGAGTTTGTTCTGCAGAAGTTTATTTTCGTAACTTGGTTAGCACCTGCTTTGGTTGTCGATGTTTTACTCAAATCTCTATATTTCTTGAGTTTTCAATTGGTTCAATTTGTCTCTTGAGGTTTGTAATTGGTGACTTTAGTACTATGGGATTAAAGTCCATTATAGCTAATGATGTATGATGGCTCAACATTTCTGGCAATTGTTTGCTATAATGGCATTGAGATATTGAGCTGGTAAAACAAATAAAATTAAAAATGAAAACAAAAATTCAGAATGCAGATGTTAAAGCTTTAGGAATTGAATAGCGGGGTGTTTCTTTTGTATGTTGATATAAACTGCAACATATAGATATTTTCGTGATGTTTTAGTTTGGTGCATGAGAATAATGGATAATCATCTACTTTTATTGAGTTCACTAGTTGGGGTTCCTTTAGTTCTTGTCCTACACTTTGCAGTTTTCGTATGGTAGAGTAGACCAAGTTTGCTATCCAATATATCATCAATAATGTTCTTGTAAAATAAGTTGTGTCATAAAAAATTGGCCATGTGAGCTAAAATAGCCACATTAATTTGGGGGCCAAAAGGAAAATAGAAAAGAGGAAGAAGCAGAAGAAGAAAGTCATGTCAACTGTTAGAACTAATCATTTTGGATATCAGCCCCTTATTAGAATACTTGAAAAAGTTACAAAATTTCAAGATCTAATACTAAAACTAAATGTACTAAATTACACTATAATACCATTAGAATGAATTCTTTTAGGTGGTGTACTTGAGCATATGCCCATAATGTTATCCTCATGAACAATTAATTTAAAGCATGTGTATGCTTATATCATTATCGTAGTGTGTTTTTTGAATTTGCGTTTGAAATTTTATTCTTGTTTGTCTATGGTTCTTTAAATTTTCAATGATTGAAGAGTATATAGATACAACTTGAGATTTACAGGACATGGATGTGATACTTGTATCATTATTTGCTCTTATATCATTACTTGGTCAACTTTTTAATGATCTTCTCTTAGGGCTGTCTGCAACTTAATTCTTATATTGGCATTTTTTTCCCCCCTTAAAAGGCTGTTGCAGATATATATTCAAGAGCATCAGCTAAAGGGAAGCGGATTCAGGTAAGTTTTGAAACAATCCTGCTGTTTCTTTTAGTACGGTTACTTTTCTAACTGGTCCATTGTTGAGATCAATATTGACTAGCTGACTATTTTCTGCAGTGCAATGTTGGAGCAAAAAATCATGCAGTTGTGATGCCTGATGCAAGCATTGATGCTACTTTGAGCGCTCTAGTTGCTGCTGGGTTTGGTGGTGCAGGACAAAAGTGCATGGCACTCACCACAGTTGTCTATGTTGGAGGCATAACTCCTTGGTATTTGTTTTATCTTCCTTATTATATAACATTCTAATTTGGTAACTTTTTAGCTACAGCAGGTGAAGCCTTGACCACCATTTGAAATAGAAGCACTTTTAGCCTTAATTAATAGTGTTCCATTCATAAGATATTGGAAAAAAATACTTTTCGAAGCCCTCAACAGGCTTCTGAACTGTAGCTTCTTTCTTAATTTTTGGGAAGGGGATATTGGCCATCATATCTCACATCTTAGCTACTCTATATTTATATACGTACCTACATAGAGATATGCGTTTGCCTGTATAAATCAATCAGTCAGTTACTAATAATTTCTTAAGAGAAAAAGTATTTTTGAGTTTTTGGATGGAACATATGATGCCAATTATCGTGTATGTCTTCCCATTTTGCCGATTTTATTTTTATAGTAAGTTAATTCTGTCCCTAGCATCAGCCCTTTTGCATATCCGTCTAATAGTGTTTTGATTTATGTTAAAACATTTTTTCCTATCTTGTATTTAAAATCACAGTTTGAAATATTTTCCCCACTTTGAAACATTTTTCCCCACACTAATACACAAATTTTATGAATCCTACATTTTATCTATTCCTTAATACCGAATTGGGTTGAAAATGGAGATTGGCATGGTTGTAGTTATGGTATTCTTGTATATTTTAAATTTTATAATTCAAAATTGCACGTCTGGTATTCCCAACAAAGATTCATTTCCAATGGTAACCTGTTACGTGGAAAATCTTCTTCTGGTACCCTCTTTTAGACCTTGTTTTAGAGGATAAAAGGGTTGACTTGCTTGAAGGAAGAAGCTTTGCCAATCTACGCCGTGTTCCACGCTGCCTTAAAAAATTATGTTTTAATATGATAGCTCAAAGGGCTCAGGTGTACTTTCTGGAGCCCCTAACTTAATAATGTGTCTTGGATGTGAGTTCAGTGAATATGAAGGACATGAGACTTAGGTTTAAGAGGCACTTGTTAATATTTTGCCAGGGAAGATAAACTAGTGGAGCATGCCAAAGCAATCAAAGTAAATGCTGGAACTGAATCCAATGCGGACCTTGGTCCAGTAATTAGCAAGCAGGTGCATTCATAATTGATCTTCTCATCTATTATTTTCCAATTCAAAGAAGGGATGAACTGGAAGTTTTGGTTTTTTTTTTTTAATTGTCTGCTTTCCTTATTTTGACATTCTAGAGATTGTTTACGGGTCTGGCATTTTTCATTTTTGAGGGCATTTGTGGTAGCTTTCTCACTGTTGATATTTTGATTAAATTTGTCCTCCATTATGATTCTATAATGATGTGATGCTATTAGTTATTTACAGGAAAAGGAAAGGATATGCAGATTGATCCAAGTAGATATTGAAAGTGGTGCTAAATTATTGCTTGATGGGAGAAACATTTTGGTATTGGGTTTTATCTTTTTTTTCTTAAGGCTTTAACATATATTACTCTTACGATTTTTATATTCAGATTTGTTTTTGTTTCTGTCTGGTATGTATGAAAACTCTTTAATTTCATAAGTTATATTATTTCAATCAAGTTATTTGGCTAATAAAACAGGAGCCTCAGCAGAGGACAGAGGAAACTAATGCAAAAGAATGAAAGATCACCACTCAAAATTTGGAGAGAATTTTGTTCAAATAAATTTGATCTAATTGAATTGAAAATTCACCAAATTTTGCCAAACTATATATAATCTCAAATGGAAACAATAAATTAATAATAAAAAAATAAAAAGCTTTCTAATTAAATGGTGAAAATTTCTAATTACTAATTAGATTCATTGTAGATTTGCTTCACATCTGAAGTTTTACTCCAATTATCGACTAATGTTCTCTTGGAGAGGAATTGGCTTCCTCACAAGCTTGGGCATGGATTTTTAACCTCAAAAACATGCAATGGCCAATGTTATTGACCTGCATTTTGCACCATAATGGCAGGAAATATCTCATTTTAGTCATTAATATAAGTTGTCTCACTGATTATCATCTCGTAGATTGTGAATATTGATATTCTGCTATAACATAATTTAAATTGTTCTCCCCTTATCTTAATTTTATGGAAACGTGTTTGTATGATGATTTTGTGATTAGTTTGAAAAGAAAGTTCTAAACTGGCTAGCTCACAATTACAATTTCTGAATGACCTATAGGTTCCTGGGTATGAGAATGGGAACTTCATTGGTCCCACCATCTTATCTGATGTCACTGTCAACATGGAGTGTTACAAGGTATATCGTATCACATTCTGAAAATGAACATTGGATAATATATAATTTTGCATGGAAATAGATTTGAGCAATCTTTGTCATAAATTCATGGTTTGAACTGGTTCGTGCAGGAGGACGTTTTTGGCTCAGTTCTACTTTGTATGCAGGTTTTGCCACTTATCTCATTTTCTGTTGGCTCGCTTATTAGCAAGTTGGTATTTGTTGTTAAGTTACTTATTTTTGTTAGTCAGGCTGAAAGCATTGATGAGGCCATAGAAATTGTTAACGGGAACAGGTAACACCAATTTTAAATCTCTCTTGACCTCCTTGTAAATGAGAATCTGAAGAGCATTTTAACCTTTTCTCCTCTGGGTTATCGTCTTACAGACATGGCAGTGGAGCTTCTATATTTACCACATCTGCTGTAGCTGCTAGAAAATTCCAGACTGAAATTGCGGTTGGCCAGGTAAGATAGCCGTGCCCATGTGCACTATTGTCTATGGACTGCTTTTGATAGTGAAGGAATTGCATAGATATGAAATGTGCATCTTTTGCATAGAATGCTGAAGCTTCTTGTATTTGGTTCAGCGAAATACTTCACTACTTCAACTGAGACGAGCTGTGTGTTTTGACTCAGGTTGGCATAAATGTTCCTATCTCAGTTCAGCCGCCCTTTACTTTGTTCACTAGCTCCAAACCATGCTTCGCAGGTGACCTAAATTGTGATGGTTAGTACTTGCTAGTTCTGATTATACTTACTTAACGGGCACATATCTGCGTTCAATGATAGAAGAATAAATTTCCATAGTAGTAAGAATTCTGAGAATTGCAGGCAAGGGTGGAATTCACTTTTACACCCAGATTAAAACAGTGACCCAACAATGGAAGGATTTGCCAGGCAATGTAGAAACGTCTTTGCAGTTGCCAGCTTCAAACAGCAATGGGGAATCTCTGCAACTGCTAAATTCTTAGGAGTTCATAACAGATGCTAATGATAGAATGGAATCCATTAATGTTACTTGCATTCTTCAGATTTTGTAGACATATTCTGTTCCCCATGTTCTAGTAAATTTTTAGAATTAGCTGGGAACATCACTTGCAGTTCAATAATAAATAAATAAATTTATTTGTTTGTTTTTAATTTGAAATATTATTATATGTTAAAAATTGATTCGTCAAAGCTATTTAAAAGTTGGGTTACTTGGGTACTCATTATCTCTTGTAAATATTTATTTTTAAGTGTCTGGTAGGTCTAGCTTGCATTGTATGCAGATTTTTCAAATTATGCTCTGCTGATACGATGACCATGTTATATAATTGTATGAATTTAGAGACTAATAGATACTTGATAATGTAAATATTTATTTGTGAGTGAGAGAGAGGTGGGTCTTGTCTCTACCGGGCACGGATTTTCAAGTAGCCGAAGTGAAATTCTAGTGAACGATTGTAATAAAATTTTAAAAAATTGGGGTAAAAATGGGTATTCATTACACAGAATTTTGTAAGGTGAGCTCCGTTTTATATATGAGAAGACGGAAGATTTGTGTGCAAATTGATAAGATCAGATTCCTTTTGTCCAATTATTAATGATATCCTCAAATAATTTATCTATAAGATGACGAAAAAAATTAATTATTTAAATATGTGTAAATTATGGGGTATGATCGGAACTAAAAAAATAGGTTCTCTGTTCAAATTCCTCTGAAAATAATCGAATTTAAAATATATGATTAATCATGAATGAGTGAAAATTACAATATTAATATGCATATAATAAATAAATTATTTCTATAATTAACCCTTTTCTCTTCAGTCTTAGCATGCAATCTGCGACTTCGAAATGCTTGAAAGCGTTTCAGTCTCCAAGCCAGTTTTAAATCTCCACCGTCGGATGTTTTCCCAATGCTGGTTGAGAAAATATCCAACGCTGTAGTCATTAATTATAAAATAATTATTTACTGACAAATCCACGTAATATAATCACCAACGAACGCTCTCTCGTAAAACGCTTCATTTGCAACGCTTGGGCGGGTATCAACAACAAATTCAGTGAATTAAAATTAAAAATTAAATAAAAACGAAACAATGTTGACGCGATTCGCTTCGATTCAACGAGGTAAAATAATTAATCCAGTTTTTTTTCTAATAATTTTTTAACTTCTTTTCGCGTTATTAATATTTAGTTTAATTTTGAAGTGAGGAACTTAAAGGCTGTGAGGCCTCAGATTTTTGCTAAGTTCTCTACAGACGCAAAGCTATATTCAAAGCAGCACAATCCTCCGGTAAGCTTTGTTTGTTTCTCGGGAAAATGTTTTCCCGAAAAGTTTGATTTTCCCGAGAAATTAATGAAAATTTACAGTCGCGTGGCATCTTTGCGTTTCAAGTAACTAAGTAGACTTTGAATGATTTCTCTGTAAAGCTTCATTGCGAGGTGTGGAGATGGTTCAGCTTCTGTTTGCTTCCTGAGAACTGTGTTTGGAAATGAAATTTTTGAATGTTAAATTTTATTTAACTAGATCAATCGACAACTCATTAGTAATTTTTTTTTTGAAGAAAAATGATTAAAAAAAATAGACCTGCACTATAATGTAAATTTCTTTTTCCTTTTGTTGCTTCATATAACAGCAGAACGAAATTCCAGCCAACTTTAGTCTTATTATTCAAACATTGCCTTACCATTGATTTTTCTTGCATTTAGTCTTTTACTGTTTTCAATGCATTGCTTATAATGTATCAGAGGGTTCCCAATCTCATCGGTGGTGCTTTTATTGAATCACGGTCATCAGAGTACATTGATGTTATAAACCCTGTGAGTACATCAAATACCATTGGCTTTTATTCTATTTCGTTATTGAGCTTATGTTGGAATAATGTGTTTTGAGGTCTAATGGATTTGTTTATGATTCTGCAATAGGCAACACAAGAAGTTGTTTCGCAACTTCCTTTAACTACAAATGAAGAATTTAAAGCAGCAGTTTCTGCAGCAAAGCAGTCTTTTCCATCATGGCGTAACACGCCAATTACAACCCGTCAGCGTGTAATGTTGAAGCTCCAAGAGCTTATTCGGAGAGACATTGTATGCTTGTGATAAGTCTTGAGTTTTCTGTTTGTACTCCTTTTTTAATCCATAGGAAACACTAACTACAATCACTGCAATCTTATTTTAGGATAAGCTTGCCGTGAATATTACCACTGAACAGGGAAAGACACTGAAGGATGCCCAAGGAGACGTGTTTCGTGGTCTAGGTGAGTTTCAATATTCTGTTACTTGTTTGTTAATAGATCTCTTATGGGAAGGGGTTAAGCTCAATTTGTTACTATGGATGTCTCTGATTTTTCTTCTTTTACTGTTTTATGTAGAGGTGGTGGAACATGCATGTGGAATGGCTACTCTGCAAATGGGGGAGTATGTCCCCAATGTATCAAATGGAATAGATACTTACAGCCTTAGAGAGCCTCTAGGTGTTTGTGCAGGGATTTGTCCCTTCAACTTTCCTGCAATGATTCCTCTATGGGTAAACCTGATCATATTCTTCTCCTTACTCTGGTTACTTCTTTTTATTTTCCCACTCAATAATATTGCTTTCACTGCATTTGTACCTCACTGGATTATTTTGAATGCTATTTGTATTTCTTGACTGTTATGAAACAAGAGGTTGAAAATCCTAATCTTAAAAAAATAATAATGATAAAAACTTATGCTTGAGGTGAGTGATAAGAGTTGAATAAATTATCTTTCAGTAATTTCTTATGATTAACTTTTTTGCACAAGTGCAAGGCATTATAAAGTTCTAGTATCTCTCAATAGTTCAATTCCTGGAAGAAAGAATTCTTCATATTGAATGTTTGTCTTACTGCTTCACTGTAGATGTTCCCAGTAGCAGTTACATGCGGTAATACTTTTGTTTTGAAGCCATCAGAAAAGGATCCAGGTAAATATGATATTCTTAAATTTCTGGCATATAATATCCTGTTTAGGATAATCAATCTCATTGTAGTGCCGCCATCTATAGGACAACAGCTTGAATGGGTATGTGAAGCCTCCGTGATTAGAATTAAGGGATTCACCAGTATTGTCAACTTTTTCATTGAAGAACCGATATCATCATATCTTATACTAATTTGCTCTTTAACAATCTAGAGTTGTGCAAGTGAGACATATTCTACTGTTTCTAAGAATAGTGTATAATTCATTATTGCAAATAACTTGAATTCATTGGAAGCAGAAAACATGCTTCGTGGATTTATGTTTTTTCATCTAAAAGGCTTGTGTTTACTAATTATTCACACAAAGTACTAATGTTCATTTTGCCTAATGGAATTCTTCGTAAATCACCAGTGAAACATAGTTTATTGAAGCATTTGCTGATTTTAACTCTTATCCTTGGTTCCATTTTATAATTGGGGATCAGTCAACATGATCCCCAATTATTGAAGGGTTACCTGGAGAGTTTATATTCTTGTAGACACCCTATGACAGACATTCCATAAAACTGAGTCAGTACTGGAAACAAGTTATTGATTGATTAATCTTTGCTGCAAAGAATGAGAGAAGGATGGTCCAGCTGGCCATAATTAATTACCGTTTTCTTTATATAGGCCAATCTATCACATGCAAGCATATGTGTAAGATTGTCTAGGCACAAACAGTGACTAAATTTCATGCATTCAGCATTTTATAAGAAACAGAAATTAGAAACAAAGAATTTTTCCTGTACAGTAGTAATCTAAATTGAAGGTCATTTTTCTGGTGGTTAGTGTTGATAATCCATTCTCTATAATCAAGTTAAATATTGCTCGACAGATTATCATCTTGGATTTTCACATGAAATTTGTATTCAATATGATTTGGTGAACTTCAGGGCGGTGCATTTTTTTAATTCTCAAGATATTTGATTAAACCTCAAGTTTGTAAAGTGAGCTTTATTCTCAATTTTACTGACTATTGATATGTATTCTATCACAAAAATGGTTCTTTTTCAAAAGTTTGCTGTATATATCATGTGATGATTTCATCTGGAACAGTTGATATTTTATGATTAATGTCTTCAATGTCACATTGGTTTCATCTCCGTTTATTGCATGATTTCTTGTTTTTGGAGAGCCTTTTTGCTGTCAGGAGATGAAGAAAAGCCCACAGACTATGAAGTTTTGCAATCTCAACTCTTTTCTGGGTGATTTGGAGTGAAAGAACTATAGAATCTTTAAGGAATCAAGAGAGGAAAATATTGGTCGCTAGTGGGATAGAGTTCACTCTTTTGCTTCGCTTTGGATCCTCAGTTTCTAAGGAGTACTCTTTTTCCTCATTTGTCTTAGGTTTTTTCTTTTTCTTTTTTTGGTTCCGGGGGGGGGAGGGGGGATGCGATTTGGGGACCTTTTTATAGATATCTTCTCAATTCTGTACCAGTACGAGGATTAGTGGTTTTCTGGGATTCAAAACAGAATTTTGGTACCGTTGGTTGGTCTACAGCCTTGCTTCTTCCCCCTATAGTTTTTCCTTTTTGTAGACACTAGCTCCACTACACACTTGTAATACTTTTCTGGTACTTTAATATAATTATTTGTAGTTTCTTATCTAAAGTATAAATAATAACAGTAAATAATGTAAAATTCCCATTTATTGCATTTCATGTTTCTGTTACAGTTTGGTCAATTTCCAATTTCCCTTTTCTTCAAATTTCATGCTTTTACTTAAAAGATTTTGCTTGGTTGCTCTTGCAGGGGCTTCTATAATGCTTGCAGAGTTAGCAATGGAGGCAGGTTTGCCTGATGGGGTTTTGAATATTGTTCATGGAACTCATGTATGTTCTTGCCAAGTGTCTACAATATTCTACATAATATGTCCGAAAGAAAGTAGTTTTATTTTTACAATTGTTTTTCAGACACAATGTTGTGATGCTTCTATGAATCAATGTTGCACATCCAATGATATTGATATCCTTAATGTGGTTCACATTTGTGGCAGGACACCGTGAATGCTATTTGTGATGCCGACGACATCAGAGCTATATCTTTTGTTGGTTCTAATGTTGTAAGTTACAAACCAATTACCACATGATTTGGTTGCACAGCTGGTAGTGGGAACAATTATTATACCTCTCCCCTCCAACAGTTTAGATGGGATTGTTTACTTTGTCTTTAATTAATTTAGAGTGTAGAAAGTGTTCAAATCTAGCTTTTATGGATTCTGGTTTGTCCTTTTGTTCTTCAAGATAATTTCTTTAAAAAATTATTACATTCAAGATCATGTATGTTCCAAAAAATTATATATTGGAATGGATGACCTGCCCTTTTTTCTTTTTTCTTTTTCTTTTTTTTTCAATTTTTGCATTTTTACCTCTCCCCTCCTCCTTTTCCAAAAGAGAAGAGAAAGGATTTACAAAATAATGTGGTTTTTGCTCTCATTTAATGTTTGTTGCTAGAAATTTGTATAACATAAATTTGTTTTGGAAAACTGCTGTTGATTTCAACTTCTCAGTGGTTATAATTTTGTATTATAATTTTTAGTTGGTGACTTCCCAGAATACTTTTTCTCTCCTAAATTTGGTTTTTTTTCCCTCTCTTTTCAAAAAAAAAATTAAAGAAATTTCTAACTTTTTAGCTTATTTGTAGCTTTTAAACATGAAAGAAATTTCTTACTTGTTAGCTTATTTGTAGGCACAATAAGTGACATGAGACACCCTTTTTTTAATCTTTTAACTGTTGCGTCATCATGGGATTCATATGCTGTGATAGTTACAACATTTATGCCGGAACACATCTTTGCATAAATTCTAAGTGAGTCTAAAATATCCTGAACTTGGTCTTCAATTCTTTAGAAAGCGGTATGTCATCTGTGTAGAACTTTATTTCATGTAATGCAAATATTTCATGGTTGTTTTTCATAAATTATATATCTAAGTTCATCCTGATTATTTGCACAGTTTATTTTGATTTATCTATGACTTCTGAATTTATGCAACTAAGATCATTATCACATAGTTGATCGGTTTATCCTGATTTTCCTTTTTCCTTTTTTCTTTTTTTGGGTCTTCAATGTTAACAACTGTTGCAATTTAGTTCTGTGCTTAAAATAAGTTTCTTAGTTTCATATAAAACATTAAAAAAAAAATCCTGTTTGTAATTGATGTTTGAAACTCTCTGTAAAGGCTGGCATGCACATATATGCAAGAGCATCAGCTAAAGGGAAGCGTGTTCAGGTAAGTGCATTTCTTTTACTAACCCTACTGTTTCTCTCATGGGAAAGAGGGTTTGATTTTTAACTATGTTTTTAAGAAGAAATCTATTTGACTACTTGCTATCGATTGTGTTCAGTCTAATATGGGAGCGAAAAATCATGGAATTGTCCTACCTGATGCGAACATGGATGCTACTTTAAATGCTCTAGCTGCTGCTGGTTTTGGTGCTGCTGGACAAAGATGCATGGCACTTAGCACGGTAGTTTTCGTTGGAGACACAAAATCATGGTATTGGGTATTCTAACTTTTGCCCTATTTCATTGGTTTCAATGCCACTCATTTAGTATTTATCTTCTTTATCTTGAATGCAGAAAACATTGCTAAGATGTGAAAATGCCTAGAGACCAGGCCTACTGCTGTTTTGTGCAGTTATTGGTGCCTAACTAAAAATAGTTTATGACATCAAGGACATGTAATTAGGAATATTTTTTTCATTAAAACAGATTAGCTTTTTTGCGTTTTCTGATTATTGACTGCCATTTTATAAAATGCCAAACCAATACAACACATTATAGAATCTTTAAAAGAGTTCATGGTGGGGGTACCCAAGGATAGAAAAAGTGGATTTTACATCTCTGGAAACTTTTATTTATCAATAAATTCAAGGTAAATGAGCCACTGTCTCAAACAAGAGAATGATATAGGTTTCCATTCAAATTTATCTGCATTGTGGAACTAGAAGTTGCAGAGTGGGAAATGGTTTTTAAGCTACTGAAGGCAGTTCCAGAAAGGCTTGTAGGTTTTGAAGTTCTTAGGGACTAGGAATGCATTTCACTGCCATTTCATATGCTTTTTTAGCTGAGGAACATGTAGTTCTCAGATTTTGATTTCTTTTTATCCATGGAGATAGCTTTCTGTAAAAAAATTTCTCGGTACTGATTGCTCTCTTAAAACTGTATTAACATTGCTTTCCGTTCAAAATTCAATGTGGAAATCAGAAATTCCACGATAAATCCTATCCAAAGCTAGTCTAAGTGAATGCCCTTTCAATTTCTTAGAAGCCATATGTTTACCTGATACGTCCCAAGGAAAATCCCTGATCCTATCCCAAATTAATGGGTTAGTGTGAGCATATCCCTGCAGTTACGCAGTGTTTGAATGGGAATCCTTTAAAACCCTCCAAGCTTTACCCCTCTTACGCGGGTGCGACTCGCTGAAGAGAATTGACTGGGTGGTAGAGTTGTGGAAATGACATGTTTCTTCTATACTTTGGACCTTTCCTCCGTGGAACTGAAACAGTGATGAGCTAGCCAGCTTGGATAAACACTTTATCAATCCAGTTTAGAGGAAATAAAGTAGAAAGATAGGTTTTAATTTAGGAAAGACAATATCTCCATGAATCCTTGCTACAAAAGTCATGCTTTTTAACCATAGAAGTGAAATATTCCCCTCTTTTTAAGGTAAGAAGGGGTAGAGAACTAGAGATCATATCTCGAGCCAATACTAGTACTAGGTTTTACGATGCTCTAACCTATGCTATACTCCGAGGTAAAACCATACAAATGACTTCCATCGAACACATTGTCCAGAGCTATAAGTCTATGAGATTGAGTATGGAATTTTGTTTGTTCACTTTAAATAGAGTATCCATCCCCAACCCAACCCCAGCCATGCCACCCCCCATCTCTTTTCCTTTTAGGATCAGAAATCTTGTATTTTACATATCCATACAATTGAGTCCTAGGGTTTCTAAAATAGTATATAAAAAAGTGCTTCGATCATTGCTATTTGACTGGGACTTGTTCTAAAGAGTTGCATTTTGAATTGTTGCTGACACAAAACAGGGAATACCTCTATTATTTTTTATATTGGGCCTTCGACTAAGAAAGAGCGAATTAAACTTCATAAATTTTGAAAGTTCATCGTAAATGTGAAGGACTTCAGAAATTAAAATGTTGGGGAGATAAAGAAAGATGCATGGTCGTTTGTAGACGAGCTAGGTAGGCAAGTTAGAAGGAGAGGCTACAAGAGTTTGAGGCAAGGGGCTCTCTGAGGCAGCTCTTTCACTCTATGGGGTTTGTGGGGTGGGGAGAGGTGGGGTGCATAGCACTATTCTTCTTGTAGGGTTGGTTTGACCAAGTTCTTTTATCGCGGGGGCACTACAAAATCGTTTATCTCTTTTGCAGCGATTTTCCCTACTCATAAAGAATATTACAAATCTCCACACTGATGAGGTTTATCTTTGGTACAGGATGCCCCATGTTTGGACATGTTTGTTTAAAAGCAAGAATTTTTGTGGAAATTGAATAAAATGAGACATCATAGTATTGATGAGTTTGTTTGTACTCTTTTCCAGGGAGCACAAACTAGTTGAGCGTGCAAAAGCTCTTAAAGTAAATGCTGGAACAGAACCTGATGCAGACCTTGGACCAGTTATTAGCAAACAGGTGCGGAGTTCAGGAATTTTGCACCTCTTTCTGTACTTACTACATCGATTTTGGCAACATTACTTTCAACAATTTGCTATGCATTATCAATTGAAACTCTGATCATCTTGTTTTGTGGAGTTTGAGCCTAAACTTTTGGTTCTAAAAAATTTAAATTATGATAAGATCTTGTGTAAGATTCTAATCACTAAGTTTGCTTTGGAATATTTCTTCCATTCACAGGCCAAAGAGCGAATATGCCAGTTAATTCAAAGTGGTGTTGAAAGTGGTGCCAGGCTACTACTTGATGGGAGAAATATAGTGGTAAGTTAAACTGGTTACAATCATTTTTGTTGCTTCTTCAAGGCAGTTTATGGTAACAAGATATTGATAATATCTTATTTATTATTTTACAAGATCATAATATGTACTGAAAATTGCAGCACGACTAAGAAATTCCAAGAATGACAATTGATTAAAAATATTAATGGCCACTCTATGAAAGTCCCATTATGATGGTTCTTTTAGAGTTTGAAACCAGTAATGTACAGCAGCCTTTCAAAATCCAACCCTTTTCCTGATCTCTCTCCCTGTTCATTAAAGCTTTTTCATTTTTGGCATATGAGGTAGTACTAAATCAGAACATTAATTATAAAATACAAGTGAGCACCCTCCCTTACCAACAGTAGTAAATGGAACCAGCAAGCTGGGATGGTAGGCAAACAGTGAGCTTGTCCTTCAAGTTCATTGTTTAAGTGGTATTTTTGTCGTTATTGGGTATTTGTTTTGCATTATTTGAACACCTTTATTTTCTAATGCTATGTTAGTCTGCTTAGAAGACTTAATGGATGACAAACAGGTTCCAGGATATGAGCATGGCAATTTTATTGGTCCCACAATCTTAACTGATGTCACGGCTGACATGGAGTGTTACAAGGTATGGTTATATTCACTCTGTAATTTCTTGCTATGTGTTTCAAGATTTGGAAATTTTATCTTTCGCAGTGGAAAATGGATGAATTGGACGTTGAACTTGGCCTAAACTTTATTATTTCATTCTGATTTGCAGGAGGAAATCTTTGGCCCGGTTCTTCTTTGCATGCAGGTTTGTTGATTACTCCTTTTCTGTTTCTCGGTTTGTTCAGCTTTTCCATACTTTGATCTGGTGATATGCTGACATATACTTCTTATTCCTATGGACATTTAGGCTGACAGCTTGGAAGAGGCCATAAAAATTGTCAACAAAAATCAGTAACTCCTTTTTCATTCCTAGTTTATCCTAAATTATCAATATCCAATTTGAAATTACATTCAATATGTATCCTCGTACAGATATGGCAATGGAGCTGCTATATTTACATCATCTGGCGCAGCTGCAAGAAAATTCCAGACTGAGATTGAAGCTGGGCAGGTAAAACTTATCCTCTATTAACATGTCTCGTTGATTCTTTTGGAAAATACATATGAATAGATAACAATAATTATGAGCTTGTAACTGTGTAGCTCAAGCTTAACAATGTAGGGTCGTTAAAATTATTGCCACATGTTTGCCTTTTTAGTCTTGTAGATGGCTGGATTAACAGAAAACAAATAGTTTCATTGTCGAGTTAGATGTTAATTTTTTGCTGAATAGTTTTGGCCGTATTTGGGGTTGAATTTAAATTCATATAAAACCATTAACAAGTTTTCTTTGACATAGGTTGGCATCAATGTTCCAATCCCTGTTCCCTTGCCCTTTTTCTCATTTACTGGCTCAAAGGCATCTTTTGCTGGCGATTTGAATTTCTATGGTAATACATATTTTCTATCAAAAATTTTGTTGTTACTCTTCTTTTCCCTTTTCATTGTACCAGTTGCATTAAGCTTTAGTCGTACAGGCCTGAATTTTTTAAGTTCTTGAATTTGTAATTTGCAGGCAAGGCTGGAGTTAATTTCTACACTCAGATCAAAACAGTGACTCAACAATGGAGGGATTTACCTGGTGGCAGTGGCGTTTCGCTGGCAATGCCAACCTCTCAGAAGTAAGAGCTGTGGCAATGAGTGTAATTAAATGCTGTAGTGTAACTTTTGTGAACCCTTCAATAAGTTAATGCAATCTCTTGCTCTGTCTTGCGCAAATGTCCCTTTCCTTTTGACTCTCTTTCTTTTCTTTTTTAATTTATTTTTTTTTATTTTGAAGTAATTCAAACTCTAATAGGAGTAGAAGAGTAATGAAAATAAATAACACGACCCTTCACGTGTTTTGCTTGCAAATTACTGGAGCATGTTAAGCAGTTATAGCTGTAATTTGTAAATAACAATCGACTTTGATGATACTGTTGCGACTTTATGTATGGTAAAGGGATCATGAAATTATTCTCCTTATACCATGCCTTGAAATCTTATAGTCTACATGGGAACCTGGTCAACTAGACTGTAAGGACATTTGGTGAATTCGCAGGCAGAATTATAGAACTGTACCCAGTGTCATAATGTAACAGCAGTAGGTATAAGCCGATAGAAACAGCTGATAAATAGATATTTATTTTACAGGAAACCGAACTGCATTTTCGCAAAACCAAGTTCTCTGTATCCAATTCATCTGAAAAAAAAAATTGATATTTAATCTACAAGTAGAAAAACTTAATAATATCACTAGATTAATAGAAACATTTTGTTTCCGAGTCGATGTCCTGATGCCTTTTAACTCCTTTGGTGATATCTTGATCTTGATGCTACATCAGTTTGGTGGAAGTAACTGAATTTGTCTAAATACTAGATATAAAATGTAATTACTATATTGCCAAAGAAGAAAAAATATGCCTGCCAAATGCAATTTGATATAACGATATAACGAAAATGGGAATGATCGAGTTGAATCTTGGGGCAACAATATTTTCTCATCTTTGTTCCCAATTATTGCTGAGCACTACGTGAAGGGCACTTTCGAGATATTTGTGATACTTTTCACCAAATTTTTGAAATCGCGAGTGGCACTGCCATTAGGCCCTGCAGCTTCTATCACAATCTCATTCAGGTGCAGGACACTTTCTCTCATTTTCTTACCTTCTTCGTGAGAAAACATGAGCTCCAAGCTTTGAAGCACTCCACTCTTTGTTAATACCATACCTTCAACTTTCACACCAATCCCCCATACTTCCTCTACCATCCTTGCGTTCATCCGATGATCTCCGAAAAACGGCCTACAAATCATCGGCACTCCATTTGCAATACTTTCATATAGGGGTGGCAAAACGAATAAACGAATCGAATTCGAATCGAATCGTAAACGAATTGGGTCAAGATTCTATGGATTCGGATTCTATTTGTTTATTAAACGAATTGAAATTTCAGGATTCGGATTCGATTCGTTTATTAAACGAATATTCGGTTCGATTCGTTTAATTCGTTTAATAGAATTGATAAATGAATCGAATCGAATGCAGATTCGTTTATTATTCGTTTATCCTTAACGAATTGAACCGAATCGAATCGAATCAGGATTCGTTACGATTCTTTTAGAAAAATATAATTAATAAACAAAATTAAGTAAAATAAAATATAAAAAAATTACAAATTTAGCATCCCAGAACAAAATACAAATAACTCAAACCATATTATACAGCCATGCAAATACCAAATTATAAATCCCTAAAAATACAAATAACAATAATTCAAATTCAAATTATAAAGTAAGGTAATTTCTTTAATTCTCTTTATTTGTCTTTTTCACCTTGAAAACAAAAATCCTACACCAAAAAGTAAATAAAAATGTTATTAACATATATAAATGAAATAATTCAAATTAATTGAAGAATAAAAGATCATATATATATTAAAATTAATTAATTTTTAATTTTTTAACAGTGATATAATTGAAGAATATGAGCAAGAAATAAAAAAGCTTGCACTAATTATATATATATATATATATATATATATATATATCTATATATATATATATATATATATATATATATATATATATCTATATATATATATATATATATATATATTTAAAGTTTTAACAATGACATAATTGAAGAATATGAGCAAAAAATAAAAAAGCTAACAACCTAACGCTAATGGACTCTTTGAAATCGTCTTGATGGAAAAAGCTAAACGCATGCATAGTTTACAACATATCTTTCGAAATGAAAAAGCTAGCAAAAATAATAAAAAAGAGAAAAATAAGTGGAGCTTACTTTGGTGGTGACTGCTGCTGGTTAAGTGACGTTGATAAACTGTGACATCAATCCTGAATTGCTAAGAGATGAAGGGAAAGAGATGAAGGTAAAGAGATGTGAAATGTAAGAATTAAGATTAGAGCCGGCTGCTTTGATTGCTTTGACTTTGCTTTAGCTTAAAATTACAATATTAACCTCTAAATTTTAAAAAAATTTCAAATAAATTTAGGGATACAAAAGTAATTTAATTAACTGAATAATAAACGAATATTAAACAAATTGATCTATATTCGTTTATGACCCGTTTATTAAACGAATTTAACGAATAAACGAATCAAAATCTTTAAACTCGCATTCGATTCGTTAATTAACGAATCGAATCGAATTCACTCATTTATTAAACGAATCAATTTTTTCAAACCCAAACCCATTTAATTCACATCAAATCGAATAAACGAACCCTGACCCATATTGCCACCCCTACTTTCACACACTGAATTTGCTCCACAGTTAGTCGCAAACACGCCTATGGAAAAATGCCCTAGAACTTGAGTCTGAGGTGCCTGTGGAACTATTCTGCCACGGCCACTCGTTATCTGAAGAAATTATTTTGGCAACTGACAGATCTTATCATCCTGAAGGGACCAAAGAAATGGAACGTCACTCTCCCCTATTGCCTCTGCCAGAGCTATTAATTCGTCCTCAGGTGGAATTGCCACAGTACCAAAGCTAATAATACGCAACAGATTTTGCTTTTTTTCTGTCCAATCATTGCAGGCAGCCTGTTTCATCTGAATCTGATGGTGGCAACGGAGGTGGCGGCAATGGCTGAGTCAAAAAACCCAGCAAACTTGGAACCTTGGAATTGAGATCATTTGTAAGCTGAGAAGAACAATAGAGTTCTTGATAGAAGTTCATTACTGCAGCACTAGCCTGTGGCAGGACACCTCCAAGTTTACTTAGCATGGAAGAAAAAAGAGATCTTCACAATCTCCCCATAGTATTTAATCCGATAAATCTGAAATTCGCATCATAGATAACCCTGGAATGATATCTAGAGTTTGATCTTCAAGCCTTAAGCTGCCGCTACTGTTGATGAAAAACTGGTGAATGAGATCAGTATGAATATGTGCGGATACATTATAGGGCATGGCAACAAAAACCGGAAACCAAGGAATGTGCATATCTCTAGCCATCTCTCCGGAAAATGTCGAGAATGCGTCCGTGAGCAAGCAACTGATTTTTTGGCCAGTCTTGGACACTGCAGCATCTAAACCTTTTTTAAAGTTCTCAGGTGTCGCCTTTACGAACAGCTCCACAGCCTCCAGTGGATTACTTTCTGTAGAAGCATACTTCATTGGCACCCCATCTTCTACATCACAGACTCTGATGTTGTCTGGAAGCCTAGCCTTGGAAGCCGAAAGCAACGAGTCATTTGATTTCTTGGTGCTGAAGAAAGAAAATTTCAGATTTGGGGCAGCTGATGCTGGCCTGAGCATCAAGTTAAAGATTGTTAAGCCATGGCTGCCAAATGGGAAAGCCAAAACAGCAACATGTTGCTCACTTGAGCTTTGAGTGGCTTCTTGCATGGAGGTTGCCGTCCGTAAATGGAATTGAAGAAACCTACCAACAGCTCTGCTTATCTCTCCATAAAGATATCTGAAGCCAAAATCTAGCAGGGAATTTTATGTTTTCTACTGGAAATTAACTCAATTGATATTTATTTATAGCCATTAAAAGTTATTACTTAATCTCTGCTTGAATTTTGCGTTTTCTTTTATACATTAAACGTTCAAACTCACAAATCATGTCACTAATTAAAAGGAATGGAAACGTTTCCATGATGGTATGTTATATAATCTTTAATGCTCGGGAAACAAATTCATAACGAATCACATAAAATAGTAATGGACCTCCATTGCTAATACTACCTCTTTATATTTCCATTGAAACCCCTAGTTGTTACAATTCCAAGCCTGATTTGTTATTGGCACTAATTTAAAATTATTTTACTTTGTTTCACTTAACACATGTCAAAGAATAGGTTACTATAAAGAATTTAAATCTAGCGCTGACCTAAGCTGTGCTCAATTCTTCATAATTTTTTGCCACATTAGCATATATAATGATATACGGTCAAAATTTATTTCATTTTATAATTTTATCCAAAAATTACCAATTATATTTTTCTAAAAGTTAAACAAAAATTCTAACTCAATACTGAATCCAAATCTTGCTATAAAATATGACAGCTCGAGAACAATCTTATAAAAATGAAGAAGTTTCTCCTAATTAATAAATATATTGGATTAGCTATATTATCTATTGAAAATTATATGTAAGAACAACTTAAAACATTTACACTTATTAATAAACAATTTTCTTCATAAAAAAATAAAAATGAAAAACCTTAGATAATGATTTTGATGTGAATTAAGATTAATATTAATGATTTTCTTATCTATTAGTAGAGTAATGTAGGAGATGTAAACTATTGTGTACAAATTGATGTGTCATTTGAGTTGAATACTGCCTAGAAAAAAATATGAAATTTAATACAATTGATGAAAATGAATCATGTGGCTTTTTATAAAAAATAATAATAATTGTTGCTAATATTATTGTTACTTAAAAGTTAAAATTCAAATTAAGGCCTCAATTTTTATCAAAATATTAAAACAGTCATCCAGGTCATAAACTCATAATATTATTGACTGTAGCCCTTAATTGATTATTACTAGAGAGCACTTTCTTAGTTTCCTTCTTTCTCTATCTCACGCTCTCTCTTTTTTTTAAAAAAAAAAAAAATTATTTTACCTTCTCTTAACATCAATGACATAAATGAAAATTGAAGTTTATCTTTACTCACGTGGATGAGATTCAAATTTTTTGTACCAATAGAATCATCATCATTGAAATTTACATACCCCGAAGCTCAAGGAGAGAACTTGGATAGAAATACAAAACTTTCTTTCTAAGTCAAATAAATAGCAAATTCGATATAATACAAAACTTTCTTTTTAAGTCAAACAAATAGCAATTGATATCAGACTTGTGAAGCACAATCCTTTGTCTTTCTGTTCGTGGACATGACGTGTGATATTTATAATTTCTCATCTCTTCGATCATTGAATTTGAGATAGACCCATTACATTGGCACCTCCAACAATTTTCTGTGGTTTTGATTTGCTCATTTATTCACATTAGCATGTTTGAGTGCCTGAATATGACTTTTGTGGCATATTTACTTTTGGGGAAGGGAAGACGTTTGAATCTCGAAGCGATCATCCTTCTTAAGTTTTTTTTTTTTTAATTAAATCTAAAAGTATATTAAACAGATAATAAGAGAATTACAAAAGCATTATGTATAAGAGGTCAAGTGATAAACAATACTTAAAATAGTTTCAAACATTCTCAAATAACTTTTTTTCGGAATAACAATTGGTGGAACATCCTACCAAATGTACAGAAAAAAAAAAAGATAATCTCTTATTAGCTAATGCTACAAAATTTCCTTCTTGAAAGATATAGAAACACCTAAAAATTATGTTTTTAATCCATCTAAGTATATATACCTTTAAATAATAATAATTATTATATAAAGCATTTCATCTTGTGGGTAAAAATGTTCGAGTCTCTCTTTATAATAAAAATTAACACACCTCTTTCAATATGGAGGGTAAGTCTCAAACCATGTATCTATCAGCGTTTAGGAAAAATAAAAATAAAATATTGAGGGGACACCCAAGTTCAGGTCAATATGGGACAATTCGGAGAGAGCAAAATCAAGGCAGACAGTAAAAAAAAAAAAAAAAAACATTTGACCAAGTTTACAAAATGGACTTTCTGAACCAATTAAATTCCTTTTTCATTTTTCTTTTCTTGGCTACTCGAAGCAAGTTTTCCTTCTCCGGCAAGACTATAAAATATTTGTTTGATGAGGAAGAGGAGAACATCGAATCCATCAATGGTGTCAACCGATTAATTCTGTAGATTTTGTATTAAAAAGAGAGGAATTAATTAGTTAGCATCCGGTTTCAATCATGTCCTGCGTAATTTTAGGGGATTGAATTTGAAGGTTGAGATCCAGATGCATCACGATTTGTGTCTTGAATTGTCATCATGCGTGGCATGCCTTGCATTATGCATGCATGCAAAGGGCAATGGGGGAAAAAAAATTCTTATTTGAATAATATTGGCATGTGAAATTCCTTATCTTATAAACACGGCAAAGTGTATACAATTATCGTGAAATTAAATCACAGAGAAAGAACAACGATGGCATTATTTTATTCATATGTTGGCATACTCGACACACACTCATATCTCAATATGCCCAGCTGACAAGGCCAACACATGATCAATGTTGCAGAAAGTTCTAGCATATAAGAATAAATGCGCCAAAAATTTAACATAGGCTTTATTTCATGTGCCATGTTTAATTTGTGTATAATTAATAGTGTATTGAGTTGAAGTTTAGTTATTACATCATGCATTTTTATCTAGTGATAGTAGTTAAATTGCCGCAGACGTGATTTATATCCATTCTTTACTGTGAATACATTTTGCGTCCGCAATCCCTTAAGTTTGAATAATAATAAAAGGAGGTGAGCGAAATTTCTCATCTCAATTTAAACTTTTTAATTTTAATTAAAAAAAGGGATGATTTAGAATTTATAAAAATATCAACTTAAAAATTATATTGGTGGGTCAAAAGACCGATTTTACTTAAATTAAAATTTTTTCTCTACTCAAATTTTATATGTATGAAATCACGCAACCTCTTATTGGATTATCAAAGTGATTCCACGAATCATCAATAATAAAAGAAGAAATACTAATTTCATGATTGGTAGCCAAGAATAATTTCTCATTTTCATTTCATTTTCTAGCCACACGAAGTAACCAAAATTTTGTAAATTCCATTTCTCTTCAGCACCTTTAGGATAGATATGACGCCAATTTTGTTTTGGCATGCAAAAGGCTTCCACTACAATTTGCATATTGCCCACTAATGTCAAATCTATAGTAGCATTCTTTGAGAAAAAGCCACATTATTATTGATAGTCATTGTGGCAACATTCAATCCATGTCAACGTTGCATCAACTTAACTTTGTTTTCTATAATTTTAGTGCAGGAATCAACTTTACATTATGCACCATGAACACCGCATTTATATTTGCTGAGTCAATGATCAATGCTTCAACAAAACGACCAGTCAACCACACCAAGGAACCTTTCATTGAGCATGCATTGGTTGACAATGGTCAATACGTGTGCTGCACTCAAACAAAAGATTAGCTATTATGATAGGATTAGACTATCAAATAAAAACAACTTGGGAATCTCTCCAAATGGGGAAATCATTGAAGATAACTGGTCACTAAAGGAAGAAGAGTTTCGTAAGTTTTAAAATTTAAACATGTCCACATTTCCTCTGACCTGATAAGGCTAAGCAGGGGCTTCACTCTTTCTGTGCCAATTTTTTTTTTTTTTTTGATTGATATGTATACTCTAAGGTCTTTTTAAAACAGTCAAATAAAAAAATTTGACCAAGTGTTTATAGTTTAATGATAAGGAACTCTCTTTAGGTGTGCACACAACATCGTCCTACTAATAGAAACTCGACATACGTCCAATTATGGTGCGCGATGGCGCACATAAGATTAGGCCTCTAGTGGTGAGACTATTATTTAATAATTTTGGTAACTTAGTTCGAATCAAAATAGCCACATGATTTTCTTTTTTTAAGATATTTGTGTAGATTACCCAAAAAAAATTGTATTTTACAAACTACATTAAAAAAACACAATGAGCCCAATATTTAAAATAAATAATTTATTATTTTTTAAAAAATTTTAAATAAAAGAATAGAATTTGAGTTTTTCAAACTTCAAATATGCTCAAGTAAACAGTAAAAAAATTAAGCTACCCAAATTAAATAATTTTTTAAAATTAAATCCCCCTAATTTAAGTGTACGTATCTACCAATACCTTTCAATATATCATAAACCAAACCCAAAAAGAATAAGTTATTGATATGCATGAGTAAAGACTATAGACAAAGATTAGTTTAATAACGATAAGTGATAAGACATTGTTGGGAAAATTAGTGGGTGCAATAAACACACAATTAAAGTGAAATTGAGAAATAATAATCACACAAAAATATTAAAATTTATATGGTTCAACTTTTAGCCTATATTTACGGACAAAAATAGAAAGAAATATTTTACGAGTGAAAAGAATTTACAAGTATTGTAATATTTTGTCTCACAACCCAAAACCTCAGTACACTCAAACTCTAAAAAACACTAGAACTAGAGCTAAAAGCTCTCAACACTCTCAACTTACACCTCTTTACTCTCTCACTTGAATTGAAGAAAATGGGATGGATGAAGACGGCAATTGAAACCTCTATTTGTAGGCCAAGTAATGCCCAAAAATCAACAATAGTGAGTATTAAAATAATATATATTTTCACTCAACTTTCTACTTTGGTCCCAAAGTCAAAAGTTGTTTTTCTCCCACTTATTCAACAAAATTATGCTAAGAGTCAAACACTTATTCAACAAATTTATACCAAGAATCAAAAGTTGCATGCTAGCCACATGCATGCACATGTTCAACAGACATGCCATGATTGAGCTTATTTGAATATTTGGGTTTTAATATATATAAATAAAACATGCAGTAACCCAAAACTCAAACTACACATTTTTTTTTAGAAGTTTGAAAATGCTTTTCTTTTTTTTATTTATAGTTATCATGTAAGTTCCTAAAAATGTATAATTCAATTAGTGTTTCCCCATAATTTAGGGGTTCATTATTATTTTTAGGTTAGTATTTTTTAAAATAAACGATGTCTTGTATTTTCTATATTTTGAATAAAAGAATGTGCTTGGTATTATTTTCTATATATTGTATTTTAAAATTGAAAACAGTAATATGTGTTCGGTACGATAGATATAATTTAGAAGGACTAAAACAATAGATATGTGTTTGGTAGTACTAATTTTAAAAATAGCTTTTACTAAATATTGTCATACTTATTGTTACAAAATAAGGGCACATTTCGATATTCTTTTCATTTGACATTTTTATTATACAAAAATAGAATGAAAATAATATTTTAAAATTATTGTTTTTGGAAATTGAATATATATTTGGTATTATTTTTTGTATTATGTATTTAAAATATAAAATTAGTAATATATATTCAATAGCCAATTGAAAATTTTGAAAATAACTAAATATGTGTTTAGTAATATTAATTTTAGAAACAATTTTTAAAAACATTCAAGTCATAATTATACTGAAAAATAATATAAAATTAATTTGCTTAATCTCCACAGCTACAATTATTTTTTTAAATAAATATAGATTTACAATAAATAAGTTAGCAATAAAATTCTAAAAAGGATGATATTACCATAATTACACCATGTCTTCTCCAATTGCTTTCTTGTTATGTCTTCTCCATAACAAGCAAATAAAAATATACATTAAAATTTCATTGCTTGCAATTCATATGTTTTCCATTATTTAAAGAATAAGTGCTGCAACACAATATGGCCACGCATACTCTCAAATGAAGCACCCCACAACTCTCACCCACATGCTTTTAAGGGGAAAAAGGAAAAAAAAAACTAAGAATATATAGGAAGGGAAATGAAGATCCAACTTGCCTACTTGTGAGAGAGTTTAAGAGAATAAAATATGATAAAATTAATATATATATATATATATATATATAGTGATTTTAAAAACTTTTTGTCAAGAACTGAAAAATTAGAGATGGGGAATGAGAAAATGTTAGATGAATCCAAAATTTAAGTAGAATTATGTATGAGAAAAAAAATAGGGTGAGAATTTACAAAAATACTTGAAATTTTGGTTTTGAAAGAAGAAGATGAAATATGAGGATGGAAGAAGATGAAAGATGATGAATAAAGTAGCTACAAAAGAGGAAGAAAGTAGAGATAAATGTTAGAAAGATGAAGAAGAATCTGTGTTGATAAATGAGAAAGAAAACATAGACCAAGATGATAAAAGGGGATTTATAATGTGTTGGAAAAAAGTGTAGTTTGTTCTATGGAATATGTAAAACGTAATAAAGTTGTTTTCTTATTTATTACTATCATGTGGCTTTAAGTTGGGCAATTATCCACCAACCACTTGTTTTTTCTCACTTTTAAAAAATACACAATTCTTAATTTTTTTTGTTGAATTCCACTTGAAATTATATTGTTTTGTACATGTCCACAGCTGTCTTCAAATCGTTAAGAAAACTAACGAAATATTATCCAAATTACTTTTTTACCCCCCAAATGAAAAATTGCCTAATTACCTTAAATAAACACAAAAAAAATTACATTTAACATTATAGCCGTTACCTCCCAATGGCTACAATTTTGAGTAAATAAACCCATGAACCTAGTAGCATGAAACTTGTGCCATTCAAGCAATTATACAAGCTACTCACAACTAGCCATAACTCACAATCATCCATATAAATCTGCTCATACAATCTAAAATTTGTTCATACAATACATACCTCATCTCAACACATTCAAGCAAACAACTATGCCATTCATTGAAATTCATTATCTACACATTTAAATATCATAACCAATCAAACATTTATTCATTCAAAGGCAACATCTGCTCAACCATTCATTCAAACACATCATCCACACATTCAATTAAAAAATGACATCAAGTTATAATTCAAGTTCTGCAGCCAGTGGACGGCCAGATAGAAAAGTTAAATGCACTCCACTTCACTGTTGGTGTGGTGTGTAGGCATGTGCTATGGTTTCCACTATACCACAGAATCATAAAGCAATGTTTTGGTCATACAAGTTCAATAAATGCAAGTTTTGGCAATGGTTTACGACTGAAGCTCTCATATACCCTAGTAGTAGTGACCAGATGGCAGATAATCAAAATTTAGAGCTGAATGTAGTTAAGTTTCTAGTTGATGTTGTGCTGAAGATAAAGAAAAGGCTAAGGGTCACTAAAGGAAGGCTTAAATGTATAATAATTATGCTAATATGTGTTTGTGCAATTGTGTTTACTAAAATGTAATATAACCTACAAAATATGTATGAATGAAATTAACTTAATTATGTCCTAATTTTCTGGACTTGATTGTGCTATAATACGTTATACATAATATAACTTCAACCATAATAAATCGAAAATAACATATCTAATTATCTAAAAAAATATGAAATAACCATTAATAATATCATCAAAATATAACCCAAATAACAATTAGCAGCTATATAACCAGCAATATTTCAAAATAATTAGCGATATTCCAAAATAACAACCAAAATAGCAAGTTCAAACAAGTTTAGTTTGTTCTCATTCATCATTACAAAGAACCTGCCACATTTGAATCTAGTTGTGTCAGTCCCAAACTTGATTGCCTTTTTCTTGTTCCAACATCTCCAGAACTAGCTTGAGCCCTTTTTTCCTTGTTCCAGCATTAGAACTCTAACTGGACCACTTGGTATCTAAATATATGTTCTGTTAGTTTAAGAACTTAAACAAAAAGAACAAAAATATACAAACATGCAATGAAAATAGCACCTTTCTTGCTATCTGTGATGCAACAACATCTAATTCAGTTGACTTTGCTTATGATGCCTGTAAAACATGTTGATTTATAAATTAATCTTATGTTATGTAAAAAACAAACTAGACAGCCACAAAAAATGAAATATACATGCAAGTCAGCACCTATTGTTTTCTCTTGATTGTCTGTTGTGAAGCATTTAATAACTAACTTGAAGTAGTTGATGCCTAAAAAATATGATATATGTTATTTAACGATAGTATACATATAATAAATAATAACAGTTGCACATAATGTATAATAATAAGCTACTAAAAATAGTAGTATAATATTAAGTATACCTGAGAATTACTGTTTTTAACTCTATTTGCCCTTGCAACAGATTACCTTAATGGATATGACCTCACATTGTGGTTAGACCCACCACAAAATGAACAAATAACAAATAACAAAAAAAAATTTTCTCTTTTCGATGCTCATTTTCTACTCTTTTCTTGGATTTTTTTAGGCCTTCCAACTTTCTTCTACACAATTGGTGGATCAACTAATGGTCTTTCTCTACGCTCTTATGTACACTGATCCAGAAGAGGCTAAACATCACTGAATATGTGTTAAGGTAAGCCTATCTAGTAAACCATGTTAGAACATACTCCTCAATTGCATGTCTTATATATCTAATAGCAGCCATCGTATGTTGACAAGGGAGCCGGCAATTTCCTAATAACCGTAATCACATGTTCCAGACTCTAACTTCACCACAAACCTCCTAGATGGATTAGAGGCTATATCTATGACTTGAAAATTCAACTCACCATAAGCTTATACAATCATTTTCTGTGCAAGCTTTCTTTTTTTGTCCAACTCTCTTACAACTTTAGATGTCAACTGTCTTTTCCAAGTGGCTACTTTATTTCTTCTCTTTGTAAACCATTTCATAAGTCTACATTTGATTCTTCAAGCATTTTCAAGAAAGTTCTATCTTGGTAAGGTAATATCCAGTTGTTGAAGCACTCTGATGCATTGTTTTCAGTCTTATCTACCATGTATTTTCTATTATAAGTGTGCATCGATCAATTATAATCATGTAATTTTCTTTCCAACAACTCAAATTTAGTCTCTTTTACAGTCTTTATCTCTACCATTGCCTTAGCAAAATCATGTTTGTTACAGCTCTTAATAGCTTTCCAAAATAGTTATTTCAACTGTGCACCAGCAAATGACTTGAAAAAATTAGCATAAACATGCCTAGAACATGCCATATGATAAGTAGTAGGCCATGTGTTTGAAATCGTATTAATTAGCCTCTTTTGTCTATCACTGATAAAAGTCACATGCCTTCTATCATCTAGATAACTATATAAGTGCTCCATTAACCATCCCCATGTCTCTATATTCTCAATCTCACAAATACATATTGCCAAATACCAATGGGACAATCCTATTATTACCATCCATGTCAACAGTGGCTAACAAAACTCCACCATATTTACCTTTCAAGTGACATCTATCTACTCCAATAAAAGGTCTACAACCATTAAGAAATGCATTTCTTTGCACTGGAAACAAAACAAAAAATCTTTGGAATAATACCTTATCGGGTATAGAAACAACATCACACAACACCTTGTATATTGCTCTCGGATTAACTTTGTAAATGACTGCAGCATACTCAAACAATTTCTGATATCCCTTCGAATGATCCTCAAATACCTCCAGTTGTGCCTTTGCTCTAGTCCGATACAATGTTATCTTTTCAATCTTCAAACCATGAGTCTCTTCCATATAATTCTTCAAAAGATCAATCTTCACATTTTGGTTAAAAACAACCTGACTTTTTATTTTAGTAGCTACCCGAGCAGAAGTAACTTTCACTATCTTGCTGGTAAGTCTACACTTATGCTTCTTATTGTATTCTCGCAATATGAAACCAGTTCCATCATTTAATTTTGCACCAGCCACAAACCACGGACAGCCAAGCTCTTTACAAGTACCCATTAATCTTCTTGGCTCACTATATATTGTTTTAATGGCAAACCCTTTCTTAATAATCTTTATCTCTCTAAAATGAGTAACATCTTTAAATACATGTCCTAATTCTAACCTATTTTTCTTATGAACACCCATTTTATACTCATGTTTTTGTATGTAATTAGTCAAATTGACAGTGCTGAGCTCAATATCATCATCAAAAGAATCAACAACCTTTTTACCTCCTTATTATCATTAGATAAACTACCATATGAATTGGAATCAACTTCAGCTTCAACAATGCCTTCATTATCCTTATCAACAAGAGTGTCCTCAACAATACTATCAACTTCGACTTACATCACTTCTGCATTAACATCATCATCGCTGCAATCATTTTTTTCTGAGTAGCCAATAGTAATGTATCTTTATCAGATTCATGAGCCCCAACAACAGCTTGTCCCTTAACAACAACTTTCCTAACAAAAGCTTGTCTCCCAACAGCAGTTTCTCCCACATAATCATTTAACTTATTAAGCAGTTCATCAGGTAATACAACTCCTAGGTTAGTCAATAATGCTTGCAGTAAGGCAGAATCTTGAAACTAATGGTACAGCCCTGGTGTAACTTCAACTGTAAGCGTATTGACATCCAAAGCTTAATGAATTCTAAGTAAACATTCTAATCCAAAATCTGAATCCAGTGCAATTTTAATCTTATTCTCCGAGTTTGTAATATTTAACAGATTTTTTTTAAGCAGAATCTAACCTATATGGACTCATAATATTTAAAACGACATCCTTAATCTTTACAATAGTACAATCAGGTTCAAGCAACCTAAAATTCTTCTTCATGCCTCAAAAGGATATCACTAACTCGTCACATCCTGGATGTCCCAATAAAAAAAAAGATTCATCACTTGTACAGTTCTTAAGTATTGAAACAAAGCCAAGTATTGATCATTTAAACTTCTTATATTTTATAGTACAATGTTAGTTACTAAACTATATAAACACAAACAAATACTTACAATGTCATTTCAAACATCTTTATTGTTTTCTTTATTTTTTTATTGCCTTCCTATTAACGTATTATTACTATTATAGGCAAGAAACTTAAAAAAAAAAGCATGGAAACAAACATCATGCTGGACTTTGTGAGATTCGAAATTGCAGCTAGTTTTTCATATCTTCTAATTTTGCATGCAACAACTAAATCTTCACCAGGGGACTGAGGGATATGGATACATATATAGTTAGGGGTTCAAATATTTCAAAAAACCACGGCCCATAGTTCAACAACTAAAAATTTTCAAAAGCCCCAAATTTTATACGTATACCACAGGCAAAGATACATTAGTAGGCAGGGGATAAACATGCATTTAGCTGTAATAGCACAATCTTTCATGCATTTGCATGCTAATAGCCAAAAACAACATATTACTCCTCAATTTATCATTACCCCCAAAAAATTTGTTACAAATCGACTTAATCTATATTCTAGGGTTTCAAGTAACAATGACTAACAACAATCAACAGAAAAATCAGAAACAACATTGTTTCATATGAAAAATTAAATGAAAATAAATAAATAAAACAAAATTTACTTGATTGTAGCTTCAAACCCCCTAAAAACCAAAACATTGCGACTTCTTAACAGTTCACTATTTTCCTCAATGCCTTTGAATCTTCAAAGTAACAAAAGATTTGAAACTTAAGCGTGGTTCATTGATGAAAAGGCATGGAAACTACAAGGAAAATGGTAGGATTCTGTTGCTTCTTCATGCATGGTGGTGGAGAATAAACTATGGCTGTTTTCGTTGCATGTTGTGCTGTGGACCACTACGCCTTCTTTTTTTTTTTTCCTTGTCTCAGATTCTAAATGATGTTGTCTTTAAAGAACATAATTATCATTTTATCCATATGACGTCAGCAAAGTCTTAATGGTTTGAAGACGGCAGAGGACAAGTGCAAAAAAATATAACTTCAAGTAGAGCTCATAAAAAAAAAATTAAGAATTGTATATTTTTTAAAATGTGGTAAAAATAAGTGATCAGTGGATAATTGCCCTTTCTTGTTTTGTGCATAGTTTTAATTTATCATATTTTTAGGAAGTATCCACTAGGCATGTATCACACTTGAATTAAGGGAACGAAAATGAAAATAACTATTATAAAATGATACCGAACATGCCCTAATCTTTAGTAACGTAATATCTCTTTTCTTTTTTTTTGCAATTGGAAAGCATTTGATTAGCAATTTCAAGTAGTTTTGATTATTTTTGGAAATTAGAAACCTAACCTGTATTATACTATTATGGCAATTTATATTTTTACAACCCTACAAGTGATTTGTTATTATACTCATGATGGAGATTGTTAAAAGATTTTCCTCATAGTTTTTTATATATTTTATGCATGTTGAGTGGAGATATCTTTCAATAATATCATGATAAATTATTTTTCTCTTCGCTCGTCAGTTGAATAATTCAATTAATTCGTTTATTGTAAATTTGTAAGATAAATATTTGTTACACCTCTCTTTGTGTTGTTATCTTATAAGATGAGGGTCCAATTATGTATGACATCATAACATTATTGTCATAAGTGTCCCTTATTGAAGAGTAAGTTTTTTGCTATTGGTACTAACATTGTCGTTATACATGTCGAATATTTTAACACACAATACATAAGTTGTGAATGGAAACAAATAAGTTATAAGGGAAAATTATAGTTTGTCCCCTCTAATTTGGCTAAGAAACACTTGCACTCAATAAGGCTAATATATTTTTACCCCCACTAGTTTGGCCAAGAAACACTTGCGTCCAAATTCGATAAGGTTGTTACACTTTATCCCTCATACAAACTTTTGTAACAATTCTGTTAAAGTTAAAAGAGCAATTTTTTTGTGTCTGTAAAGCCATAAATCAAGCCCCTTTTGAGTCTAATTTTCAAAAAAGATCACTTTTTAATTTACATAATTTTAGTATTTTCTTCTAATAAAATTTGTTATCTATCCCCATAAACTTTGAATTAAATGTAGAACAAAATGTCTAAAATTACTTCTTCTTTTTTTAACCTAAATAAACTTAAATTTGTACATTATATCTTAAATACTTACTTAAATTATTTCAAGGTTAAGAAAGTTACTTAAATTTACCAACGATATTATGAACTTGTTTCTAAAATTTAACATATTATAGTAATAGAGATTTACAAGTTAACATGAGTGGGGAAAGTGTTGCAGCCTTATTGAATTTGATTGCAAGTGTCTCTTGGCCAAACTAGAAGGGAGAAAGTGTAGCAACCTTATTGAGTTTGAGTGCAAGTCTTTCTTGGCTAAACTTAGGGATGGCAATGGTATCCGTAAACTCACAAATTTGCACAAATCTACCCACCAAAACCCGCTCGCTATGGGTAATTTTATGAGTTACAGGCGGCTTTGGTATTATAAATGGAAACAAGCACTAGATTGCAGGTGAGTTTGGTATTAGCCAAATATCCGGTGGATACTCGTATGGATATCTGCCAACCCACATATTTTTTTAAATACTTTTAATTTTATTTATTTTAAAAACATTTCATTTAAAAATATATAAACTAAATAATGTAAAGTGCAAAAGTGTGTGCATGGATAATCATCTACTTATTATAAATTTGTATAGACTATTATTCTCTAACTTAATGTATGAATTATTTCATTATTATAAACTCATTCGTTGGATTAGTACTTATTCTTTAAAAATATTAATCTTAATAATTATTTAGGAATTGTGTTAGATAGTGCTAATGGTAGTGAATGAAACGAAGATCTTTTCTTGGAGCTTGTATTGAATGATAATATGAAATGATAATTGTTATTTTTAGAGACTAGTTTGTGGTTTTTTTTAATGGATTTGTGTGTTTTATACTTAAATTTGAGAATTTGTGTTGAATTGATATTGAAATTTTAATTTTTCAATTATATTAGTTAAATTTAAAATCGAGTATGTTATTTTGGAATTTTAGGTTATTAGTATAAATTTACATATTGAACCTTTGTGATTTAAATATGCAAACTTGTAAAAAATCTGTTGGTTACTATCGCAAGTTTGATAATTGCCAAAACCTGCAACGGGTGGGTTTTCTTAAAAAAATTAAAACCTATAGCGGGTTACGGGTGGATTTGGTAATTTAAATTTTACGCAGGATTGAGTTTGTTAATGACAAACCCACTGTGGGTGGCGCCCATTACTATTTCTAGCTAGACTAGAGAAGAGAATCTATACTTTTCCTAAGATAAAGCTAATAAAAGAGGTTTTTAGCGGGACATCTTGCATTTTAGTCCAATCCGATGGCCTATTAAATAACAATAAAGTTGTTACCATTTATTTTTATTTTTTTTTAGGTGAAGATATTTCCACTCCACTATTTGTGAAAACCCACCTTATATTCTAAAAGTATTTACGACATGTTTTCATTATTTTTAATAATTATAAATCAACAAAAAAAATTGTACCATTAACCAGTTAAATCCTTCTTATAGCTTTTTTTTTTCTTTTTGATCATTTTTTTATCATTAAGGTTGCTTTAAAATAAGTTTTATTTGACTGTATTATCCTTACGATATAAAATGATCGAATTACCCTAAGAAATATGTGTTATTTTATCTAATAATTTAGGTATTTAATTTTATGACCTATAATCTAACGTTTTTAAATATCCTACATATAAATGGTATAAATTTGCCAATCCATAATTTACATGAGTATTGTATTAAAAGGACATTATGCTAATTTAATTAAAGATTAATAATCATATTAATAAAGTAGTATTGACACATCATGTAGAAAAATAAATTTTATATAAAAATTTAAAATGTTAGAGTTAAAGTAAATTTCTTTTATACTTTTACCTTAACAAAGGTTAAATAGTTAATTTAAACTTAGGTTAAAACAGTTTTAGTAGTAAAATATAATTAAAAAAGTATGAATTAAAAAAATAAATTAAGATAGATTTAATTTACTAATTCCTTACAATTCTTCTTTATTTAAAATTTTCAAAAAATTGCTTGAAAATTTTATAATTATTTTTTAAACAAAAGGTGATTTTTAAAAAGTGTGGGATGTAAAAATATCACCGATGTTTTTGCTTTAGAGCAGAAGTTGTTTCTTACCATTGATGATGAATCAACGGTCACGCGACTCACGCCCATAAAATAAATAATTACTTGAAAACCAAAAACAAAAAGTTAAAGCCAGGTATGATGTACGCAGTGAAAGCGTGATGAGGATCACCTGGCGAGATTCCGTAGCACACGTGTACGGCAACCATTTGTCAGTGCGTGCACGTGAGTACAAAACATGTGATGGAAGATCACGTGACAATCTCCGCAATCCTGATTCCTGAAAAACTTGACGAAATGGACAAAAAGTAAAAATAGAGATAATTGTCAGGCTAAAATTCCGCTACATTTGTCCTATTAAAATTACATAGATGCCCTTTTACGGACAAATATAATTCCAGTATCTATATTTATTTTTTTTGGGGGGTTATTTTTTCTTAAGTTTATTCTCTTTTGATGAGTGAATTTGTTGGTATGTCCTTATTTTCTAGTCATATTCTAATATGGACCAAAATGGATCAGCTTAAGTTCAGAGACGAGGCTCACAGCACTTAAAAGACTTCCGAAAAAGCCTAAGAGGCGCAATTTTGCAACTTTGATTGGCTTTGGAGAATTAATCAACTCATCCAACAGTTAATGTTTTTGACCGTTTGAGCTTAATTTGTTGATAATCTGATCAGGGATCACTTAAAAGATTGGAGGTGGGATCTATAGTTAGATATGGGTTAATTAAGTAGAATGTTTTTGACCGTTTGAGCTTTGACTTGGGAATTATGTGTGCTGTTGTCATATTTCATATTGCGAAACTGTGCCTAGTAAAGCTCTAACTGTAGTCACCAAACAAAAGTTGTATTTTGGGTTTGAAACTTTCTAGAAATTCAAAGGGTGAGTTAGAATCTAGGGCTAGTACTAGTTCTTTTCTTTGTGCAAGGTTTGGATACATGAGAGCAAAAGGATATAGGCCATAAGGGTTTCTTACCCCTAGAGAGAGTTTTAACGGTTATGGACTGATTTGAGGTGCTAAAAATGGATATGACTTTAGAGTTGTATTGATTTATATTGAACTCTTTATAATCTTATGCCACAAGTGCATTTATCGAAATGTACGATAACAGTTAGCTAGTTTTATATTTCTATCTAATAATTACAAAATCTATATGTTTCTAAAAGGTTAATAAAAAATTTAGTTTATTATTAAATTTAAATCCACTAAAAATACTTGATTTCATAAACTTTTGTACTTAAAATATCCCTGAATCACACACTGAAGTAGGTAATAAATAGAGTTAATTTTAACCTCAATAAAATGTAGCGTTTAATTTGGTAAGTGATTCCATCACATCAAATATTTTAAGACCGGATTTTAGGTTTTTGATGTTTTGTTCTCTGCTCATGGCCTGGGGCGCCATAATGAACTTTTTGTATGTAGTAACAAACTCATCCATGTCTTTCACTCAACGACCCACAAACAATTAAAAGCCTCAAAAAAACAAAAAAAAATTGCTTGGTGCATTCGAGCATACGTATCTTTGGCCATTGGGTTCATCAGCTAGGTTTTAAGCCTATTGAGAATTTTTTGTATGTAGTAACAAACTGATGACGGATACTATGGATGCGAATTAAATTATATTTAAACTTTGGCCAAGACAATTAATAAGACGCGTAAAGAATGAATAAAGATCTCATTGTGAGCCAAATTCAGAAAATTGGTTGACCTAATTAGTCGGTCTTAAATATGCACCCTGCTTGACTCTTCATATCTAATTTCTCGTTGATTTTTTTATTTTCTTTTACCTTGAATAACCTTTTATTGGACAATTGCCGATTGTATGTGATTCTCCAGCCAAAACAGCAATTTCCGATTTGTCATATTTCAAGGATTGTAATTAGGCAAGTGACATGTCACACGTTAGCTACACTTGCGTTGGGTTGTTTTGATTTTTTTTTTTTTTTTTTGTGTGTGTTGAGGATTTTTCTAAATATCTGGCTTATTCTCTTTGAGATTTTCTTATTTGAAAATGAAATAAATTACCATATACATTCTAAAATAATAATAATAATAATAATAATAAATGAAAGAGCTACACTATGGAATAAAATAAATGATGTTGTGTGTTCGTGTTAGTAGATTCAACTAGTAAAAATAATGATGCAACTAAGATTCGAGATTTAAGAAAACTTTAGTTATAGATAAAAATTACAAATTACAAATAAACTCATCGTAAAACATTTTTAACGCATAAGAGATTCCAATATTTTTATTTACATAATAGATTCACACATGATATGATATTGTGATTCTGTTTATGCACAAAAGATTTTAATTTCTTCGGATTAGAACATCAATTTGTAGTTGAAGCCAGAAGAATATAAATGCAATTCGACAATTTAATTTATGTACTATTTATTAAAAAAAATCATCAAAATTTTTTTATTACAATGATTTGACATTTGCTCGAGGTTCTGTCTTCACCTTCGATTAAAACATGTTTTGCATGACCTTTATGATATTGTTCAGTCTCTTTCCGTATTGTCGGCTACTTTTTTTTTATTACTTTTTTTCTGAAAACATTTATCTTACGGCTAATAAACTTGCGTTTATTACATAAAAAAATATTTAATTTTTAAATATTAAAATGTACCTAAAATAAATTGTACAATAAATATGAACTTTTCAATTATTGATTTTTAGGAGTTTAGGTTTTGTTTGTCCAAAAAAAGTCAAATAAAAGGTGATTTATTTGTATATAAAATACCGAACAAAATAATGATCAAATTAACACAATAACAGTTATAAATGGTCACTAAAATTTTTATCGTTATTCAAATTCAATTAAATTTAACAGGTATCACTATCTCTAAAAGAAAAAAAAGGAAAGAAATATTAAGGGTTAAAGTTAGGCCCAGAATTCGTTCCAAAAAATAATAAAAATTCACAGCAAAATAAAAAGAATCACTTTGCTTTAAAATCCCGACTTATTAGAGAGAAATAAGATAATAATGCTCTTACCTAAAAACGTGATGTTTATATTAATAAGAAAATCCTAAAAACGTAAGCTAAAAAAGTAGCAAGTAATATATATGATAATCAAATATATAGCAAACATTATCATTCGTAAAAATTATTTGAATGCTTTATATGGAAGATTATACTTATTAATGGTTCATATCATCAAAAAAACGGAAAGAAAATCAAAATATTACCCATTTATAACTTAGTTATTAGTGTTAAAAATTGTATGTTTATTAAGGGGTAAAAATGTTATTTTGTTCTTATAATATAATTTACATTTGTAATTATGTAACATATTATGAATTTTTAATTATTCTTTAAATATTATTTGTGTATTTTTGTGTGTTTATTAGGTAAAAATAATATTCTCTCACAATTTAAGGCTCCAAACAAATGTGACATGTAAGAATGTTAAATTTGGATTCTGGAAGTCCGAGAAATTAGGTCATTGTCGAGGAGGATTAGCGACTTTGTTGTAAAATTATAAGTTTTTACCACAATAAATGTGGTAACTGTGAAATTGTAAGTTTTTATCATGTTAGGTGTAATAATTGTTAGTGGGACAAATGTATGACTAAGATGTAATTAACTTTATTTATTTGTATGGTGTAGATTAATCATATATTAGTATAAATAGAGGGGGGGAACACACCTCTCCACACATTTCCTTCTCTTCTTTCTCCTCAAATTCTTCTTCTCATCTCTCTTTGTAATATATTTTCAATAAATAAAATTAGTTTTATTTTCAATTTTCAAATACATTTTTTTTAATTATTTATTTTTCAATTTTAATAATTCCCTTTATTTCAAATATGTTCAACTAAATACTAATAGTTAGGGTAAGGTGAAACTCTTAGTAGAAAAATATGATTTAATCAAATTCTATTTTTAATTATATAAATTAAATTATTTTCTATTTAGTTTTATCCATATTTTATATTTTAAAATTTTGATTTATTGTAGACAAACATGGGAGTTTGACACAATGAATTCTTAATATTTTAGTATAAAGTATAGTAAAATGGTATTTTGACTTATTGTAGACAAGTTAAGTTTTGGCACATTAAGCACTTAATTCATAAATAAAATTAATGGGAAAATAATGGTAATTTCTACAATTAATCTTTCGGGCAATAAATAAAATAAAAAGAATTTATTAAATTATATTTATTACTAAGAGTAGATTCATAACCCTAACTAATTTAATTTCATAGTCTTTCACAAATTAAATTGCATATATTTAATTTTTATTTTTACTTTTTTAGATAAACTAAAATAAACAAATTAAATCTTTTCTCTGTAGATCGACTTCGAACTCATCGAGTTATAATATAATTAGGTACTCTTATACTTGAGAATACATTAAACACTTCTAAGTCGTATCACTTAGCTTGATGGAAGACCAAATTGAGAGACACTAGCCAGTAAAGAATGCCATTGAAAATGAAAAAGAAACAAAAAAATAAAAAATTAATATCAGACACTTTTTAATTTAATTAATTATTTTTTATAACTATGTCAGTTTTTCAAAATACAAAAAATAAACTTTTGTTACTTTTATCTTAATGACAAAAGGTCTGAATAAAAAATAAATACAATATTCCTCCGAAAATATATCTATTAAATATACTTATTTTTTAAACCATAAAATCTAGTTTCTTTTTTAATTTTGACTTTTCACGACATAAATAGCAAATAATCATGTTTAAGATTTTTTATTTATAAAAATAAATAAGATATCACTTATATTCAAATATTAAGAAAAGAAAATAAACATATTATTTAGATAATTACATTCAGACTCGTTGAATTTTCAATCAAATTCAAAACGATTTTAAAACAAAAACAAATGTTACCCAAAGCAAATACAATTTAATCAAATTATAATATAAATAATCTTTTTCGTTAAAACTGTAACAAAATAATAAATTATTGAACGGTAATTATTTGGTGTTAAAGAATTTATTGCTGTTACATGTTGTACAATAGCTTGGGTTATCCTACCTGTCAGTGCATGTAATGTCATTACCATTAGATTATCTTCTACCACGTAATTGTTAATCTTATCCAAGGAAACACTCCTTTAAAATATTACATTATCTATTAAAATAATCTGTTTAATTTGTGTCACGAACTACAGGAAGCAATATAAATATTATTATTACAAAAAAAAAAAAAAACTTTGTTGTGTGGCATTTGCTAAGGGGAAATGATTATACATATCCAATAGTAAGGGTCCAGAACCTAGTCAGATCCACGGACAACAGCCAGCCAGCTCAAGAAATTAAAACAAAGGGCAAATATGGCAACGCAATAAATACCAATATACCATGGCAAAATCGTAAATAATGCTGCTATTCGCGGGCAATTTCATGACCCCATCACTTTAAATGCACCCCCCGGCTTCTCTTACAGCCTCAACAGGCATCCGTCAGAGAGCACTCAGAAAACAAGAAGACGGACGGGAGGAAATTTTTTTATTTTCTCTCTCTAAAACCCTAATTTTTAGAGAGAGAAAATAAGACCTCTGCGTAGAGAAGTAAAACTATTATTCATATGGGTGGGAAAAAGTTTGCGGTGCTTCTCTGCGCAGAGGATTCGGAGTACGTGAAGAAGAAATACGGAGGGTATTTTGGGGTTTTCGTGAGAATGCTGGCGGAGGAAGGCGAGACGTGGGACATGTTCCGCGTGGCGCGCGGCGAGTTCCCCGACGACGACGACGTCGGATCGTACGACGGTTACGTGATCACGGGCAGCTGCAATGATGCTCACGGGAATGACGTTTGGATCTGTAAACTCATTGCTCTGCTGAAACAATTGGACTCCTTGAGGAAGAAAGTTCTCGGCATTTGCTTCGGACACCAGGTAAGGGCCATTACCGTCTTTTCGTCGCATATTAACACCAGCAAAATTGCTGGCACTGCTTTTTGTTCGTAATTTGACGTGTTCATCTCAAGAACAGGCAGTGCAGAAGGGTATATTTGGAATTTCTTAGTTATATTTTTCCTATTATTATTATTATTATTAGTTTAGATTTTTTTATCGAAGACAGGGAGTTATCGCTGTGGTTGAATTTTAGTTAAATGACAGAAGGGGTGAAAAACGACATTTAAAAAAGAAAAAGAAAACTTTTTGGTGTAGTCCAGCACCCGGAAACTTTTGGACTAAGTGGTCCCACAGCCGCACACTTAAATCGGGTCCCACTTGAGTTACTTCGCTTACAGTTGGACGGCTTGTGATCTAGCCCTGGTTTAAGAAAATGGGGACCAATATGTTCAATAATCCACGGAGCCGTGTAATTCATTCTCCAATAAGATTGGAATGGATATTTTTCTCCTGAAAATTCTATAAAAAAAAAGGAATATGCAATTTTTTTGCAGTAAATTATTCATTTTTTAAGAGTATAATTGTTTATCTCAATCAAAAATATATATTTCAGAAATAATTTGTGGTCATACGACGAAACTAGGTCACAGTGTTGTTGCGGTAAAGTAGTAGTTATGATTTAATAAATTGTATAGAATTTTGTGTACGTTAATAAATTGAAAATTTTATAAGGTGAAGATAATTACTAAGTTATATTTTTTTTTCACTCACAATTGATTTAAAAGTAATTTTTTATAACTCTCAAGTTGTTTGACAAATAATAATTTCTAAAACTTATTTTTTTTAAGATCTTGTTAAATTACATATAATAAAAAAGAGTATCGTTTGTTATTGATATTAAATATTAACAGAATTTTATGGTAATATATAGTATTAAAAAAAAAAAAAAAACTATTTGAGTGATGTTTGCGGTGAATAACGAGGGGTCTGAATCTGATGACTCAATTTTAACCTTTTTTTGAAGCCTCTGATTTTGTTGGGTAATAGTTTTACCCAATAGCGACATCGAGAGAGTGGGTTCGACACATGGACACTTTTGATGTGCCTTGTGACTCATTAAATTCTCATTGATAAATTTTGTTTCTTTTATATGCGTACACGTTGTTTTAACCTTTTTGAGAACGTGTACTAAAAAACTACTTGCTTATTGCTCATTTATTGCACATTGATGATACTTTGAAGTATTTGTTTTGAGATATTTTTCTCGTTTCAAACGTTTTTCTAAATAAAAATGAAAAAAAAAAAAACACCTTTTTCCAGTGCCTAATTTTTAATAGAAACGTTCACGTCGTCTCTCTCTCTCTTTGCTGTGGTAGATATGAAAAACAATAATTAAAGCATAGACGAGGATCCGAACTCTATTACTTTTTTAGTCTGTACATTGTTAAATAGTTAAAAAAATTAAATAAAATATAATCATTTGACGATAAGAATTTAAAATACACAAATAGTAACACAAGATATTATTGTTATGATCTTACTAAGTTGGAATTAATCCACTTAAAACAATGTAAAAATTAAGTGAATCCCGCTATTGTATTACCCATTTTCATATGTTTTAGGTGGATTATAAATCACATTGAAAATTAGTTACCCTTATTATTGTCTTGGGGAGATTTGTATAGCTAACAGTCAACTCTTTTTGCTGTTTTTTTTTTTTTTTGGCTGGTTTTTATGCTATTTTGTTTATATGGCTTTCTCTTTTTGACATCTTGCAATTTTTTTAAAGCAATCAACATCATAGGTGGCTAGCATTTATGTTAATTATTTTAATTCATAAAGTATGAGTTAGGTGAAAACCCCATGAGCTCATGTTGTATTCATGTATAAATTTAAACAAACAACCCACATCAATCTAGAAAAATCTATCAATCAAAATTAATTATTGTGTATATAGTATACACACATAGATATAGATTCATCAATATATATAGTATATTTTATGCTTTGTCATGTGCGCCTGAATCCATGCATGCATGTTCGATAACAATTGTCGGCAAGACAAAGTCCCACATTAATGATTATATTTTATTTATTTTTCTTGTTCTCATATATCATGATTCACGAAATGAACCAACAAGCAAATAATGAGATAATGTGAATTTTTGAAGATATTGGTGATTTTGATCAGGTACTTGGCCGTTCATTGGGAGCTAAGATTGGCCGGTCCCTCAAGGGGTGGGACATCGGGGTCACGACCGTGCATCTGTCATCATCATCATCATCATCGAAACTCTTCTCATCTCTCAAAATGCCGGCCGTGCTCCCCGTGATAGAATGCCACCGCGACGAGGTCAGTGTACCCTTGCGTAAACCCGGCAACACCTGTATTCACACTATCATAGCCAGCATAAATGCTTGTGTTCTGATGTGATGCGGGCTATTGTAATAATGTAGGTCTGGGAGCTTCCAGCCAAAGCAGAGGTGATAGCATGGTCTGATAGGACTGGGATCGAAATGTTCAAGTATGGGGACCACATGATGGGCATCCAAGGTCATCCTGAATACACCAAAGACATTCTCCTCCATCTGATTGACCGACTTCTTCAGCGCAATTTCATTGTGGTATGTTATGTCGTCTCACGTGCACCCTTTGATTTTCACTTTCTCATTTTGAAGCCTGATATGTTGATGTACATTATAATTACAGGACTCAATTGCGGAGGAGGCAAGGGCAAGAGTGGAGGAACTTGAGCCGGATAAGGAGATGTGGAAGAAAGTGTGCATTAACTTTCTTAAGGGTAGATTATGATGATAACTTTTAAGGCTGTTTAAGGGGCCAAAAAAAAAAAAAAATTCATCTAAGCTTTCAATGATGATCAATAAAAGTATAGGTCTGTCTCTGAATTTTATTATTTATTTATTTATTTACTTTATAATTGATAGGGCACAATTGCACTATCTGATTGGCTAAGTTCTCTTCATAAGTCTGAGCTTGACATCGACAGGGTGAAATTTAGAACTTTAATTACACCAAGAAGGTTTGTAAAAATACATAGGGAAAAAAGAAATTCATGTGAAATGCACAAACATATGTCAAAAGGCAGAATTTCTGAGAAAAATGTATACTCTCTAATTGTCAATATTCGAGAAAAGTACACTATGTTATCAAAGTTCACATAAATGAGTTCACAAAATCAAATGGAAGAAGTGAATTTAGGAATATAATATGATGAGACATTGGGGGAGAGAATAAGTTTAAACCTTTTTTTTTCCTTCGAAGGGTAAGTTGTATGCTTGTACTCGACAAGATAATTGTTCGAAGGTTTATTCCATTGGAAATGCTGCTGAGCCTGATTCATATGAGCAGTCAAAAACTGAATGGTCAAATCATCTTATCTGCGAAAATAAAATGAAACTTGACGTTCTACTGATCGAGTACTTGCTATTTCCTCTGATTTTCGTCATGATAGGGCATCATTTGGTCAAAAATTTTTTTAAAAAAAAAAAACTCTAACCAGTAAAACTCCAATTGCAAAGCCAACGGCTATCATTTGTTGTTCTAATACGAAGCTTAGATTTTGGAAAAATTAAATTTCTAATTGTCAATACAACTTGACAGCATGCATGGCGGTGGGGCCATGAGTTCATATTTGATTGGAGATGTATTCTACTGGAGGTGCTTCTGAATCTGATTCAAGAAATAAGTCAGTTCAACAATACAATATCAAATCACTTGCGGTTTATCTTTCAAATTGAAATGAAAAAATCCATTCGAAATTAACACTACAACAGAAGTGTATATTTTTTAAAAAGCAGTGACGGAACCAAGATTTTGGTCTGATTATAATAGACAACTATAAACTTTAATAACACTATAATATAAAATCTATAAGATAAAAAAAGGCCAACAATGCGGATATATTAAATATGAGTGCTGCTATTTAAGCTCAGTGAAGACAAAAGAAAGATAGAAACAGCAGCACATGCTGTCGTTTCCTGTCCTCTCTCTCTCTTCAGAACATGAGCATGCCTGAATTCAGTCATGTGCCCACAATCAATTTAAAAAATTAAATTTAACATGGCGCGTGAGCCAATATAGCATTTAACAATCAGTTTTTTTTTTTCTTGTCCTCTATCTCTCTGCATCTCTCACCTTTCTTTTAACTGTGCATTTAACATGAGCCATATTCTACATTTAACAAGGAAAAATCAGTTTCATGTCCTCTCTATCTCTCTGCATCTCGCATCTCTTTTAGTTGTTTATCACACAGCCAATTTCTGCATTTCCAACCCTACATTTGCTCGATTTCAACAACCAAAAAAAAAAAAAAAGAGGTCATAAGGAAAAAGTTAGATCTGGATCTGCAAACAGAGGCAACTTGATAAAATTAGTACTGATTAATTGGTAAGTTGGTGACTCTCATTACATTCAAATAAAGTTTTTGTTGTGTTCTATATATTTAAATGGTTAGAATTTTTAATTTAAATTGTAAAAATTCGTAGATTTGTGCTTTTTATATATTTAAATTATTATGAATTGTTATGATTTTTTTCATTTAAATGGCTGGAAATAATGAAATATATTATAACAATTTCTGAATGTGTTTGATATATGTTAGGATTTTTCTTAATTTAAATGGCTGGAAATAATGGAATAAATTATAACAATTTCTGAATGTGTTTTATATATGTTAGGATTTTTCTTAATTTAAATGGCTGGAAATAATGGAATAAATTATAACAATTAAAAAATCCTAACAATTTATATATGATAGGATTTTTTTTTAATTTAAATTGCTGAAAATAATGGAATAAATTATAACAAGTTCCGGGTGTGTTTTATATATTTAAATTGTTAGGATTTTTTAATTTAAATTGCTGGAGATAATGGAATAAATTATAAAAATTTGTGGATGTGTTTTATATATTTAAATTGTTATGATTTTTTGTTACTGGACAAAAATGTTATATAAGTTTCTTAATACAAATGTTAATTATTTTGTAGAAATGGAGAATTTGGAAAATGAGCATGCATTTGACGAGTTGCAAGAAACAAGAGCTAACGATGTAGATGAAATTGTGCAACCGAACAAATGTGAGCCAACTCTTGGAATGTTATTTGATAATCATGAAAAAATGTTTGCATTTTACAAAGCTTATGGTAAACAAGAGGGGTTTCATGTGAATGTTCGAAGTACTAAGAAGGGGACTGATGGAATTGTAAAATATGCGACATTTGCATGTAGGCGTAGCGGCAAGTCAGAAAGTAAATCTGCTAATTCATTGAAGTCGAAACCGAATGTGAAAAATGATTGTGATGCAAAAATTGGAGGTTGTCTAAATGAAGATGGAAAATGGGTTCTTCGAACTTTAAATGTTCAACACAACCATGGATTGAGTCCAGACAAAGCTAGGTATTTCTCATGCAATCGTAGAATTAGTGTAAGTGCTAAAAAGTGAATTGAAATGAATGATTGTGCGAGAATTCGAATTGCCTAAAATTTCAATTCTATTGTTGCTGGAGCTGGTGGGTATGAAAATGTGTCATTCTTAGAAAAAGATTGTAGAAATTTTGTTGACAAAACAAGGCGATTACAGCTTGAGGAAGGAGATGCTATAGCACTTTTAAAGTATCTTTAGAAAAAATAAACAGAATGTAATGGGTTTTTTTTAGCATTGATTTGGATGAAGATGATCAATTAAAGAATGTGTTTTGGGCAGATTCGAGGAGTAAGGTAGCTTACAAATATTTTGGAGATGTCATCGCATTTAACACTACATATCTGACCAACAAGTATGACATGCCATTCGCGCCCTTTGTCGGCGTTAATCACCATGGACAATCTATTTTATTAGGATGTTGATTGATTTCACGCGAGGATACGGAGACATTTACGTGGTTATTTAAGGTGTGGCTATCATGCATGTCTGATTCTCCTCCCCTTAGTATCATTACAGATCAAGACAAGGCAGTGCAAAAAGCAATTTAAAATATTTTTCCTACTACTAGGCATCGATGATGTTTGTGGCACAAAATGAAAATTTTGACTGATAAGTTAGGGGCTTTTAAAGAACGTGAAAGTATTATATCTTCCATGCTTTATGTTGTTTATGATTCACTGAGTTCTGATGTGTTTGAGGAAGCTTGGCATGGCATGATTACAGAATATGATCTATGGTATATTGATTGGTTAAATAGTTTATATGAGGAGAGGCATCATTAGGTCCTATGCTATTTAAAAGATTGGTTTTGGGCAGGAATGTCAACAACTCAGTCAAGTGAAAGTATGAATACATTTTTTGATGGGTTTATTAACTCAAAAATAAATCTGAAACAGTTTGTGAAGCAATATGAAAATGCATTGAGGAGGAAATCTGAATTAGAATGGCAAGCATATATCAAGTGTTTCAGTAAAAGGACACCGTATGTATCAAGATATGAGATGGAGAGGCAAGTTAAAGAGGTGTACACTATTTTCAAGTTTAAAAAATTCCAAGAAGAATTGATTGCTCTGATGTATTGTGATTTATTGGATTCTGTGGGATCAATATATAAAATAATTGAATCATTTGGGCAAGGTCAAAGAGACATCTTTGAGGTTTTTTTTCGAAGAAGTTGAGTATGAAGTTAATTGTATCTGTTCAAAATTTCACTTTAGGGGGATTCTTTGCAAGCATGCCCTTACAGTGCTGATACATAACTCAATTGAATTACTTCTAAAAAGATACATTTTATCAAGGTGGAAGGAAAGATGTGAGGAGATGTTATAGTAAGGTGAAAGTTAGTTATGGTGTGCAGAATTTGTCTATCCAGCAAGAAAGATATGAAAAAATGTGTAACACTTTCAGTGAGGTTGCAGACATAGCCTCTGATAATGAAAATAGTTATAAAACGGTATTGGATTAGATTGAGAAAATAATGAAGGATTTGCCCAAGTAAATTCCCTGTCAAAGTGTGGAAAAAACTAATTCTGGTGGAGCAAGTTGTAGCAACAACAAACAAATTCACAGTGAGAGTGTGGAAAGAATTGTTACTGGCAAAGTAAGTTGTAACAGCAACAATGTTCAACTTGCACTGAATGATCCAGTAGTGACACGTCGTAAAGGTTGTCCACCTTGCCTAAGGAAAAATTCTTCGATTCGTAAGAAATCTGTTCAAAAGAACAAGGCCGCACAAAAAAATAAAGTATGATTAAAAAAAAGATCTATTTTCTAATTAATTTGGTCTTAGTTTAATTGTCTTTAATAATCTTGTAGGATTTACAAGAAAATGCCCCCATCATCTTATCATGTGCCTAATGAAATCTCCACACAAGGGAGCAATATAGCCACGGTAAATTTTGTGAATTTTTCTTTTAAAATTTTCTTTTATTTCGAGGATATGTAACTAAGTATAAGATTGAGTATATGTAGATGCTACAAGAAGGAAGTATTATTTGCAGAAATCTCAACCAATTTTCTTTTACATCTATTTTATTATTTGATTAGTACCTATGTACCCATCTCAATTTAGTGGAAGCAATATTTATAAGTCATTTCCTTATAATTGGCAGATAATAAGTTGTTGTTTACAAGTCATTAATGTATACTTATATTTTAATATTTTTGTAATGTAATATGATGTTCATTTTTATGTATTATAGCAACCAGTTCCACCGTATACTTTGCAGTTGCATTATTCTTCTCCTTTAATGACCTATCAAGGATTTCAAAGTAAGAATTTCCAACAGTTACTACAACAGTAGCAGCGTAATGAAGATAACAATCATGATGCTTAACTTGTATTTTGGCTTTAAATTGTAGTGATGGAATAATGTTTTGTGTTAAATTGAACTTTAAATTTTTGAAATTTTGTTAGATTTAACTTTAAATTTTTGAAATTGTAGTGATGGAATAATGTTTTGTGTTAAATTAAACTTTAAAATTTTGAAATTATTGTGATGGATTAATGATATATGTTAGATTTGACTTTAAATGTTTGAAATTGTAGTGATGGATTAATGATATAGTTAGATTTGACGACTTGTGTATCATTGCATTATTGTTGTTTCTTTTGATACACATAATATCTCTAGACATGCATAGGGTCTAGACGAAAATGTTATTCCTTCTAACAGTTAAATGTTACAATTCATACATAATAATCATTTTGTTTAAATTATTTAAATTTATACATAACACGAGGTACAATTTCATTTATGCAAATACATATAGCAACAATTATCCCTAAAATACAACATACAATGGATAATATAGGTAGAATAATACAATCATTTATGCCTTTATCAGTTTGCACAGCTTTGTCGCATGTAGGCACTTCAGTTTGCACCCTCTTTTCGAGTGTTTCCATAATAAATTTTGTAGTTTCTAACATATTGGATGTCTCTGGCAATTTTGTCATGCCTTTTTCGGCATCCAACAAAAATTTAGAAGATTGATAAGAATTCCCTTTAAATCCATTTACTTACATCTAGCATTCAGGCCAAGAATTGTATATGCCCGACTTTCGTCCTTTGAAAACAACATAATAGCTTTGAGTAGGCATTTGAATTCTACATTAGAAAAATTCAGATCAAATATTATATGCAAAATGCAAAACATTAGTAAGAACTGTGTTACTTAAAATTAGTAATAGAACTGCTAGAGGGAAAAATTAAAAAGTTCAGTAACCATCCTCTTAATATGTATAAACAAAAAAAATCATCACTAATTATTTCTTAAATTAAATATTATGCAAAATGCAAAGCTAATATTCAAATAAAATATTATGCAAAAATTTGGTGCATTTCAAAGCCAAAAATTATAACAAATAAATATTCTAGACAATGATGTTGGTGATAGGGATGAAGTTAACGAAGGGACGGGACGAAGTTAACGAAATGCTACCGTTTCCAAACGAGTGGAGGGGATTAAACAAATCTGGAGAACGAGTGGCTGGGAGGTTGGAGATCTTGTTGGATAACGTATAAGGAAAAAGACAAAGGAAGATATTTGAGCTACTTTTCCATTTTTTATTCTTTATTTTATTATTTATTGTGGTCCCATGTATTTCCAAATTGGCCTAAGGGAACGCGTGAAACGGCAAGCCCACGCTCTCGTTTCTGTCGTCATTTAGTTTTCTTTTAGTTTGTTTATCATTTTCATTAAATAAACTGCAGGCTGCAAGAAAACAACCTTCAAAGCATACTTTAATTAGCTTTACTGGATACATGAATGATTCTCCTTCAAAATTTCTCTCTGTATGAGAGAGAGTTGAATGGTAGACTTGCAAGGTCTTTAGGACTTTGAAAATCACTCTGTGTGAGTGTATTGGGAGGGTGTTAGATTTCGTTCTATCATTTGCATAAGCTCCTTAGAGATTTATTTCTCTTGTTTAGCAGTTGGTGGGAGCATTGATTGCTAAGTGTCAATAATTATTAAACAAGGGGAGGCCAAAACACAAGAAAAATTGGAGATGGGTAAGACTTTTAATGCTAAACTCAAACGAGTGAACGAGCTAAAGTGGGTGCTCTTGTAGCAAGATATGGACACGGAAGAACTAATACAGAAGTGTAAGGCTATAACTCTAGATGGAGAAGAAGCTGACCAAATTATCTTTGGGGGCCAAATGAAAGAGAAATGATCCAGAGCTATTGCTGGATGTTTAATAGGGAAAATTCTTCTTGCAAGAGGGGTTAACCGTGAAGAACTTAAAATGGCTCTACACCAAGCCTGGCGTACAGTAAGTGAGTTTAAGATTGAAAGTCTAAGGAGCAACATCTTCATGTTTAAATTTTCTCTAGAAGATGATAAAAAGAGAGTTCTAACTAGTGGACCGTGGCATTTCGACAAAGCCTTAATCGTGCTCCAAGAACCAAGTGGTATTGGCAGTATCAAAAAACAATCTTTCTCTCATGCTTCTTTCAGGATCCAAATCCACAATGTATCATTGATGTGTATAGATGCAAGCATAATTAGATAATTGGGTTTAAGAGTGGGAAAAGTGGAAGACATTGGAATGGATGCCTAAAGAGAATGCTTCGGGGAATATGTGTGTATCCAAGTTTCGGTGAATATTACAAAACCTCTGAAGAAGATCATTGTTTTGAAACAAGAAGTGGAAGAAGATATTCTAATGCCAGTAGTGTATGAAAGGCTACCAAATTTCTGTTATTCTTGTGGGTGTATTGGTCATCAATTCCGAGAATGTAAGGAGTACAGAGATCAAAAGAAAGAAGAGTTGCCTTTTAGACTATGGCTAAAAGCAATTTCACTCGCAGATAGAACTAAATTTAATAAAAGTAGAGGAAAATGAAGTAAGGAACATGAGAGATCAAAGGAGGACGTAGTAGACTCAAAAAGTGCAGAGACCTCTAACCCGGTTCTACCCTCATTGAATCCGGGTCAACAAAATGGACCTACACAAGAACCAAAACAACAAAGAAGACAATAGAGCATGAATGGAAGTGGAACACACGGGAGAGAGGGGTGAAAACGTCAGTGTAATAAATGGAAGCAACCCAAGAATGCTGCAAACTGCTGACAAAACGCTGCACAAAGCAGCTGGCAAAGCTGTTGTAGATGTAGTGGTAGAATTTCAAGAAAACAAGGCGGGAAATTAGATAGGAAATGAAAAGATAAAGGGAACTAGAAAATAGAAGGAGATTAAAGTGGGCCAAGCAATAGAACAACCAAATGATAATCCTACGGACCAACTAAGCTCAAAAGGAAGTGGTGAACAACGAGCTCAAGTCAAAGCAATCAAGGCCCAAATGGAAACGGTGGAAAAACCAAGCCTAAGAAACAAACAAAAAGCAAAGCAGTAAAGTGGGACACTCATCATCCAAGCGATTAAGTAGTGAGGTCAAATGGGAAAGTCTAGATAAGAAAAAGGCCAGGAAAACAAGCCTCTCAAAAGAAGACCAAACAGCTAGCCCAATCAAATCCCCTTCGTCAAAGTTCAAACTCAGCTGGGAAGTTACAACAATGAAGGTTATGGATGTCTCAAAGTCAACAAGGAAAGATTTATCGACGGAGGCTAGTGGCCAGCCTCGCCGAATGCAATGATAATCATTAGCTGAAATGCTTGGGGGTTGGGGAATATCCGAACATTCTGAGAATTAAAAGACATTCTCTAAAAACACAGGCCTCAAATTCTTTTCCTCTGTGAAATGAAGTTGATGTCTGGACAAATGATGAATGTGGGAAAAATATTAGGTTTTGATAATTGTATGGCATAGTAGAAATGGCATGGGGGTGGATTAGCTTTGTTGTGGAATGATGACTTGGCGCTGGAGATAGTCTCATATAGTAATAACCATATTGATGCCTAGTTAAAGGTGTTGATGGGAAGTTATAGAGATGGACGGGAATTTACGGACACCCCGAAGTGAATCAGAAGCGGCATATATGGACTCTAATGAGTAGGCTGTCATGTTTGTTTTCTTACCTATGGATTTGTTGTAGTGACTTCACTGAAATCCTAACTTAGCTGAGAAAACGGGGGGAAATGATAGAAACCTTAGCATGGTGGCATATTTTAAAGCAGCGGTAGAAGATTGTCACCTAACTGATGTGGAATGTAGGGGATATCCTTTCACATGGTCAAATAGAAGATTTGGGCCATATTTTGTAGAAGAAAAGTTAGATAGAATTTTCGGAACCAAGGATTGGGAGAAAAGGCTAACTGAGTTAGTACCTTATAATCTGGACACTTTTTGCTCTGATCGCACTCCTATCATGCTGAAATTGCAAGTTAGAAATAAAGGAGTTAGCTTTAAACAAAGATCCAGGTCCGTATTGATTATGAGAATTTGTGGAGTACTTACGATGAATGTAAGCGCATTGTGAACGAGGAGTGGGGAAGTGAGGAGGGATGGAATAGAGATGACTCTGTGCAGTATCTTAAGAAAATAGCGAATAGCTCAATGGCACAATTGCAGACATGGAGTAAGCAGCAATTCAAAAATTTGAAGGAGAAGCTGAAACAATAGAAGAAGAAACTTAGAGAGATGAAATTAAATGGGGAGCAGTACGAAGCAGAAAATGAAATAAGAAGCACGGAAAAAAGAATTGCAAACTTGCTGATGGATGAAGAGGTTTATTGGAGACATCAATTGAGAGTAGATTGGTTAAAAAAAGTGGATCGAAATACCAAATTCTTCCATGCCAAAGCTTCATCTTGAAAGAAAAAAAAAATAGAATCTGGAGGGTCTTAAACCAGCATAATGTATGGACTAAAGATGAAGAGGAAGTGGATAGACAATTCTGTGAATACTTTGAAACCTTGTTCTCTACATCTAGCCTTACCAATGAGAGCATCCTGGATGCTTTAGATGGCCTAACTCCAACAGTTACCACATAGATGAACCAGTAACTTGATAGCCCTTTCACAGCAGAGGATATTTACACAACTCTCTCGCAAATGAGCCCTACAAAAGCTCCTGGACCAGATGGCCTACCAGCTGTTTTCTTCCAAAAACATTGGCATTCAATCAGGTGTGGCGTTATAAACACTTGTTTACACATCTTGAATGATAGAGGCTCTATCACTCCCTTAAACCACACACACATAGCTCTAATCCCTAAGGTAGCAAAACCCTTGAAAGTGTTAGATTTTAAACCAATAAGTTTGTGCAATGTCATCTACAGAATTGTTGCAAAAACAATAGCCAATCAACTGAATCACATCCTCCACCATGTCATATCCCTAACTCAAAGTGCGTTCATCCCTAATAGATTGATCTCAGATAACACAATTATAGGGTATGAGTATTTGCACAAGATTAGACACAACAAAAAGAAAAAACATGGGCTGGTGGCACTTAAGCTCGATGTTAATAAAGTTTATGATAGAGTGGAATGATCTTTCCTTAAACACATCATGCTGAGAATGTGTTTTTCATGTAGATGGGTAGAGTTAATTATGAGTTGCATCACTACAGTCTCTTTTTCTATAATTGTGATTGAGGTATCAAAATGTCTGTTTTATCCACAACGAGGGCTTAGACAGGGCTGTCCACTCTCACCTTACCTCTTCATCATGTGTGTTGAAGCGTTCTCAAACTACATCAGACATGCAGAACAGCAAAAGCTTATACATGGTCTCCAATTTGGTAGAGATCTATTTATTTCCCATTTGTTGTTTGCAGATGCCAACTTAATATTCACTAGAGCAACTGTCGAAGACTGCACATATCTCAAAAGGTTGTTCAAATGTTATGAAAATGCATTTGGACAGATTTTCAACATGGAGAAATCATCAATGTTCCTCAGCAGCAACACAAAGTCGAAGCAAGCAGCAGCTATCAAGGATAAGCATGAAAAATACCTTGGCCTGCCTTCCATGATAAGGAGAAGGACAAAAGTTTTTTCAATGAAATAAAACTTAGGGTATTAAGTAAGATTTCTAGTTGGCAGCATAGATTTTTCTCAAGCAGGGGTAAAGAGATCCTCATCAAAGCAGTGGCGCAATCCGTTCCAACCTATGCTATGAGTGTTTTCAAGATCTTGCTAGGGGTTTGTGATGATATGCAAAGGACTATAATAAAGTTTTGGTGGGGGCTCAATAGAGGAGAAGAGAAACATTAACTGGTCAAGATGGGAACTTATGAGTCAAGCAAAAATTAAAGGAGGATTGGGGTATAAAGACCTTTCATGTTTCAACCAAGTTTTGGTCACCAAGCAAGGTTGGAGAATTATGCAAGCCCCTCACTCTTTAGTGGCCAGAATTCTAAAAGCTAAGTATTTCAAGCACTCCACTTTTATGGAGGTTGGTTTGGGGTCTAAGCCTTCATACATATGGTGAAGTATTTTGTGGGGAAGAGAAGTTTTGTCTAAAGGCTGTAGATGGAGAATAGGTAATGGTTAGCAGTTAAATGTTTTCAACAGCAACTGGATACCTAGACCTACAACCTTCAAACCAATCATACCTCCAAACTTGCCAAGTGAAACTCTTGTTGCGGATTTAATTGATGAAAACAATTATTGAAAAGAGAGTTCAATTTATGGTTATTTTGAGAAAGAAGACGCTGCCATTTTGCAAATCTCGTTACCAAGAAAGCAGAATGAGGATAAATTGATATGGCATTATGATCAAACAGGGTCAATACCTAGTCAAGAGTGGTTATCAAGTGGCGCTAAAACAAAAGCATCAAGATGTCCCGGCAAGCTCAAATCACCATTCCAGCAAGTGGAACTCTATTTAGAAGCTGGTTGTCCCCAAAAAGGTGAAGATTTTCTTGTGGAGAGCAGCAAAAGACCTTTTTCCTACTACTGAAAATCTGTGGAAGAAAAGGGTGATGCAGGAAGCAACATGCCTAGTATGCGGAAGCCAAATAGAGACCTTGGCCCATGCTCTTTTGGACTGCAAGATAGCAAAGAAAGTGTGGAAAAACTCCCCCTTAGAAAATCATGTTCAAGGGAAAAATTTTCCAGATGCTATCAGAATAATTCAATCGTTACCTCAACAACAAAAGGAGTTGAATGGTGAGCTAGTTGCTTCACTCCTCTGGACTATTTGGAATGCAAGAAACAAATGGTTGTTTAAGGGGGTAAATGAGGATCCAGTAAGGTTGGTAGCTCGAGCAAGTTCTATTGCTGATTCGATCAAAAGAATCAAAGTACCAGAAGAAGAATTTTGTGCAGAAATGGTCACTACAAAGCATCAACAATGGTGCCCACCAGAAGAGGGATGGATTAAAATCAATGTAGATGTTGCGATGGATGAGGAAAATAGGCTAGCTGGGCTAGGGGTTGTAATTAGAAATTTCAAAGGAGAAATCATTGCTGCTGCTGTCAAAACAAAGAAGAATTCTGAAAATGTAGAGATGGCTGAAGCAAAGGCTGTCTTGTGGGGACTGCAGGTAGCTATCATGGCTGAAGCAACTCAAGTGATTATGAAGCAACTCAAGTGATTGTAGAGTCTGACAGAGATTTTTTGGGTGATCTTCCACATTTTGGAAACCAAGAAGAGTTTTCAAAATTTCAAAACTCAACATGTACCTAGAAGTTGTAATGTCTCAACATATTCTTTGGCAAAATTAGCCTTAAGAAAGTTAGACTCTTTTGTATGGCTGGATGAATTTCCAGCTGAAGTGTTACATTTATTCTCTTTATGAGTAATGAAAGGTGTACTTTCTTTTCAAGAATAAATAAACTGCAGACTTATTATTTTAACTTGGTGGTACAGATACCCTGTAAATAACTTTCTACCTCACAAAATAAATTTATCTTGACTATCTTTTACCAATTTGGAAGAAGTTTTGATCCTCCTTGAAAGTGACAGTTAGAAACGTCAATGAATGGCAAATCGCTGTAGTTAGAGATGCTAACTACACGAGACATACAAAAATACATAATTTTTATGTAGTCATCCTCTTCAGAAAAATTGACTCATCAATTAAGGAATGCATCTTGCTACTGTACCCTAATTATACTAACTTAAGAAACCTCGAGGATACATACGAAACTCCAGAATTGCCCACACCCATCAGCAAGGATGATACCTTTTACCCACACCCATCGTTCAATTTATAAGGTTCATGTTTAGTTTTTCATTATAAAAATATTTACTTTCATGAAGAGAATTGAGTGAATACAGGCATAATTTGAGAGAGAAATTAACTTTTCTAAACACAAGTATCACCACCAGCTAAAGCTACCTTAGCTGGAGCATGTGCAATTATATTATAATCTCTTGGTATATAATGAATTTTAAACAAGTTGTTTATCCTCTACATCTTGTCTTGAATATCACCAATAGTCTAAAAGATTTCAGTTTTGCTGCTTTTCTTGTGAAAAACGATATGATATCAACCACATCTTGGCAATCAATTTCTATAATTAGCGGAAGTAACTCTGCATATATTGCAATTTGCATGCCCAAATTAACAGCTGCTCTTCTACATGAGCTACATCTTCATTGAACTTCATTCGTTGAACGGTTGTTGTTATTATTATAATTCCATCTCCATCCCTAATCACCACCCCAAGCCTTGCTTGATGTTTATCTTTACTAACTGCTGCATCTGCATTGACTTTGAAATAGCCCGGTGGAGGAATCTAACTTCATCTCCTTTCTAGTCTCTTGCTACCAATCTCATGTTTAATTGAGGATTGGTTTTTAGAATTTTTTGGGAAAATGTCTACTATTTGTAATTTTAAATCATCTCGCCGAAGTATTTTCTCATTCAATTGCCTCCCACATCTTACTCTTTTTTAGTCATTCATTTTTAATATAATTAAAATTGATGTCCTTCAACTAAAAAAATTAGAAGACGAGAAAGAGATATTTAGAGTATAAATATTCACAAACAAAAAATTTTGTTGTTATTTTTTTTCACAATATTTGTGTTATAGACATTCAAATGTGATATCACGTGAGGAGAATTTTTCATCAAAACTTTGTGCTCGACAAGGGAAATTATCAAATCACTACATTTACATTAAAAGTTCATATAACCATTATGAAATCTTAACAATTGTTCAAATGTTGTCGATCACTTTTTAGGTAACTCTATAAAACGTGTTAATATTGATCACAAGTATGAGATAGAAACTTTGATTAGAAACTTTGTCCCATCATCACGTATAATCAACTAAATCTCAATCTAATTATTCTTGATGACGAGGGACATAACCAGGATTGGAAATTTGTGTTATGGGCCCCAGAACTTTTAAAGTCTAAATCCAACTTGCCACATGCACAGTCATACTCCTTATAGAGTGCAATTGCATACATCTAATTAATACTTTATTTAAAACATAATACCCTTCTAAAAGTTTAGATAGCAATATATTATATTACAATTATAATATTTATTGATAATAAATTTACTATTATAATTGTTCTCTTAAATATTTCTTGGCGGAATTTTATGTATTGAAAATAATATATGATAGTTTTATTATCAATATAATACAAAATATCTTTTCCCATATTAAAAACTAAATTATCAATTAATCTGTTCTTAAAATCTTTTAATAATAATAAAATTATTCATATAATGGAAAATAGAGCGCAAACATGAATACATGATAAAATTAGGGATTTAAAAGCTAGATAAAAGATTAATAAGAAAATTGAAAATTAGAATTAGCCAGTCTTACAGCTTATGGATAAATGTGGATTGATTAAATAATTGGACAAAGTACTTTTGATTTAGAAAACTAGAATGAAATCCGTGCAACGAAGCCATGACAAATAAAAAAGAATTTGTTTTTTTATTCAAAGCATTGACAAGAAATCAAAAAAATAAAGAGAGTAAAATGAGTTTCTTTTATTTTTAATTTATCTTAATGATCTATTGTCTTTTGTCTTTATTTAAGTGTCGTAATATTCATGTAAAAAAAAGTTTCATAATTTTAACAGTTGATCAAATTATTTAGAATTATACATTTAATCTAGGGGCAACATTAATTTTTTCTAAATTACTTGAGGCACTTTCAAAAGTTTGTAATTCAAATGGGGTACTTTCTTAAATTATAAAATAAAATACTTTTTTTAATGGTTATTAAAAAAATTTCAAAAGCCAACTGGGGCATATGCCCGAAATTTTAATGAGATGTTGTGATATGATTAATTAGGATAAGTACATTGTGATCTGACTAATCAAGATAATTATATTAAGTTGTGACTAATTTATATGATGCGTTATTTTACCATAATAGAACGTAGTTAAATGATCAGGATCACATATGATGTAACATATATAATGATGTTAGGTCATTTAAGTCACTCATAATTTGATCCTTGATAATTGGTCCATAGATATTATAAATAAGGCAGCTTCTTCACCTAATATAGAAACAAATGAAAAATGGTGGGGGTATTTCCGGCCTGTCTTTTGTGTAATAGTCCTCAATTAGAAATATACCCCATAAAAATCCTTAAATTATATTATTTTGAACAAACCCCACTTATTACCGATATTATCCTTGCAACAACTATTTTTCTTCATTCTGTTTGGTCTCCACAAGCATCTTTACAAGTTATAAGCCAAGGACACAAGAAAATATAAAATAGGAGCAACCGACTAGCATTATCAATTCATCATGAAGATATATCCACCCGACATTCAGATTTTAGCACGCAAATAAACCTAAAATTTTTTGGCTTTACAAGGTATTGTATTTTGCAATTTAATTTGATGCCATCATACTCATTTTCAAGGTTTTTATTATTAAAATACCAGTACACGATGGTTAAGTCTGCTTTAGTCTGTAGCTTATTTTTATTATGTTACGTAGTTCTTTTTTGCACTATTTTATTATTTAGTTTTACCATAAGCCATCAACATTTTTTTTTATTATGCTGTTGATTAGGAAAATAAAGAGTTTGCTTGGATTTGATTAGGAAATATCACCAACTAACAAAAATTTTAATATTTATCCAGATTATTTCTCTTCATAGTTAATCCCCTCATACTTTAGTTTCAATTATCTCTTGTATACTTCTTATATAATGAAATTATAAGAGGGGAAATTCTCAATCATTGATCTTAAGTCAATGCTGTTATTAAAAATACTATAAAAATTTGAATTTTTTACCTTAGGTTTATAATATTATCAATCTTCTACTAAAATGTTAACTACCATTCATAATTGATGATGTTATAGAGGTAATTTAGACATTTAACAAACTAAATATTGAAAAAATTTCAGTCACTCACCTTAAGTTTACCATGTTGTCATAAATGTTACAAAAGTTTGAATTTGTTCAATTTTTCACGTTAAGTTGGTAATTTGTATAAACTATTCACTAAAGCATTATGTCAAGGGATGAGTGTAATTCTCAGTAACCCGTGTAGTACTTAGATAACTTTTAGTACAAAAGTTGCTAAGTAAACCTTATTGAAATTCTCAAGCTAGCCAAACAAGATAATTGTAAAAAGACTAGAGAGAAGAAAGAGCAATGTGACTAAATATAATTTTATTGTGCACAAAAAGAAAATAAAAGAGAGACTTTTACAAGAATGATTGAGTTGCTTAGAGAGTGGTGTGTTGTGTGTATGGTGTAGTGGTGAGCAAAACGAAGGGTTGCACCCCCTATTTATAGAATTGCTAGCCTAGGCCTACATGCTTCCCAACAAATGTGCAAGTTGTCTAAAAATCTAGCTACTTATAAGGTGTAAAGAATTCTAGAAATTGGGCCGGCTTGTTGAATATGGGCTGCCCGCTTACTAAGCACACCACAACTTGTTAGATGTATGAGGTGGTCCATTGTTAAGCGCACCTTGCTGCTAAGCGTATTCTGCTGTTGGGCAAACTTTTATTAAGCATACCCATATGTGCCAATTTAGCCTTTGTTTGCGGGAAATTTGAGCGGCCGTGACAATTAACTATCATTTATAAGTGATGACATCACAAGGATAATTTAGACATTTAGCAGACTAAATAAAATATTATATAGGTGAGGTTATTTAAACCCACTAAATTACTCATTAAACCCATTTACTGAATAAATCCAACTTCAAATTTTAAAATTTTAAATTTGACTCAATAAGCCTACTTAAATACCTAATATATCCTTACTAAACCCAATTTTTGTAATAATAGTAATTTTACTCATTAAACCCATAAGATAAATGTTTCATTGAAACTTTCTTTTTTTGTCTGAAGAAAGTTTTTTCGACAAAAAGTTTTTTCCGAATAAAGTTACGCAAGGAATATGATTTCATAGTGCATCTTATTGGTGGTTTTCAACAATATAATTTCCATTTACCGATTGTTCTGAAATGATGAAAGCTCACCCAACAAGGCATAAGGAGTGGAAATGGATGCTTCTCCATTGTTCGGGCTTGCTATCATCAAGTTATGTCAGCATGCTTGATTTCTTAGTTAAGGACTGCATATTTACAATGATTGCTCATAAATTTAAATTTAAATTGACAAATGATTGCTCATAAATTTTTCATGTGATAGAGCAATACCATGAGAAAGGAATGTTTAAAGAGTGAATAAATATAAAAATATTTTAAAAATATATGACTTAACAGAAGAATCACATCTCTTAATCGGTTAGGGTTTAATGAAAATATGATTAGATTTAATAAAATTATGTTCAATATGAAGATGGGTTAAAAGAGTAAAATTTTTTTTTTTATTATATTTTAATGTCCATTACTGTAATTTGATTTAAGGGTGTTCTAATCATAAAAAAAATATTTTTAAAAGTAGATCCAATGAGAAGTTTGGTGGGTTCAAATAGCCCCACCCATATTATATTTATAATTAATATTCAATTAAATACAGTTAACACTCTAATTTCTTCATTAATTAAAAAAAATACCTATCACAAATAAAATCTAATTTATCTAACAAATTTACATAATCAAACTTAATCAACAAATTACCCTAACCCTAATTCATAAACACTCAATCAACAAATTACCATAACCCCCAATTCGTAAACACCCAATCAGTCCAATGCTTAAATTCGATTTCATAAATGCAATGTCATACTCAATATTGTCACTGATTTTTGCTGTTGCTTCCACAGGGCATATGGATAGTTGCAACAACCAGAAGACTCTTTAATGGCAGGTCTTCATAAACCAATGCATATTTTTGTCAATTACTGCAGATGGTTAAACAAATTTGCGATGAAGGATGTTGTTTGTTGGTAAAGGAGATTTGATACAAATTATGTGTTGACTTTGTGAGCCCTAAAGAATTATAGAGAAATAAGATAAGGAAGAACTCTAAGATGTACTTTATTTTCTATCAAAACAAAAAAAAAAAGATGTACTTTATTTTGCTTTTCATTTTATGTGATTGATGAAGGATTTGATACAAATTGTGTCTGCGTATCCAAATTGTCAGTAGATTTTGTTTGAAACAAAGAATTGTTAGGTTTTGATATTTTATTTTTATTTTGTTTTCTTTAATCTTATTTTATTATTTACGATTCAAAGTAAAAGATACTTTTCAATTCAAACCACACCACATATAATGCTAACGTTTTGATAAACTGTTGATACAAACTGTAAACTTAGGTTAAAAGAATTGAACAAAATCAAAATTTTATAATATTTTTTTATAATAAGTAAAGTTAAAATAAATAATTGATAATAAAGTTATAATTACCCCCCCAACCTAGACAAAATAAAACAAAAAATTTCATTCTGCATACCGTACAACATTAATTGTACTACCAAATTCTGGCCCAAACATGATAACTTGGTGCATGGTGATAAATAAAATTCCACATTAAGTAACACCACCTTAACATTTGCTCACATTTTTTATGAGGGTCTTAAAGATCAATTTTTCAATTCAATACCAAATATCAAGGTTCAGTGGTCTCCCAAAAAAATTATTAATGTGAATCCTTATAAGCGATGTTACAGCTTCATCATCATCACCAAAAGAAAAGGAGAAAGTTCAAAGCTGATAATCCATTAAATGGAAATCCAAAGGCAAAGCACTTATGCGCCCATCACAGAGCCTGAGTTCTTCCTGCACTCAGCAAGCATATCCAAGTAGAACTGACACTTGCCGATGTCATTCCCAAAGTTGTTGATGCACTACAAGAAAATTGAAGTAAATAAAAGTCAGTACACAGGAAAATTAATATTTCAATAGTTTCCACATAAAAATCAATTTATTTTATTTGACAAGCATCACAAATTAAACATACAGTATGAAATATGAAAGTTTAGGTTGTGAATATGTGAAGAAAACAAAGAACAGGGAGTTGAAACATTGAAACTAAGCTCTTAAGGCCGCAACTCCTTGAAAACAAAATCTAACTACAAGTCTGTAGCTTCTTTAACCTAAAGACCAGCGTCTAAGCATCTAGCAAACATCTGGAAGCATTGGATCAAATACAAAGACACAGCCCATAAATACACAAGGTTGTTGTAAAACGACAGAAGACAACTCTTTTACACACCATCAAAATGTAATTTCCTCTAAGAGGAAGAACCACACAAAAAAAAGAGTAATATAATAGATTATTTGCAAATAATTAATCAGAGGGAAAAAAAATCACATACATCTTGGAATGCCTTGGAATGGATGCCGCAGGCATCAGCACTGGCAAAACTGTTTGTGGCAGAAGCTGGGGCAGGAGCTGCAGCTGCAGCCTCAGAGACCACAGTTTCATGCTGAATAGTACGAGGACCCATGACAGCATCGACTGCTCTGTGTGCCACAGCACTTCCAGTGCCAAATGCCATACCTGTAACGCAAAGACAACAGAAGTTAAGACTTGTTCCATGACTAAAAGCAGAAGTTATCATGTAGCAACCTTATGCACATTTTAATAGACTTGCGATCTTCACATACCCTGAGCTATGGTAGAGCCGATGCCTCCAAGCATACTACCACCGCTTTGAGCAGCAGCAGGAGCCGGAGGAGGAGCATGATGAACTGCATTAACAAAGCAGCATCAGAACCAAAAAAGAAAAAATAATAAAGGAAAAAAAACCCATTTAAACAACAAAAAATATACGAGCAGAGAGATATTTAAAACCCAAAATTAATGCTGCAATCTCCTTCACAACAATCCTACTGTAAAAGTCTCTACCTGGCTTTGGGGGTGGGCTGCGTGCAGCAGGACGAGGGGCAGATCTTCCTGCAAAAGAAGTGTTCACGTTAGTAGAGTCATTGCTTCAACAACAATAAAGTAGCAGTATTAGACAGTTTATAAATATAAACAACGACTCACAAAAAAAAAATAGCACAAAACAGAGAAGCCCAATTCAGCTAATAAAAGTGAAGACAGAATCCAGATTCAAACATAGGCCGCGGTCATTTATGTACTCCGTGCTTCTCTTTTAGGCATATAAGAATACAAAATCATATTACACATAACAAATCTTTCATCATACCAAAGCAGTCATAACAATCTTCTGGTGTCTAACAAGAACACAGCACCAAATGCCCGATTTATTTGCAAACGCAAATGGAAAGAAGTAATTAACAGCCAGGTTTAAAAAGAGTGAAATGCTTAAATGCATACAACAAACGCTACAGTGTTACAGATATAATATATAAATCAGTGCAATTTTTTTTCCTAAAGAAAAGATATTTCAAAAGCCTACAAGCTAAGATCCGAAACTTCCATACTAAACCCTAGAAATATAGAGCCTTTTACATTGTACAAAAAAAAACCTAAACTTTCAATCATCTAGAAACAAATCAGCTACAAAAACTTTGACTTCGTCGACTATATTCATTTTCGAAACAAACCCAATTTTTTTTTTCCTTCAGCTATTTCTCATCTAACCAAAAAGTTGCCCAAATCAAAAAGGCAAGAAATGAATCTAAACGCCTAGAAATAAAACAACACAAACTAATAATAGATCTGATAGGGGAAACAAACCTCCGGAGCTACGGCGAGGCATAATTAAATGAAAGAGGCGGCGAACGGTAAAATATGGAAATTTCTCGAGAAGGGTTTGTTTCTGGTTTGTGGATTTTTCCAATGCGAAAATTTGGGTGGGTTCACCAAAACCCTCGAGGGATCTTTTATAGAGTTGTAAATGGTGATTGGCTGTGGTTAAAATCATGTGGGACTTAACAGGTGTCAGGTTTCTATTGGCCATCTTTTTGGGATAGGTAGAATTTTGAGCTATCAATGTTCGATGTGTAAGAATACCGTGGGGATGACCGTGCGGGAATATTATCTGTTTACGATATCATCTCCGTTACCTGGATTTTTGGCTATTTTATAATTAAAAAATGTGGGGTCTTCGACTTTTTTCTTTTTCGTTTTATTGTTTTATTTTTTACTTTTCAGGGAAGAAAATGAAGAAAGGAATCAACAATATGAATATTCGGCTGGAAATGGCACTACATTTTATTGGGCTTTTGTTGGGCCTGTATGGCTGCATATAACTTAAACTATTTACAATTTCTTAAAAAAGCGATTTTTTATTGTCATTCAAAACTTTTTTTTAGAAAGAAAACAGTGGGTGTTAATTAGAATAGAAAATATTTATTTCTGAAACAAAATCTTTTCTGAATTATATTATAGCTTATTTCAAAATAATAATCTATATCTATATATATATATATATATAGAATGAGCATTGTCTAGTTCCAAAATTTGATTTTCAATATCAAAATAGATGGAATAATTGTCTCTATTACTATCTTTAACAAAAAAAGTGTCATCCGAGATGAAATTTTGATAGAGCACGACATGCGCTGTCCCGAAGCGAACTATGCAATAAAGGGGGGGCGATGTATATATAGATAGCTATATTGGCACGGGTTTACTAAATACAAGCCGTCTCATGCACTTCAATCCTATAAAGCTGGGACTTGAGGAGGTGATGTGACATTACCATTTCTCATCTTTGTATATTCTCTATTATCTAATAAATAGAGAAATTTTCTTTTAAATTTGACTTTTCATCTTCTCATAATTAATTTGATTGTTATTTTACAATAACAATTACGTAAAGATTTTAATGAGGAATATCATTTGTAATGAACATCCAAGGGAGAGTGTTATGAATTTATTAAAATAAATGTAGATGTTCATAATATATATCTCTTAGTCTCCCCACTATCTCTCATTAGCAACCTTTAGCTTCCCTATAACTCCCACTATCTCACAAGAAATTATGATCCATAATTTTTCATTAATTTCATGGAGTGATTATATAACTATAAAAGAAGAGTTCATCTTTTTGTTTTGTACACACACAATTGGAATGAATAAAATCACTTTATAATATATTCTCTCATTTTATTCTTTATCTTGCGTTGCTTCTTTATTTATATTGCTTACTAATAGTTTTTTTTATTTTTTATAAGGTTGTCTCATCTTTTAAAAAAATCAATTCATATTTTTTATCAGTTTCATCAAGTGTAAAGTAAAAAAAAAAAAGATAGTACTAAATTTTTTTTTCAAAGCCGCGAGAAATGCGGTTCTATTTTCTAATATTATGTATATGGAAATATCTGCAAGACAGCAAGAGTGTAGTTCTTTTTTTGAAAATCTTACATATATGAAAAAAAACTAATATTTAAGTTACCCTTAACACAGATTAAAAAAAGAATTCAAGTTTATAAATTTAAATGTATATATTTCAAAAAATTATATGCATTTAGATTTAATCCTAATCCAAATTATTCATCTTAAGGGTCAATTGTTATATTTTTAAACTGTTTGTTTTAGTTATAAATATTCTTTCGTTTTAGATATGTTATAGTGTGATTACTAAATGAGAATCGAAATGGATTAAAATTGAAAATATTATTATTATAAAAATTAATATATTAACTAATTATACTACTTTTACCAATAACAACAGCAACAACAACAACAATAATAATTTCTAATTTCAATGATTATTTTGTATTTTAATTATTGTTATTATTATTATGGTGGTGGTGGTAAAATGTATTATAATCAATTAATATATTATCATTATTAACAATAACAACAACAATAACAGTAATCATCATCATCATCAAAACAACAACAAAATAATCAAAATCAGAATTCATCATCATCAAGAAAATAATTAGAATAAAATATCATCACCAATAACATAATAATAACAAAAATCACCATCACTAGTTTCTCAAATAATAATAATAATAATAATTATCATCATTTTAAAAAAATAAAAAAATATCATCATCATTAAAAGAAAAGAAAAGAAAATATATCATCATCATCATGGGCTGCAACTATTGCCAACGGAGGCAACATGGTTGATGCTTCCATGTGAGATCGGCTGGCAAGTGTTATTGCTACGATTTGGGGAGCTGCTACTTCAGTGCACTAGCATGCAATTTGTGCTGCTGTTTAATGCGATTTAGGGAGATGCTACTTCGGTGTAGGTTAGAAATGTTTGGCTACAATGGAGGCTTGTTTGTGAGGGTTCAATAGAAGCTTCTTCAAGTGATTTGGCTGCATTGGGGGCTTTCTTAAAGGTTCAAAATGTTTGCCTTTTTCTTGCTATTTATATTTTTTAATTTAGTGGAGGTATGTTTGGAAATTTAAAATTTTGTTGGGGCAAATGTGGTAATCCTAGGAGTGAGAGAATGCTTTCCAACCCCCCTGGAAATTAGTCTCTTATTCCACATTCCTAAATTAGGATGAGCCCCACGATTTTGATTTCGTTCTTATCTCTTCTTTGCAAAGTAAACGTTATTTTCGATTCCTCAATTCGGGGAGTAAATATATCATTAAAGTAATACGGATAATTAAACTATTAGCTTACTTTGGTGATTAAAAAATACAAAAAAAATCAAAAAGAGAATGTACTTTTTAGTCCGGAGAATGTCTATCTCTCTATTCATGAGGAGACTAAATATTACATTCTCTCTTTGATTTTCTTGTATTTTATGATCAACCAAACACTAAATTAAGTGTTAGAGTATCTTTTACAGGTACATAATCGATCCTTGAAGTTGTGGAAGCTTTAAGGCAAGAACATGATCGTCATTTCCTAGTATTCAAGGAAGTTTGCTCCTGCAATAACATAACCAACAATTAGAGAGTCCTTTGTTAGAATAATAATTAAACCTTTAGTGAAAACTATCATTTATAATTCAGGAACATTTATATTGTATAATCAAGAATCAAGAACAGAATATACGAAAGCTTACTCAAATCCATAGTGGTTAATTGCTCTCTAGAGTCATGTGGTTTGTCTTTTAGATCAATAAGTTCTCTTAGAGAATTCTTTAAATTTCTTTATACTCTTTTTGATGATGGAATGTTAGAAAAAATAGAACGATATGTGTGATCTAGGGATCATAACCACTTATATAGACAACTTTTTCTATTGTCTTTAAGTATTTCTATTTCAATTTATCATACAAATTGAAATTACCCTTAAATATATCTACATTAAAGGCCAACACCCATTTAGATACATTGACACCCATATTACTGTAAATTTTAATAAATCACTTTTAATTAAACTTAACCTTATATGACAATCTGCAATACATACTTATTCACATATAAACCCAACGTTGGATTAAGGATCGAACATCCTTGTTAAGATTTTCCTAGATTCATATAGCACATTAAACAAAAGACTAAATAGTATGATAATCTGTCAAAAGGTATCAAGAAACATTACAAAGTGAAGAGGCCAAGACATGCATGTATATATATAGTATTTTTGTACACGAGCACATGAAACATGAAAATTGCTAACGCATCAAAGGAAAAATGGATTTTGAATCTGTTGCTTGTTAGAGAATTTTAATTTCACCCAAGATCTCGCAAGCAAAAATATCAAACCAATAATAAACAGAGAATAGATGGAGAATAAAACTAATCACACAACATAAGAATTTACGTGAATAACTTTTTTTGTATTGGAGAAAAACCACAGCTGCTAAGGGCAACAAGAGAAAAATTCACTATGTGAAAAATTATTACAATCACTTTAAAATTTTTCCTCACACCCAAAACTCCAATGACATCCAATCTTTTAATAGACCTTTGATTTTCCTGGTACTAGAAATTGTTTACTTACAAATAACTGATTGTTATATTATATAAACAAGTGAATGCAACCCTATACATGGTGATTATTTCTTATTGGAAAAACATTTCTTTTCTTATATTAGTTGTATTTCTTTTTGAATAAGTCAAATCCGAGAGGAAAAATTACTTATTCCTTAAATAAAAGTCTTGCTAAATAAGAAAATATCTTAGGAAATTCTTATTGAAAAATAAGACACATATCCTCTATCTAGCAACCATAATTATCTATTCCAAGAATTATCATACTCCACTATATCTAGAGTACATATATTCGGCACATTTCGATCACCTTGCTGAAAATATGCTCTCATGTTTGGCTTCCTTAAGAGTCTTCAGTCATCAACATAAAAATTCTACCACACATCTTGCATAAAATGTCAAATCATGTCTTATTTGCAATTCTTGTATACTTGCTAACAATAATACATTCTCTTCCAAGGCATGCCAAAAAGATAAAAAAAAGTCTCTCATGGAGAAAAGAGACACAACACTAGCTAACATTATCAGTATCTCTATCTACTGATTTAGAGCTATCTGCCGAACTTGCCCTATTACAACAATCTTCTTTTAGGTGTCTTGATTGTCTACACACTCTTAGGGGTTTTCGCTAGCGGGAATATATTTTATATCGTCCTTGTTTTTCTTAGGTAATCATATTGAATCAATATATCTTGACTTGAACTTGAAAGAAGGCAAAATTGATTATTCCAAAAAACTTTCTTATTTCTGCCTTTACAGGTTTGAAAACCTCACTGCTTATGTGTTTGTTATGTATTGGAGCTTGACTCTAAAACACTTGTTAGAGAATTTTAATTCCACTAAAGATCTTGCAAGCAAAAATATCAAACCAATAACGTACAGAAAATAAATGAGAATAAAACTATCACACATAAGAATTTACGTGGAGAACTCTTATATTAGAGAAAAACCGCAGCCGCCAAGGACAATAAGAGAAAAATTCACTATGTGAAAAATTATTACTATCACTTTAGAATTTCTCCTCATACCAGAAACTTTAATAACATTTATTCTCTCAATAGACCTTCGATTCCCTTACACTAAAAATTATCTACTTATAGATAACTAATTATTGTATTATACAAATAAGTGAACTCAACCTCCTTATATATAGTGATTATTTCTTGTTGAAAGAGTATTCATTTTCTTATACTAGTTATATTCCTCTTTGAATAAGCCAAATTCTAAAGGAAAAATTACTTATTCCTTAAATAAGAGTCCTGCTAAATAGAAAATATCCTAAGAAATTGTTACTGAAAAATAAAATATATTTCCTAACATTGTTGAACATTCAACGCGCCATAAGGCAACTCATTTGATAATAGATATATGAAGGTCCCAACCATGAAATTAGATGTAACCACGGACCCCAAACATCATTAGCTAGCCAATACTACCACACTTTTGAAGTTTTAACTTAATAAGATTGCACAAACCAATTGACATTATCATTAGAACATTCCAGCAGTGCAACACTTTTGAAGATTTTAACTTAATAAAATTGCATACACTAATTGACATTATCATTAGAACATTACAGCAGTGTGTGGAAGGAAAATTAAATAACTTTTGAATCTAAATTAATGGTCTATTTGGGATTGCGTTTGGCAAGCTCAACAAGTGATTTTGAAAAGTTGAAAGTTAATTTTAGTGTTTGGTAAATTTTTTTAAAAGTCAATTTTGGCAAAATGATTTTACTCTCTAGCAAATTTTTTGAAGAGCAAGAAAAGAGTAGGTTTTTAAAATCTAATTTTGAGAATTACTTTTATATTTAATACAATTCTATATATATCCTCATATATATTATAAAAATTTAAAACTATCCTTATTAATTAAGAAATAAAATCATTAATTTTAAAGAGATCAATATTATTACCAATCATATCAAGATAACAAAATAAAAAGTAAAAATAATAATATAACATATTTATTTAATTATCAATTATTATAAATACACAATAAAAAATACTTTATATTTAGGTTTATAAATGTTTAAATAAATTTTATTCAATATTTTGTTTAATTCAATCATTTACATTCTTACAATAGTTTAATAATAAGATTATCAAACACATACGTTAACAATAAGATTTATCAAATATATGTAATTGTTTTTAAACTCGTCGAACTTTTAAAAATAATTTTTATCAATATTTAACCAATTCTCTTCACAACTAATTATTTATATAATAAAACTAACATCAATTATTTTATATCATTATAAATTGTCCCCGATAGGAATTGCCGAGTGAAGGGCAGCATATTCACTCTGCATTAATAACCAAAACCATCAAAAGGCACACATTTAGATCAAAAGCAACATAAGCATTTGAAGTCTTCCCCAAAAGAAATCTTTCACGTCCACTTTAATAAGTGAATAATCTTTTCTTTTTTAAATGGCAGTTCCCAAAAAAAAAAGATGAGTTTTATTACAAAAAAATAAACTACTAATTAAACCCAAAAACCCTTCAAACGATGCATTTAGCTTTTATTTATTTATTTATTTATCTACTCTACTTGTGTTACTACTTTTAATTTTTTAAAGATACAAATTTGAATGTATATCGTGCATATCTATTACTGAGCTTCATTTTGAAATTAAGGCTCTTAGGTTGCATCAAGAATTTTATTTTTTTAATTTGAATTCTGAATTTTTGTGCATATCGTAATTATTTATATAAAATCATATGATTTTATATTTATTTTTTAATACAAAATAGGCTATAATATAGCTACCAAATATGATTTTATATTTATTTTTTAATACAAAATAGGCTATAATGTAACTACCAAACACATCCTCAATGCATCTATCTTTTTTTTTTTTTGTAAGAGGTAAACTTACATCTATAACTCTATAAATAGTAATTCTTGTTCACCAAGAAAGAGGAAAGAGTGTTATACAATTTGACCCATGGCCAAGATAAACCCTTTATATTTTCATTCAAATTCTATGTTTATTATGAAATTTTAAATTTGTAATAAAGTAAAAACTTTCAACAGGTTGATACTGTGTGATAGAGATAGGCTACCTCTCCAATGATATTGCCAATTGCAAACTGAAACTGAAAACTGACAAGCAAAGCAAAAAGCTCCTGTCCCACAATAATTTTGAATTCACAAAAAATATTTTTTTAATAAAATTAAAATAATCAAATCACAATTCACGCAGAGCACACGGCGTCCTTCTCTTTTGTTTTTTTTTTTTTTCTTCAGTTCACCCACAACACAAACACAAAATCAAAAGGGGCGCACGTTAACCCCTCTAACACCCACCGCTCATTTTATCCTCCGCCTCCATTCTTTCGAAATTTCCCCTCACCACCACACACGCACACCACTTGCATCGCACTGCTGCTTATTCAATCGATCAAAAGATCCCTCTTCCAACCCTTTCTCTGTCTCTCTCCCCAGAAAACGACATAGTTTCATTATTTCAAAACACTAATTTTTACAAAACCCTGGCTTTCTGATCTATGGCTGACGAACCAGCTACAAACACGACGGCTGCTCAATCGCAGCCGTCTGCGGTGCCGTTGGGAGGCTCCGTGATTCCTTTGGTCAACAAGCTACAGGACATATTCGCGCAGCTGGGGAGTCAGTCGACGATCGAGCTGCCGCAGGTTGCGGTGGTTGGTAGCCAGAGCAGTGGCAAATCGAGCGTGCTCGAGGCACTCGTAGGTCGCGATTTCTTGCCACGTGGTAACGATATTTGCACGCGCCGCCCTCTTGTGCTGCAGCTCTTGCAGACCAAAACTGATGAGGAGTACGGCGAGTTCTTGCACTTGCCTGGGAAAAGGTTTTATGATTTTTCCGAGATCAGGAGAGAGATTCAGGTGCTTTTTTTTAAAATTTTATTTTAACTAAGTTCATTACGTTTATGTAAATTGTTTAGAGAGTGTGAAGGAACTAGCGAAAATAGAAAATTTCTTCATTAAATAATTGATCTTTTTTGAAGTTGAACACATGAGGATAGAGAGTTTTAAGTTAATTTGTTGAGTGTAATGTTCCTTAGGTTTATTGGCGTGTTATTGAAATTATGATGTGCCTGTTCTTAGTGAGGTTGAAAATGTGAAATTTAGCTTTGGTAACTTCAGAGACAAGAAAGGGATAGTTACTTTCTCTACGGATATAAATGTTGGTTAGTAAATTAAAAAGCATATGCTGAAAGTGTTTTCAGTTTCTAGTGGTAGGGCTGTTTTCTTTAGTTACTTGACAGACCTGATGTAACTAGGTTTGAAACCTGAATGAATTGATAAACATGAGGATATTTAATTAAGAAAATCCAATGAAAGAATTATTTGGTGACATGAAATGATTTAGAGGTGAGTGTTACATATGTAGGGAAGTCAATAAACTTAAAAGTTTTTTTTTTCCAGGTGTAGTGTTGTAAAAAAAGTGAGGGCACAGTAGCTATTGTAAACCCCTTTTACGAAGTTTATCTGCTTCTGTCTCAGCAATGCTTTCAAGGACTTACTTTTGAAGAGTGACTCATTTCTGGCAATACCATGGGGGAAAGCTGGGTAGACGTTTGAGATAATGATGTTTTCTGGGTATTTGGACATAGCAGGAGTGAGTGGGACTGCCATTTTTCCTGTGGTCTTCTAGCGTTAAGTGGAGTTCTCCCTGATGGACTTGCCTATCCATCGAATTTTCTGTGCAATTGCAATGATTGGAAATGTTGATGCTGCAAAATTTTATTAAAGTAGGAATAGAGTTCAACTATGATAGATTTCAAACTACACTTAAACAACAATGAAGTAGATAAGGTTTCCCATCTTAGCTCTTAGGAGATAAAGTGATCCTAACACCCCTGTTCAACAATATTGAGTGATGGTTTTGGAGAATTTGATGCCATTTTAGATAGTTGCATATATGTTGGCAGGAGGATGAATGTATGTACTCTTATTAAATTTACCATGAATTTATGTACTCTTATTGAGTTTACCAATTAACTTATGTTTTCTCAACTTTTACTAAGTAAATTTGTATAATTTTAATGATTGTCTATTTACTATAAGTCATTCTTTGCCTATAATTTTATTATTTTTTTCATAATTCCAATTTCCTCCAGGCTCAAACTGACAAGGAAGCTGGAGGAAACAAAGGTGTGTCAGACAAGCAAATCCGTTTGAAGATTTTTTCACCTCACGTTCTGGATATCACACTTGTGGATCTGCCTGGTATAACAAAGGTCCCAGTTGGTGAGCAGCCAGCTGACATTGAAGCACGAATTAGAACGATGATTATGTCATATATCAAGCAACCAAGTTGTCTAATTCTTGCCGTTACACCGGCAAATTCAGATTTGGCAAACTCAGATGCTCTTCAAATTGCTGGAATTGCTGATCCAGATGGTAACATCTGCGTTCATTATCCATTCTGGGTTTGTTGCATGCTTTTTTCTTTATACACTTACCCGCTACATTTCTGTTGGCAGGTTATAGAACCATAGGCATAATCACAAAGGTGAATTTAGAATGATTTATCTATATATTGTTTGACCGACATTTGCCGGATGTTCCTTTTTCTAATGAGGTTAGATATATTTTCTTTGTGACTTCAGTTGGATATTATGGACAGAGGTACTGATGCCCGTAATTTGTTACTCGGAAAAGTGATTCCCCTTCGGCTTGGTTATGTTGGTGTTGTGAATAGGAGTCAGGAGGTAACTTTCTATTTTTGTTGGAATACTGTGTTCAGTAGTCGTGTCTCCTATTGATTTGTTTGCTTTATAGGACTTGAGGTTGACAGTTTTTGGACTACACAAATTATCTTGAACTTCATATGTGCGGTTCATGTCTATTGACAACTCGTTTTTGGATGTCTTACAGAATACCCAGCAAAATGCTCATGTAGACTATGGTAGATGACGTAAAATCAGCACTAATCTATACTCTTTATTAAGAATCTAAGTAGTTATAACAGTTTTGTTGTGGCTGGTAGTTATCACATTCATTAATGCTACCACTAATCTTTGATTTTTACTGTTCTGTCATGGTATTGTCATCGTTGCATCATCAATCACAGTATTGTTGTTTTGCTGTTGATCTAAATGTTGTTCAATAATTTACTTAAAAGTGTTCCATCAATCTGTTTCATTGACGGACTAATATTTTGATGTACTGTTAACTGTCATTCTCATAACAGGATATTATGTTCAACCGGAGTATCAAGGATGCACTAGTGGCTGAGGAAAAGTTCTTCCGTAGTCGCCCTGTATGACTGACTACCTACTTTGCATTGGTTTTAATTTGTTATAAATTCATCAATTTTTTCACTTTTTCTTTTTTTATGCTACTGATCAGGTATATAATGGTCTAGCAGATCGTTGTGGTGTTCCTCAGTTGGCAAAGAAGTTGAACCAGGTAGAGCATGTTAAATATTCTCTAGTGCCAAGATTGTATAAGAATATGATTAGACATATGAAAGTAGATGTTGAGTGATCGGCATCTGCTCTTACATTTATGCATTCTACACTTCCTTCCTTGCTCTTTGTCCTGTCTTACATTGTGTATTTGGGGACATTTCCTCTTCTGCTTCTTTATTTCATGATTTTAATATCCTCCTCATGGTATTGGGTTGCTTCTTTAAATCTGAACCTAAATTCAACTTAAAGCTGGCTTTCAAACTAGATTGAGTTGGTTGTGTAGGCTAATAGATCTAGGCCCTAACACAGGGCAACATCTTGATGAATCTCTAAATTCGCTATTGTATTTTACACTATTTTTTTTTTTTTTTGCAGATTCTTGTACAACATATCAAGGCTATACTTCCTGGGTTGAAGTCACGCATTAGCTCTGCATTAGTTTCTGTTGCAAAGGAGCACGCAAGCTACGGGGAAATCACAGAATCAAAGGCATGTATAATTGTTTATTGATAGTGTCATAACAACTTGGTTGCCATCATTTGTCTTTAGATTGGCATATTATTCTCAGTTCAACATAATGAGTTTCCTCCTAGGCAGAAAAAACTTCAATGCTGCACCCCCATTCATCTTATTAGAATTCTAAATTTGTTGTTTTCGGTGCTTGAGTTTCATAATGCTTTCTTTTTCATTTCCATCTATTGTCTGCTTTTGTTTGCTAATACTTACTAATGTCTCTTACTTAATTTGAGCATGAATTGACTGCTCTTTCTCATGGATGATGTTTACTAATGTTATGACTTATTACTTGTCAACGTTTGTGTTGCATAGGCTGGTCAGGGAGCTCTACTCCTGAATATTCTTTCTAAATACTCCGAAGGTAAATATTTTAATGCATAATTGTTGTAATTTGTTCTGTAGACAATTTATCTTTACACAGATCCACAATTTGTATCTTTTATGTTTTGCTAAGTTGCTTTTATCCTTTATCTCAATTGTGATGTTGTAAATTTCTTGTGGGAACAGCATTTTCTTCAATGGTGGAGGGAAAGAATGAAGAAATGTCAACATCTGAGCTTTCTGGCGGGGCACGAATTCACTATATTTTTCAGTCAATCTTTGTGAAGAGTTTAGAGGTAGGTATTATGACATCATGAGAAGGGGTAACTGAATTATTGAATATTGAGTCTGACACTTCATATTGGAGTTGTATGATACAGGTTTTCATCTTTATGCATTTTGTTTTGACATCTTTAGTCGAAGCTTGCTCATTTTTGTTTTGCATAATTGTTTGTTTTCAGTTCTCCGTCTTCCTTGATAGGCTAATGCCTCTTTTGGTTGGTGATAGGATAAGAGAATACTGTAATAGTAACAATCATTTAATTCTTTTAGATACGATCTTAAGTTCTCCTTGTCAAACCTACAGAGAATCCTGTAGCTCACATTCTTCTTGCATGGGTCCAAATAAGTTGAATAGTCTCTTGAGTTGGCAGCATTTGACATTAAAAATACTTGACACCCAAGCCTTGGATGGATTATGTTGTATAATGAAGGTGGTAAACTATAAGGCTTATGTAAGACTTGCAACAGAGGAATTCATCTAAGCAAGTGTTGAGGGTAGAAACATTGTCTTTGGGAGTTATGGATTCATCACAGTTGAGAGGAAGAAGGAAAGGGAGTAAGAGCAGAGGCTGGAAAAAAAAAATAAAAGGAGGTAGATGCTGAAAGAAACTTGAAGCTTGCCTCTTGTAGGAGTATTAATTTGTAAATAATTTTTTGATTTTCCTGACTTTGAAGAGGGAAAGACTAGATCAATCCAATGCAATTGACTAGTACACTACAACTACTCAATAATCTCTTAATTACTGGTTTATTTACTGATTAAATGATGCCACATTGTTGTCTCTTGCTTAAATGTCCTACTTGATTTAGCAAAGGCTCAGAGGAAATGTTCGTGCTTCACATGGACCTATGGTATCTAAAATGGAAAATCCTATACAGAAAGTTGTGGTCCCATTTAAAAGAGCACTGAGACATGGTAGAGTAGTAATATTTTGCTGAATCTAGTCCGTGGAACATATTTGTGTGTCTGTGTTTGCTTGTCAATGCATAGGAGTAATTAATGATGAAGTCAATTACTTTGAAATTACTCTGTCAACTATTGGTGATACAATTTTTTACCTCCCATCTCATTTTAGAATTTAATCACATTTCTTTATGGTCCTTGTTTGTTGGATGTCCACATGAACATGGGGCGAGGGACATGGGTAGCTCTTTCGTTTTTTGTTTAGTGTGGTAGTGCAAACCTTTGTCGGGAAAGAGTTGAAGTTTAAGTCTGGTAGTTTGTTTCCTCTTGTGTAGTAAGATTCGGTTGAATGAAAATTGCTGCACTAACTAACACTTTTGTGTATGAGGGATGTGGTGTTATTTCTTGTCTAAAAAGATTCAGTGGGATAGATCTAGCTAGTGCTAACGGCTTCTTTCTTTGCATGTGATGTTAAACTTCTTTTAAAAGTGCTATTAACTCTGGTTCTAATGGGGTTTACTTATTCATACAGGAGGTTGATCCCTGTGAGGACTTGACTGACGATGACATTCGAACTGCTATTCAGAATGCAACTGGTCCCAAATCTGCACTATTTGTACCAGATGTGGGTTCATTGGTTTATTTTCTAGAGTGTTGTTAAATTGTTCCTTGTTTCAACATTGGCTGGTTAATTTTCTTTCCCCTTTAGTGGAAAGCATATTGTTTATTTCTTATTCCCGTGTGAATAGGTGCCGTTTGAAGTTCTTATTCGAAGGCAAATTGCTCGCTTGTTGGATCCTAGTCTTCAGTGTGCGAGGTTCATATATGATGAGTTAATAAAGGTAGAGGACTGTTTACATGCTATATGTGCAAGCTCATGCCACCATCTTATGCTTTTGTTGAATTTCTAACAAGATTTTCTGCTGCAGATTAGCCATCACTGTCTTGTGAATGAACTGCAGCGCTTTCCTGTTCTTAGAAAGCGTATGGATGAGGTCATCGGGAACTTTCTGCGAGAAGGCCTTGAGCCCTCCGAGACAATGATTGGACATATCATTGAAATGGAGGTATGTGAGACCCTGATCCCCTGAGATCTAATTGCTACATGCTGCTATAAGTTTTAGATGTGAATGATTTGTTCCCTTCTGATCAAGGACTTTGTAATTCCTGGTTCCGAGCAGTAAAATCTGGCAAATACCAGTAGACCAGTATCAGTAAACTGTTCCAACTGTAATTGGAAACGTTACTTGTTTTCATGTTTCTGCTTGTTGGAATTTATTTTAGTTTCATTCAGAGGTGAGTTTATGTGTTGTTTTTAATTGGCCGGTCCTTGACTTCTCTGTTCATGTCACAGCAACAATGGAAATTCAATTCCTAATTTAAGCGCCAGTTGCAGACTTATAGCCTTCTCCTAATCTGCAATGTTTACTTCATATTTTATTGCTCACAAAGACAACCATGATATCTGGTGCTTGAAATGGCAGAATTTCTTTATAATCTGATGCCTTATCACATTATGATTATCACTTTTCTACGAATCTTACTGTTGTAACTAATGCGACCCTTGAAACAATGATTAGTGCTGCATTGTGTTTACACATCTTCTGCCTTTTTTTTTTTAAGTTCTAATTGTTCGTTTAATATATGGACAATTTATCAACTTGTCGTTGTTGATACACTTCTTGAAACTCATCTGTGCTTTTAAGATGCTCACGAGATTTTCCCTGTAAAACAAATAAATTTGCAGATGGACTATATAAACACATCCCATCCAAATTTTATTGGTGGAAGTAAAGCTGTGGAAATTGCACTGCAGCAGATCAAGTCTTCTAGGGTTCCTTTACCCATAACCAGGCATAAGGTAAATATGTCCTGCTTTAACACTTATGTCAATTTTTATCATTGTATAGTATGCAAAGTCTTGTTCGCTCCCATAATTTATATTTCATCTTTTGCTACTGTTGTTTCCTTTGGTTAATTAGGATGGTGTGGAACCCGATAAGGCACCAAGCTCCGAGAGAAGCTTAAAGTCTCGAGCTATTCTTGCAAGACAAGTCAATGGAATCATGACCGATCAGGCATGAAAACTATTTATTTACTTTTTCTAGGCAAACAAGCATCCCTTTCTCTTTGCTTCAAAATATTTTGCTCTTTCTTGTTGCCTGCATTGCTCTTAAGCTAGGGGAGCAAGTGAGGGACGTGGCCCAGTTGGTTTGGCCTCTAGTGGTGGAAACAAGAGGTCAAGGGTTTTTGAATCCCTCTCACAGCAACTGTGGAGGGGCATTAGTTTAATTTGGGGTGGGATGGGGTGGGGTGCTTGGTAACTATACAAAAAGGAAGCATTCTAAAATTCTCAATGATTAGTCACCCTTGATTTGTCTAATTATATGTGTTTGGTTGCTTGCAGGGAGTTCGTCCTACAGCGGAAGTTGAAAAAGTAGCTCCCGCTGGTAATTTTGTTACTTGAAAGAAGCCATTAAATGTTTTTCTCTCCATTATTTTAAAACTATCAAGCAGTTTATAAGATACGCAATAAAATTATGATTAATCAGGAAACACAAGTGGTTCAAGTTGGGGGATTTCATCAATTTTTGGGGGGAGTGACAACCGTGTGTCTGCTGGCAAGGAGAGCGTAACAAACAAGCCATTCAGTGAGCCTGTCCAGAACATGGAGCATGCTTTTGCTATGATCCATCTGAGAGAGGTATCTGCTTGAGGTTATCTGTTGAGGATCTCAGCAGGCTTAGCTGATGTGTTTCCATTTGATTTTTTCCTTGAAAAAATTTGCACTAACATGCATATGGTGGATAAATTTTTAGCCTCCAACCATCTTGAGGCCCTCAGAAAGCCATTCAGAACAGGAGAATGTTGAAATTGCAGTTACGAAATTGCTGTTGAGATCATACTATGATATTGTTCGGAAGAATATCGAGGACTCAATACCTAAAGCAATTATGCATTTCCTGGTAAATCCTGAACTTTGTTATTTTTTGCTGATTTGCTCTCCTAATTGACTGACACAAAATTTTTGGATTATGATGGTTCTTATTTAGTAGTGTTTGGTTTCTAGTGCTAGAACAAACTTCTTTTCTAGTGTACTAAGGTTTTGTATCTATATGACTGGATCTCCGTATGAGCAGTATATGGGGACTGCACACTAGTGAAACATGTTATCACAGTGCATGTTTTAAAGAAAACTTTATATCCAGTTTGAGAGAGTTCAACTGATTCTGTGTGGTCTCTTGATGTCCACTCATGACTTCCAGCGGCTGTTGAAATTCAGGTGCTACATGTGAGAAGTAGGTGGTTCTTTTGGTAAGATGACTATAGCTTAATGTAGAAAATATGGAAAGATTACATTAGTTGACATTCCTGATTTCTAGGATTAATTGTCTAATTTGTCTGATTTGTCTGATTTGTACAGCTGTTACTAATTTGCATATTTCCAAAAATTAGGAAGTTAAATTAGGAATGTGTAGACCTATAAATTAACCCTATTGTAATGGCTGTTAGATTTTATTCTTCTCCTCTGTTCACACTTAATATCAAGCATGTGGGCCTCTGTAGCCTTTTCACCCACTTGTATTAACCTTTTGAATTCACACATTGTGTAAAACAGATTGTTGCAAATTTTGCTGGGACATTGAGAGGATTTCTTAATAATCACCATATGTGCAAATCCCAAACGGTTGGATTGTGTGGTAAAGGACCCTTGGATTCAGCCAAGGGGTCGGGTTAAAATCCCCTCGGATCCACCTAAGGTTATAATATGCCATGAGCTCCTGGCTACAACGTTTGCACTACGTGGCAGTAGTCCCTACCCTAGCTTGGTGGCAGTAGTCCATACTCTAGTTTAGAATACAGTGGAATAGATAGGTCGAGGGATTTCTGGTATCAAAATTAAATATAAATTAAAAATGATGAATCATCACATAAATATTAAAACATCATTTCTTTGTGGAGAAAAGGCAAATGAAAATCAAAATTGTTATTAACTGCTTTGCATTCTTGTTATTAATACCTTTAAATTAATAATTTTATGGTCTGATGGCTCAGTGCTCTCGCATAGCTACCTAAGCAAGCGTTCAATCTCAGGTCTCTGGTACAATCAATGGAATTTTGTCGCTAAATAAGCCCTCGCCTCCCTTTATGCTCTAATTGTTTTCTGTATTATGAATCTATCTTTATGATGTATCTCTTTTCAACAGTATTTATGTGTGACCAAGTTGTTTTTTAAGTAGTTTATGTTATTGCCTTGTAGATCTGACCTGCCCAATTTCAAGGCATTATCTAAATAATAACATCTATTTCTTCATCATTGGTTTATGTGTCCAGGTGCATCATACAAAACGTGAGCTGCATAATGTCTTCATTAAAAAGCTTTACAGGTGATTTTGATTTTTATTAAATCTTCTCCTTCCCTCACAGCACAAACCCTAATGAACAATCCTGTTCTATCTTCAACTTGGAAATCACTAAGTTGTCAGTGAACTTCCTATTTGTTGACCATCGATTACATTGTTTCTTATGATCCATAACAGAGAAAACCTGTTTGAAGAGATGCTTCAGGAGCCTGAGGAGGTAGCAACAAAGAGAAAGCGTACTCGAGACACACTCCGAGTTCTTCAGCAGGCTTTTCGGGTGGGTTTTCCCTGCTCCTTAATCTGTATTGTTGACAAAAATCGAGAGCATTGCCCTATTATTATTTTACAACTTTAGCCTAGCTTTTTTTATTTTTATATTTATTTGTTTTTTCTTATCAAGCTTTGGTTGTTTGTCGACATTTGTACATCTATGTTTCCATTTTGGCTTACATATGACGAGTGTTAAGATTGTTTTTTGGATCACAGACACAAGCCTATTAGTAAACTTAAGATCACAAACTTCCAGGTTATAAAAGTTGATGCATGTTCATGGGTTTGACTGTATCAAAGAAGCTCTATGGAGCTATTCTTTTTCTATAAAATTACAAAACTGAATGTATCAGGTGCTGTCATATTTATGATTTTTTTAATTTATTTATTTATTTATTTATTTTTTGTAGACATTGGATGAATTGCCATTAGAAGCTGATTCAGTTGAGAGGGGATACAGTATGAGCGCCGATCCCACAGGACTGCCAAAGATCCATGGACTGCCGACGTCGTCTATGTATACTACCAGCAGTGGTTCAAATGATTCCTATACAGCTTCTCCAAAAAACCCAAAATCCAGGAAGTCGTCTCACTCAGGGGAGCTACAATCACATCTCTTTTCTAACGCCGATTCTAACGGAAGTGGTCGTTTTTACATGCCGGGTCTCTATCCGACAGTTGATCACTAAACCACTTGAATGTTAGTATGGATTAAACTCATTCTGACGTTGCCTTCCCTTCGATTGTTCTATTAAGTTCATCACAATTCCACCATCCGAAGCTGGCTCAAAAGGAGTTTAGTGTTATTTTTCTAATCTAGATATGTACAAGTCAGATATCGAGCATTGTTTTCCCTTCCATATATTCTTTTCTTGTTTCTCTTATATAATATAGGGTTATAATTGCATTGTTTGCAAGGTTCAGGAAAGAATAACAAGGAGCAAAGCATCCCCTACTTCTGCAGAGGTAGCAGTAGTAGTACTTAATATATATATATTTTTTGATCTGTTGAGGGGCGCTTGTGATAGTTGTTGCATTCAATTTTTGTGGGCTGAGATCATTTGTTCCATCATTTGTTCCCATCTTGATCATCAGCCTTTTCCAATATTTACTTTAAACTGATAAACTCTGCTTGATGAATGCAGTTTTTTTCTCTAGGTTTGAGTTTCCTTTTTATTTGGTTCCTTTAACATTCCGATAAGAGTATCTTCAGTTGGCACGGTGATTTGGCTGGATTTCAAAGCACCACGATTCGTGGATGCAGAGTTTATGCATTTTATTGTTACTGTAAAGTGTTAATCGGCAAATCATATTAAGGTTATATGGCTTGGTTGGCCAATTTCTGAGCCCTACACTTCCTTCCCATTAGTTGGGCAAAATCAGGCCATTTTTTTGTGAATTCAGTGCCATGCTGGCGAGTGTTAAGGGTGGCATTTGACATGAGTGTGTAGGGTGGCAAAGTTTGCCATCTTTAATCCTCTTATTGACATGTTATGTTCTTATTACTCGGGGGGATTGGAACAATCTTTTAAACAATTAGTGGAAATATTATAACACCTCCTTGGTGACTCATTTTCAGAAATTTTAGGATCCATTTTAAATGTCTGCCACCTGATGCTCCGCATCTTCGGTTTTCAGTAACATTTGTTAATTCATTTCTGTAAAGAATACAATCATTTTAACATGTACGTACTTTTTCATAATTAACCCAATATTTTCATTGGTTTTTGGGCCTCGTACATTGAAGTTGGCAAATTTTATCATTTGACAATATATTAGTGGACAAATCTATAGTACTATAGTTGTATGGTAGCATAGTTGGATTTAACTATTGGATCTAGTCCACAGTTGTCATTAGAGTTAGATCCAATGGCTCGAACCAGCTGTGGTACCATACAACTGTGGCACGATAGCTGGACCTCATATTAATAAGGATTTCTAACAAAGTGTAAAAATTTTTTATCTAATAACTCATAGTTTCCTTTCACATTATAAAGTTTGATCGATCCTAATAGATTTGAATGCTTTAAATTGGGATGTAAAGACTTTTCAGTTTCATACATATCCTTAAGAAAGTTTGATTGATCCTAATAGGTTTGAATGTTTTAAATCGGGATATAAGGATTTTTCAGCATCTTCATACATATCCTTAAGAGAGATCTTTGTAACAATTCTTTAAAGCATCATTAACCATGTTTGATTAATGTTGTAGTCCTAAGATCTAAACCATTGACTTCGTAATGATCTCAGCACTTTACAAAGGTAGAATTAGGAACAACCTCAGCAAGCCAAGTTCAAATTGTATGTCTCTCGAGAAAATCTTTTTTAAACAAATGTAGTTTCATTTGAGGAAAGTAGAACTCCGTATTGCAACGTTAAGAATGGTATACTTTTCAATTCTCTTTAGATAATCCAGCACTACATGTCTAGGTTCCGTCCACAGCAAGTATTAATAATACCTTGGTGTTAGCCAAAGCTCAATTAAATTGCATGAACTACTTCAAGCTTTCCAAATTCAACACAGAAGGATGTCAACAAAAATTCTGCGCTGACTGACTTTTAAATCTCTTTATGAATTCTAAACGAATATAAAGTGTAAGATAACCAAAACAATACGCACTAACAAGTAACAACCTTGCATGGTATAAAAGCTGTAATTTATAACAGCATATTAAAAGATAAAATCATCATATATGGTTAAAGAGAAAAGCAAAATCAACTACCAGCTTTGTTTGAAATGCAATATCAGCATAGATAAATGAACTAGTACAAGCACAAAAATATATAATGAATTAGAACAAGAAACAAACACGCATTTATTTATCATAGGCTTTGATCATCAACACAGACCATAACATAATTAACACATTTCATTAAAATAAACCCAGAATTCTTGTTAATACCCACTAAACTAATTCATTTCATTAAAATAAGTCAAATTCAGGTGAAGAATTGTTACTAAGGTTTCGGTGATGCTCAACGGAGTAGCGACGGAGTTTCGAGCTTCTTTCCATGGTCAGTGTTTTGATGGCTTCAATTCAGTCTTCGTGGCGATTAACATGCAAGCACTCCAAAGTATTAGTACAACAAAATAATAATTTACAAAGTCTTTTGAGGACATTCTCACTTTATTAAAGTAAGGATGTTAGTAAAATAAAAATAAATGTAGATTTTAATATATTGAACGCTGTGTTTTTTTTTGTCTGTTAGTGTATTAAAATATATATATATTTTTTATCAATTAGTAACATCGTTAAAATGAGGATGTTCTCACTAGAGAATAATTAGATATGCACAAACTTTTTATCAACATAAAATTTTTAAAAAATAACAAAATCCATTAATCATTGAAAACATAATCCATGACTCTAAGCTTGTTAACACATCTAATAAGACAATAAATCAACAATTATAATAGTACAAAACAAAACCCAAGATTTAAGAAATTGAAAGCAGTAAAAGAACTTATAAGTTCAAATGTAGTGCATATAGAAGTAAAAAGCCCCCGAGTTTTTTAATAGAAGTTGAGTGAAATTTTTCTATGAGGTGTACTGGTGTGTTGGATACAATTGGGCTTATGATATCAATAGAAACTATTTTCGTTTATTTACGTTACCTTATCTTCAAATGGATGTGTATTGCCCAGTGGGGTGTTGTCAGATTTAAAGGTCAGTTTTCTTTTGGAGGGTCTTCGGAAACTTAAAAGCCATCTTTTTGGTACTAACTACTTTTATATGATGATAGTTAAACAGAAGAAATAAGAAAAAAAAAAAAAAAAACAACAAAATTAACTATAAAGCTATATAGTTTAAGAGAAAAAGATAAATAATCAATTAACGCTATAAAATCATATGATTTAATAGTCTTTCTCTTATTTCTTTATTTTCTGATATATTTTGATTACCTCATATTAAATTAACAAATAGAGCTTGTAGCCTGAATTTAAAGGTTTAATATGTTTTATATTACCTTGTAGTGTGTTGCTTGAACTTCAAGTAAAAATTAAAATGATTCATTTTTTTTATATTGGTTTCAATTGAAATAATAAAAAAAATGATAATGATACTTCAGCGTCAACTATATTCTGATGTTTAATCTATTGACACTAAAATAATAAAATTTTATCTATCAATACCATGATATCATTATTTTTAATACCTAACTATTTAAAAATATAAATTGATCTAAAACTTTACTATTTTTAACACTTTTTTATAAAATATCAGAAAGCAAGAATCAGTAAAGTTCATTTATGCAGTAATGAACTTTCAAGGGCATAGATCGATGGCTAGAATTGATGCTCTGAAATGGCTATTATAGGACCTCTATACATAACAAACCTTAGCACTTACATAATTTAGATAACAGCTGTGATTAATATTAGTCAAAATAATAATAACTCTAAGCTGGTATTACAAATTTATGTGCTCATTCTCTCTTTGCTTAATATACTCAAACTCAAAATAAACAACAAAAGAAACTAAAGTTCAACACAATATTAACAATACATGGTGTTAAAAACAAAATAACCAAGCCACTTCGACAAGTTCAAGGTCTTCAACTTGAAGTTTGAGATCACATTTCAATATGACTTGTCGGCAGACATAAAAAAATATCCTCAAAATCATTGCCAGACAAAATAAAATTGCTTGTTGATTCACAAATTGAAAATAGTACCCACAAAAATCATATCAAAATGAATATATAAGTTACTACCTAGTTCATGGCAATATTAATCGCTTTAATTAGTTTCATAGCAAGCCACTACATCCAGTATATTTAATTTGCTTTTATGCATGGAATTTTTCGTTAATCTAACCTTTAGAGCATTTAATTGAATATAGAAATTTCATCCATACTCGGGCAGGGTCGATGATTTGCCCACCTCTATTCTAGTGTAAAAAGAAAAATAACACTGTGTCTGTCAATTGGCTCACAAGAGCTTTTAACACTGACCACGATTCTCCCCATATTGCTTAATATACGAAGTTATTTTAAGAATTTAGATTTTTTTTTAGTTTTAGATCTTTGATATTTTCTATTTTAATTGGAGTTAGTGTTTTTATTTTTATTATAATTGCAATTTAGTTGATATAAGTAAATTTACCCTATTATAAATAAAAATGTTTTGTTATTGTTTTCATAACTTTAACATTTGATTAATAAAAGAAAAAAACTCTCTTTTAAAATTTTCTTTGGGATTACTTATAAAAAATCTCTCTTCTAGAGTCGTTTAGATTAGAGTATCATTTAATCTCACTTAATGCATTATTAAAATCTCAGTGTGTCCTTTCGTTTGGATTAGAACGATATTTAATCACGTTTCGATTAGTGTGATACAATACTAGAACTATATCTAATATTTATCCATCCTATCAATTCGCTTCGACTACCCTCGCTCTATCATTGTCATGTTAGAATTGCTTTCGTTAACTTGGTAAACTAGTTCATGCCTTTGGGGGGGGGGGGGGGGGGAAGGGAAGTTCCTAGTGCAAAATCAATTTTCAAAGACTTAGCATGCTTTCGGGGCAGTTACGCTGCCACAACACAACTACTCCCCACGTTTTATTATAAGGGATATTCCCCTAAAATATAGGGTGGGGAGCAGTTGCCCCAAACAGACCTTTATCCTATTTTGGCACATTAATCTTATCGTCAAGTCATGATAATATACAAGAAGTATATCCCAGCGCCATAATATTTGTAAGCGCAAACAATCATAAAGCATCACCGTGCCTGAAATATGTAGAGACTTGGAAAAAACTTCAAAAAGAGTGAGTGAATTTGATGGATAAAACAAGAACATAAACTTCTCCCCAATTTTTTTTTTTTTTGGATTTGTGATCGATTTTGGGGTTATTTGGTATTGAAATTGGACAACTATAACTTTTAAACTACAACATTAAAGTATTTAGTAAAATACTAACTGTTATAACTTGGAAGCTAAGTTAATTTAATTTCATGGTTATATAATGAAAAATTTATGACATGTTTATTATTTTTATGAAAATTATTATTTAAAAGTCATGCTTACCATAAATTACAAAATTTTGTTATATATATATATTTCCACAGTAATTATGATTTAAAAATTACAGTATCTCAATATCAAATGGAGTCTTAGTTTATCATCATCATTTAGCTTTCCTAGATTAATGCATTTAGATCCTTTTGGTGCTATTAAAAAATAAAAATAACGGGATAAGATAAAATAATACTATAAACAAAACAGTTATAAGATAACTACAAAAAAAAAATAAGAACTTGAAAATGATGAGACTTTCACATAAGCCCATTCAGACGACTCGTCCAAGGATTGTAGTGGCAGATACATTGTCCTTCAACTAATTTGCAGCCGTCTGTCTTTTTCTTCCTTGGTCATTCCCATTATCCTACTCTTGACCTTACTCGAAGATCCCATAAGTTCATTGTGATAACAAAAACTAACACTTAAAAAACGCATCCTTCAGTTTCCAAAAATCATTTATAGGCTCCTTTCCGAGGACCGAGGTTGGGGGGAAATAAAGAAACCGCCACTACATTACACGTCCTATGGGCTCACGAGCCAGCAATTGAATTTTCTGGAGCTTTGACCCGATATCTGCAGTTAAATAAAACTCTGCAAGTGTTAAAAGCTAGGGTTTGGGAATTCGCATCCATCACTACTGCTACTTTCTTCTCCTTCACTGAGTTCCATACAGCAGCTGCTGTTGCTGCTGCTGCTGCCGCCACCATAGGTGAGTGATTGAGTGAGATTTAACCGCCTTAATTATCTAAAATCCCCCAAACAGCCAACATGTCTCAAAAAGCCATTCATGCTTCTCATACAGCGAAAACCAGCCAGGAAAATGCCTTCTTTTAGAGCATCTACTCAGAAAGAAAAAAAAAGCCACATCTTTTCTTTCCCTCTATAATCTAATCTCTCCTCAAAGCTGACACGCACACTTTCATTCCCTTCTCTCTCTCTCTCTCTCATACTTATTTTGTTCTTGCCCTCGGTCACAGATCACAAAAACAAAACAAAACAAAACAAATGGTGGATTACGAATGGGGAAACCCGTCAACAATAATGCTTACGGGAGCCTAATCCCCCACTACTACATCCTTACTTTTTGGACCTTTGAGTTTGCATCTCATGGTCTAACTCCAAGTGAATAATTGCCAATCTATCAATCGGCTGCGCAAAAATTAAATGGACATTATTCGGGTTCAAGCTTCAACAAGTATGTTCACATTCATAACCAAAAAATTTCCCCCGCCATCTTGGCGGTTTTAATAGAAAAAAAAAGGAAAAAAAATGGAATTATTCAAGAATCAAGAGATTACTGTTTTTCATAATTATAACAAAATGCCATGATCTAGAATGTAACAAATAAAATATTGAGGAAGAGTAAGTTGAATTCAATATGAGCCGTTGGATTCAAATAAGTTGAATCCAGTGGTCCATATTGATTAGTATTCAAAATCAGGATTACATTTTGCATTTGTATTTGTTTATATCTTTAAAGTATGTTTAATATGAGTATTTGGTTTAGGTTCTTACACTTTATTAAATTCTTGAAAAAAGTTATTAAATCATATAATTTAATAGTATAATGTCATTATAACCATATGCTTTAATAACTTTCCTCGACTTTAACAAATTTCAAATCATAGATTGAAAAATATCCTTGTTTAATATATAACTTAATGCATTCTCATTCATTTCATATATAATAGTATAAAATTTTGTTTGACATATTGTCCAATCAATTGCTTTAAAAATTATGCTTAATATTATTGATCTCTAGTAATGATACATATATATATTTTTAAAAATTAATAGAGTCTAATATTAGTCAAAATTTGGTACAATAATACACTGAAATTATTATGTATCAGTTTAATTTTCGCAAATTAAAACTTGTCTTCGAATGTAAAATTACTATTAAACCTAACTTTAACGAAGTTGAGGTATCATGTAATTGCGAAATTGTATATAAATTATGTTCTCCTGCTGATAGTTTCTGTTCATACATAACATAAAATACCACAAGGTCGAAAATACATGCTTTCTTTGGATATATTACAGACAGCAAATGAAAAGTATGTACGTTTATTTGCCATTAGGCATATATAGGGTAAAATTCCGTTTTCTCCCTATAATTTGAAATTAATAATTGTTTAGTTTCTATATTTTGAAAAATATTTCAAAACACTATTTTTGTTAAATTAATGACATTCTTACTGTTACTTTTTTATTACTTTTATAATGATACCTTTTTACATTTTTATGGAACATTAACAAAAGGGAAAAAATTACTAAGTTTTTTTTAAAAGACATTAATACCCTCTTTTGACTATAATAGTCATTACCTCTATTATCCCCCTCTAGAAAAAAATTGACTCTAATATTTTATAATAAATAGAAATATAATGTTTAAATAAATGTGATAATATATATATTTTAAAATAATTTTAATATTTTACAATATGTTAGATATATGTTATAATAAATAGAAACATAATATTAAAATAAATGTATTAACATTTAAATTATTTTGAATATTATGTAAAAATAATAATTTTAACTTTATTTCTAAGTGAGATTTTTTTTATTTGTATAACGTATTTAACGCAAATATTTATTTAAAGTCTACAATAAATACAAACATATTATTAAAATAAAATAGTAATTTACATATTTACATTTATTTAAATATTAAAGTATTTAAATATTATTAGTCTATTAGATAGATTACATTATTTATACAATATTTGTATTTATTAAAATTTTAAAATTAATTTTTTAGTTAACATATTTAAAGTGTATTTTGGTCAAAAAGAGATTTTAGTGTCTATTTTTTTAAAACTTAAGTGTTTACATCCATTTCTTTAAATTTTGGGAGTGTAGAAGTGTAACATATGTAGAATTTAAAATGAATAAAAAGAGGCGTTTAAGAAGTTAACAAAAGAAGAAGCTGGAAAACAAAGGAACACAGAGCCACACGTGTGTGACAGAGTTAGAGAGAGAAGCCGTCAACCCGACCCTGAACCTACGAACGTGACCCGGCCATATCTCCCATTTTCGGCCACCGTTTTCGGCCGTGCTTGGTACCAATCTGAAGCTTAGAAGCTGGTCGTTGTTCCCCTACCATCCTCGCCGCTGAAAACCATCTGGAACGCCAGTGATCGAAGTTTGGAAACCCACGATTGTTTCACTTTGCTCCTTCGGGATTTTTGCCGGTTTTGGGTGACATCGCCGGTTGGATTTTGTTCCTCACGACTCCCTCTTTCATTTACGACCATCCATAGCCACCGAGACTCACTGTTTTGCCGCCGGTCAATTGTTGGAATTCATGGCTGCCGAGCTAGATTCCGGTGTCGTTACCGCGTGTTGGAGCTCACAGCTGGTACCATTGAACTCAGCGTGATTGGAACTTTCAAACTTGAGCTTCCCGGCCAGCGTTAACCAAACTCTGATGACCGTTGACCGACAAGGGCATTTCGGTAATTTCACACTCCGAGGACAATTTTGTAATTTCTGAGCCTGTGGATATTTTAATAATTCATGGAATTGAGGATTGGGTGTAATTATGATTCCGAGAGTAATTCGGTGATTTATGATTTCGGAGTATTTTAATGATTTACGGAGTCGAGGGCATTTTAGTAATTTTATCGACACAGGAGTTGTAAATTATGGATAGATGTTCGTTTTGAGTTTATTGCATAAATTTAGTCGTAATTCCGATTTACGAAAAATAATTATGTCGTTTCCTTGATTTAGGAGGATCCGCGAGCGAGAACCGATCCGCGGACGTGGACGATAACCGAGTGTGAACACCGTCACTGTGAGTGGAATATACAAAACCTATTTTCATAGTTAATTATGATAGTAAAGCATGTTTATGAAATAAGTATTTTAAATGTTTTGATTTAATGATTTACTCGAAATGGATTTTATTCACGTATTAGTATTTTATTAAAATGTTTGGTTAATGATTTTGCATATTGACTTTGAGTTAATGATTTTGCATATTGACTTTGAATAAGCATGATAATATTTTAAAGATAAGAAAAGTGTATTCAAATGTGGTATGATTTAAATTATGGTTAAAAGGTATGTGAATATGAGTACAATGATTGTTTTTGAAATCATTAGACAATACCCTTCTCTTTATGAGTACAATGATTGTTTTTGAAATCATTAGACAATACCCTTCTCTTCTAGATACAATGATACAGACGAGATGAGATGAGAGACCTTTGGAGCCCGTCTGAACACATATAGAGGCTTTGAGCCGTGTGTTTGGACGCTTTTGCCTTTTGGGGGCATATGCATGCAGTATGATAATTACAAAGATACAGATATGAGATACAGACAGATACTGAGGTACAAATGATACAGATGAGATATAGGCCTTTGGGGCCCGTCTGAGTAGACACAGAGGCTTTGGGCCGCGTGCTTGGGCGCTTTTGTCTTTTGGGGATTAGATTATGCATGCACAAATATGATAAGATATGAGATGATATTTCTCTGTCTATCCATGTAGCTCCGGGGCATGACGGTACCTAGATAGTACGTCATTGCCCGTTCGTTAAGGTTCGGATATGATGAGATTATTTTCCTGGGTACTTGTTTGGTGATGATTTTTCAGATTTGTGTTTTCTATATGATATTGTGATATGATTTGCATGGTTAGTAATCTGGTTTAAATATTAAATGATTTATTACTGGTTTCTCGTTTATGGTTTAATGAAATTGTGTTTGGAAATGATATGATTATTTTTTTAAAGTAATAATTAATTTTTAAAAATTACTATCCACTCATTGATTTCACTGAGTTTTAAACTCATCTTGTTTTTATTATATTTTTCTCTCTCACTAGGAGGTTGCACGTACATCAGACCGACCCAGCGACAGTAAATATATTTTGAGTCTTAACCACGTGATGGTGTTAGAAGACATAAATGTTTTTGTTAGGACATCTTGGTTATCTCGTCCTGTTGGGATTATATAATTTTGTTATATTATTTTTTTGGGATTAAGAATAAACTGAGATATTAATATTAGATATAATATTATCTTTTGAGACTTTGGAGATATCTTGAGTAAAACTCAGTATTTTGGTTGAGGATATTGATCACTGGAGTTTGTTGTATATTAAATTATTTTTGGGAGTGTTTGTTTTATATATTTTCAGATTGAGTGTTATATATATAGGAGATTTTCAGCAGAATCTTTACTAATAGAATTATTATCAAATCCGTTTTGATTAGACTAAATTGACCTGTCGGGGGAGTTCGAGATGAGTTGTTTCAAGAAGTCTTTTTTTCATAGTATTATTTTATTATATTTACTCTGGTAACCTTGAAAAAAAAAAAAGAAAACGAAATAACGTGTCAAGTGAATTAGATAAATTTATGGCTTTGCAGCCTCTGCTCGCTTGCTTCTGGTCAAGTGTGCGACTGCAATGGCGTAAGCACCACGGATAAAAGTATTAACTTGTCAAGATTAATAACGAGGGAACAATTTGATGACTCCATTTCCACAAAATTGATAAAAGCATTAACCAGATTGTGCTGAGAAGACTGCATATGACGATCAACTTCATTCATGCAAAACATGATGATAACAAAAGGAAATCAAAGTTTAATTACATAGAAAGCGTAGTGAAGGAAAGTTGAATATAAAAAATGATAAGAAAAGGGTTTAGAGTTTCAGTGGGTCTCGGATCGGATGGAGAGTTGGAAGAGATGAGTGAGAAATGTGCTCATTAGTTAAGAAAGAATGAGAGTAATCTTGACATTTTTTTTCTCTGGTTAATGTCCCTAAAAAAAATGTAACAAGATGTTACCGTAAAAGTAAACCAAGAAGTGATGGCTGCATTGTAATTAATTTTATGATGAGTGTTTTGAGATATTTTTTAAAATATAAGAATTAAACGAACATTAATTTCAAATTACCGAGACCACACACAATGTTACCCGGCATACATATATGCCAGCTTGTAGTCTTGCTACATCTGGAAATCAAAGATAAAACGTTTCAATCTATTCAAAACAACAGTGTTTTAAAAGATTTAAGAACGTAATCTCATATCATTTTTTTTTTTGCCTTAAAACTTGAATATGATAAAAGTTTTTGGAAACTATAAATTTAAGTATCACTCACTGATGAAAAACATGAAGTTTGAAAACAACATCCCCATGCCTGACGAGCTCAAAGATACAAATATCACCTTCCGTCAAATGCACATAATCAGACACGCCAGCCCATCCCTTGGCAAGAAAGAAACCACCAGTCGCCCTCCAATGGATTCCAAGAGACCATTTTCTTCCACTAGGAGCTTGTACTTCGACAGATTTTGAATCTTCATCTACATACTGATATGCAAACCTCGCTGGAGCATACTGCACAAACAAAAAGAACTTCTATAAGTGAACATAAGAAAATATCAAAATCAAAAAAGCAAACATCATAATCACATCTTGTCCGAAGGCTCACCACTTCACGGCAAGGTTTGTCATTTGCCTTCCAGATTATCATGAATAAAGGATTTGGTTTAGGATTTGTTGCCTTGAAAGCTCTTGCAATGTAAACTGCTCTCTCGAGTTCTTCTGTTGAATATAGTTCTTTATATTTTTCAGTAATGTATATTCCGCTTTTTCTTAGTGATACAAGCAAATCAGGTTCAGCATTTGGTTCATCTCTCTTCAGCCCATCTTCCATTTTCCTCTTCCTGCTTAGCAGCTCAGCCTCATGCTTAAACTGCACTTCACTTGTCTCAACACACATCTCACATGCCATGTCATCCTCAAATGGATAATCAATCTCGCAAGCAGTCATGTCAAATATAAGAACACGAAAGATCGAATTCTTTTCATACTTAAAAAGCAAAAAGTAACCAGCAGAAATTGACTGACTTTCTACGAAGTTTTGCCAACCCTGATGGAACCAAATCTTTCTCCCAAATTTTGTTAACCCCACTTGCCAAACCTGACCATCAGGAACTGCGAGTTTAGCAACACTAGAGAGTTCATCTCCAAATTGTCCCACAAACTTTGGTGGAATCCTCTACAATTGTACAAATAGAGTCAGATGATCAACCATTCAAAAACAAATGCAAATCATCCAAAAAACAAGATTTAAATAGAAAACTGCTTTCATGTTGCAGTCATGAATCTAATCGGCACAGGTCTACGTAATAAATTTTAGTTAGCATAGATTACTGCCATAGAGACAAGAAGATATATGCTAGCACTGAAAAACCCAAAGAACCAGATTTTGATGTCATCTTCTCATATACTAGGCAATCAGCTTACTATTTAAATATAAAATTCAGACTTTCAGGCAGCAATCGATGTCATACAATATTGCAAACTGGGGAAGAATAGTTTGCAATTAAGAGGAGTAGGTTGTCAAGCAAACAGATGCTAAACCATCTAGATTTTCATCGGAACTCATCATTATTTTCAAAGTAATTTTCATTCGACATATCACACCCACAAGTTGGACCCTACTAACACCCCTTTGCAAATTTTGACTGCAAGACTACTTTGTTTCTATCATCATCATCATCATCATCATCATCATTTTTTCTTCATAATTCATGTAAAGTAATTAGCAATCCAGCAACCGAAATCAAGCACATAACAGTAAAATAATTACATAGAATAGATGAATAATCACTCTATGATTTAAGGAAACATGAAAAACTTGCGTGACAGAAGTTTCTTCAATGGATTAGAGGGTATCTTTGGTACATTAGCTGACATGTACTTCAACTAAATGGTGGAGTACTAAACTTTTCATGGACATAGTGCGGCATCGACATCATTGTGTTTGTTTCGGTAAAAAATGTTCAGTACATGCAAACCCTAAACCATGTTGCCTGTTTGGAAGATTTATTTGCTCATTGAGAAACAATAAAGCCTATTTATAAAATGTGGGTATCTTACTCAAACAAGTAAACATAAGGAAAATCTATTCATTCTCAACAATAATCTTTGGAAAATAAGAATATAGAAGTCGGGAAAATTACTAGCATCTTGTAATGGATGGTGAAAGGAAGGATGATACTGTAGAACATTGAGGAAGTCTCCGCAGCTGAACTAGACATGATACCCCCTGTGCCCAATAGGTGTTCTGATTTTTTATCCAATTGAACACTTGAATAGTATGGTCAACAGCACCTGTTTGTTTTAGCTCCTATCACAAGAAAAAGACACAAAGACAATCAATCCCTGCCACTAATTCAATCAAAACAGTTCCGGCACTTTTTTATTTTTATTTTTGATAATAAATTTATGAACATTTATATTAATAGATAATGGACATATTACACATATTATCAGACAAGGTGAAACCGATATCATTTTCAGTAATATTTTTGAAAAACATAAAGTTGATTTCCCAAAAAAAAAAAAATCATTTCCAAAAACAATATGGGCATTCTCCAAAACTAGGGATGCAAATTTCTATTAATGCCCCGGAGATGCTACTTGGCTTCTGGTAAAACTTCCTTTTTTACTAAAGGCAAATATCATAGAGCTCAAAAATTTAACAACCTTGAAGAGACAGAATGTAACCTCAACATAAAAAAAAGACAAAACGTGATTCAACAAAATGGTTGAATTCCACATAAAGAGATTCATACTGAAATTCTATAACCCTATCTGAGACTTGGACTCTTTTTCTGAGAACCCCGTATCTGCATATATGAGCATTCAGTACATATAGCATGCCACAAATCAAGGCAATTTAAAAGAAGCAGATGCATTGTGAAGCTACCAAATGGTTTTAAAACAAATGTTAAAGGCAGAAAAATGAGATTGGCATCAGGAAGACAAAAAGAAATTCAGGTAAAAAGATTTAATATTAAAAAAAAGTAGAGAGCTAAAACCAGGCTTAGATCAATGTCAACAAACTATATATATACTCTATTGTTGACCCTTATTTTTGTCAAAAATAGGTTGAGAGGCCACTTATTTATTTAGTTTCAGTAGAAATCTAACAATCACAAGAATAGGCAACGCCATCTATCAGCATTACCAAGTTACTTTATTTTAAATACTTTTCCAGCCAGATACATTGAAGCCAAGAGTAGAAACAGTGACAAGCAATTCAATAAAGCAACAAAAGACAACCCAGAACAAGGAAACAAAGAAATCAACTAAATAATCATCATAGGAAAATGCTTGGTGTAGAGAAAGATGACAGAGAAGAGAGAAATAAAGAAGAAAAAGGAAGAGAGATTGGGTGGGTAGAGAGAAGGCAAATTTCTCTCATCTTTCTCTACACCTAGCACTACTCATCATCATAACCAAGAAAAAAGCAACCAGAAGCTTGCTATCAACAAACAATAATGATCTAAACACATTTTAGTGTAACGCCGAGTTTTGCCATCGCACAAAGAACTGTAAAATCAAATCAAAGATATGGGCTGGTAACGAGACCAAGGTATTAAACTTACAAAGGATCCAACCAAAATTACAGAACTTGAGTCAAATGAATACAACCCAGATAATAGATATCGTAAACACACACTTTGAGAAAGCAGCCTGTGCCACTCGTAAGTGTATACTGCGTATTACAAATTCTACACGTAAATATAAACGAAACTGAAACTTTATGCATTGAAGTAAAACTAAAGATTAAATGAGAGAGTAAAAACCTGTTCTTTCTTCAAAACAGTGAGGGATAAAACTACTGTCTGTGAAGGGAAAAGAGTGAGAGCTTTAGCGTGAAAGATTATATATATAAGAACTAAACTAGTAAATAATAAATAAATAAAACAATACAAAACTTACAAAAATAAAAGGTAAAAGAAATTACCAGAGAGCGTGAGCTCAAGAAGAGCTCTGTGGGCGGTGGCTGGGTTTACAAATACTAGTAGTTTTCTCTCTTCCAAGGTGGTCTATGTGAAAAGCAAAATAAAACAGGGTTTCAAGATAAAGGATTATTTTTACATACCTCCCTGAAGTTTTATGTAATAATAATTTAATAGAAAGTATTGTGTTATTATTACATCCCTCTTCTGCCGTTAGTATTTCTGTCAGTTGACTGTTTATGAGCTAAGAATGACAAAAATACCCCATTAATCCCAGCTGGTATTTGGCATTTAGGGTAAAAACAATTAAAAAATGCTTCCCCAACCAATTCAACACCTTCATCCCATCCTCAAAACGCAGCGGTGAACTGATTCTCCGGCTCCAACCTTTACCCAACCACCACAACAATCACATCACAGAGCCTTGCGATTCCCCCATTCACCCACCCGCTACCGTGGAACTGCAACATTACTGGTAGTTTCCTCCTATTCACATCCACCAGCGCGTACCCGCTGTGCACATTCGTGGTGGCTAAATGAATTCTTTATTTAAAGGGGGGAGGGGTTAAAAAAAAAGGGGAAGATCGAAGCAATGATTTCTGGAAGGAAACGCCACATCGTCTTATTTGAATATTGAAAAAAGCAACAGCAACCAAACCCACAAACAAAACAATTTTGCTGTAGTGCTGCTAGTGGATACTCGCTATTTTTCACTAAGAAAATTTTGAAGCCTCAAGTGGAAATGGTCCCCATCGTACTCTTTTTCCACGCTTCTTAATTCTGCATCCCATTTCCCCCTCCTATTTCCCATTCAAACTCATCGCTTCCTCGTCGTCACTGCCGTGGCCGCTGTAGCTGCTTCTCTGATACTCCTCTTTCCTCGCAGCCACCGCCGCATTCGGGGAGCCGTAGCTGTTCCTCCACAGATCAAGCAGGTCGCGTGGTAGGTCCGCCTCTGCAGTCTTCGAGTTTGCGCGTGGTTTAGGTTTCGATTGCGGCTGGAGTCAGGCTCGGGATGGTTTAATGCAAACTTGGGGAGAAAAATGTGGACCGAGGGCAGCGTAAAAGGATCGATGTGGATATCCTTAGTGGCAACGCCTTCGATGAAAGAAGGATTGGGAGCGGAAACAAATTCCTCGCATCGGGTTGTGACTCCGAAATGATCGGATTCGTCGAGCAGAGATTGGATTCGGTTTTGTAATCAGTGCTTCAATAGAACTTGAAGAACATACTATATTTGCCAAATACCAGCTGGGAAATTGTACCTCTAAGCCTTTAAGGGGTATTTTCGTCATTTTTTGGCTCATAAACGGTCTACTGACAGAAATACTAATAGCAGGGAGGGATGTAATAATACCATCATATTTTTTATTAAATTGTTATTACGTGAAATCAGGGAAGTAAGTAAAAATAACCCAAGATAAATTTGAGATTTTTTTGGAAAAAATAAAATGAAATAAATAAATAAATAAAAAGAGAAACATAACCTTGTTCTCTTGGGATATGAAAAATGCAGAAAGTTTCGGAATTCAGCAGCATGGTTGACGAGGTTAGGTGGTTCTAGCTGACACTGTTTAGTGTGTGCAGTCAAGCAGCAGCGGAGCAGCCAGTGGCAAAGCTGAAAAGCTCTGATCTTTCCTGAAAAGCTGCTGAAAAGTTTCTGAATTTTAATTGACTGACCAGGTCGGTCTGTTTGTGAAATAAATTAGAAAAAAACCGGTATGTTGTCAAACCGGTCTGGCCGCCTATGCCCCTATGATATCTGATATCTGTTCGGGAAATAGAAGTTTCTGAGTTCAATGTCACGAGCCTCTTATATAATTCGCCTTAATGATGGTTGTTCCAGTGAAAGAGCAGTTCTAAAGATTTGTTGTGTGCAAAGAGCATTTTTTGTTTGTTGAAGCAAAGTGATGTAAAATGACCGATTTCAATCAAGGAACCACATCCTTAGAGGGTTTGAGAATGTCAATAGTTCATGTCTAATGTTAAGAAATATAAATTCATGCTTTGTATTTGAAAACGTAATCTTCAGCAGATTGCATCAGTTCATAATTTTCAAGACAGTATAGAAGCTACATGCTTCTGGATAACTTCAGAAATGAAAATTCAAATTATCATATTATGAAGAAGAGTCCCTAACCTGTTCTTTCCTATTGACGAAAGGCATTCTAGAAGGTATCTTGAAAATCCAGGATCCTAACAATAAGTTGAAAATGTGTAATCAAGCATGTGAAGAATAGTTTCTCAGTCAATTTATAGACTAATTTACTCTGCATGTTGCCATTTCCAGCTGCCAGAAGAACAAATGGCAGAAGAACTTCGGTGGAATATACGGTATGTACCCAGAACTATTAGAACCATAAATCGGTGAACACACCGTTCAAATTGAATCCTTTTGCGAGGATAGGAATTGCTTCAATAGCATTCACACCAACAACATGACAAGTGAAAAAAAAAATGATTGGCACCTTGAGTTGATTATAGTAAAAGTACTTGCCTATGAGGCTCTGGACAGATATATTTCTTGACAGTGATATGGTCAGAAGCACTCTGCAGAAGCATTACAATCGTGCATCAGACGCAGGACAGAAAGATAGATGCAATATGCTAAAATTAAACTAAATGAGGCTAATAAAAGTGAACTTGAACAAGGTATTATAGACTAATTTAAATAAAGAAGAGATGTGCTTTGGTAGGATCGTTAGTCAAGGATCCCACTCACTTTGATATTCTGATTTTGGGGGGTTGCTAGTACATAAATGGAGAAAAAATGCGGTTAAATCAGAAATCAGATTGTACTGCTATCATCCTCCATCCTCAGTGGGGCTCACAAAAAGCAAATTTGTATTATCTTAAACCACATTATACAAGCAGATACTATAACGAAAATATTTTAACTATGTTAGAAAGCCATTGTTAATATCTAACGAGATATATGAATCTAACCAATTGAAAAATAAGAAATATACTAAGAATAAAACTTAAATATATTAAAATGAACATCAACCTTACAAAAAAATTCCGTGTAACCTCATTCTTTTGCTGCAAATTTTTCCGTTCCCTTCTGAAAATAAATAGTGTAAGACTTGATATCAAGATCAAAATATTGTCTTGTAAAATAGAGAATCCAAAAAGATAAAAATAATTTTATTCTTATTCCAAAATCCAAAATAGACAAAAACTAAAAGAAATTAAAATTTATTAACGATTTATTTTATAATATTGAATTTTCATAAATAACAAAACTAATTAAAAAAAAAACCTTTTACTTGCAGAGGAAGAAAATGGGTCGTTAACTTAGGGTTAGACAGAGAACTGTCTTTGTGCCAAAGTCTTGCGAGTTCTAACGACTACCGTATCTCTCCTTTATCGGTTTTAACCGCGTTTTTTCCTCAATTCCCACTTCACTCAGGAAAAGAATTACATTTTACCTAATCACTGCCTCTCAACTCTCTTCCAACAAAATCTCTTTGAAATTCTACAACTGTACTGTCTTCTTCTTCATAATTCGTTTCGATTGAAACCCAATAAGAGAAATTTCTTGCAGCATTCATTCATTTTAGGGCTTCTCATTCTTTGTTCTTTGAATCTTTCAAAATCCTTTTTTGCAACTCTTCAAAACCCTCTCCAGGCAAACAATCAAAACGCACAAAATGGGTGCATACAGTTGCAAAGAGTGCGTTGGCAAGACAAAATTCGTTATCAAGAGAAAATGTGGTGGGTTTGTTGGTGGTGTGGGTTCCTGTTCTTTCAGAGCAGTCTTTGTCATGCGCACACACTACTGTTCGGGACAGCAGGTGCATTTTTTGCAGCCAAGTCATGAATGATTCATTTGGCTTATCTTCTGATTATATGCTGCCAGGATTAAGGTACAGCGAACAAGAAGTTTTCTACGTCTGAAGAACAGAAACACAAAGGCTTTGTTGAGGAAAAGGAAGCCCCATCTTGTACTAAGTTCAGACCATACGCTGCTCCACTGTCGAAATATGAAAAGCCTCTTATCCTGAGAGAAATATTTGAAGAACCAAATTCATTCTTTCATTGGCAGTTTATTCCAGATGGAAAATGATAAGTTGGTGAAGTTGAGGCCATTTGTCCGCACTTTTCTTGAACAAGCCAGTAGCTTGTTTGAGATGTATGTATGCACGATGGGTACCCGATGTTACGCTAAGGCAGCTGTCAAGCTACTGGACCCAGATTCCAAATACTTCAGTTCCCGGATCATTGTTCGGGAAGATTTCAACGGAAAAGATAGGAAGAATCTGGACTTAGTACGTGGCCAAGAGAGGGGCATTGTTATTCTTGATGACACTGAAATTGTGTGGAGTGATCACACTGAGAACTTGATAGTTGTGGGAAAAGATGTCTACTTTAGGGATAAAGAATTGAACGGCGATCACAAATCTTATTCTGAGACATTGACTGATGAAAGTGAGAATGAAGGGGCATTGGCAAACGTTCTGAGAGTTCTGAAAACAATACATAGGTTGTTCTTTGACAGTGTCTGTGGAGATGTTCGGACTTACTTGCCGAAAGTTCGTAGTGAATTCTTAAGGGATGTTCTTTATTTTTCAGCGATTTTGAGGGTTTTATACGAAGCAGTTGAAGGGCAGAGGCGAGGGGAGCCACGTGCACAGTAGTAATTTAACTCCTCAGTTACGCATTTGGTCTCTACGGAACCTGAGGATTGTTTATGGGCAGAGCAAGAGGAGAAGTTCTAGGTACAAGAGAAGAAGTTCTTGGTATGTCCAAGGTCCATAGATGCTTATTATTTCCTCTGGCGTAGGCAACCTGAAGAAAACTATCTCCCATGATCATTGAAAAATCTTCAGTTCCACAGTTTAAGCCATTCTTTGATTAATTTGTGTATATTGTAATACTTTTACTGAATTTACCACTCATGGCTCTTTATTGTACTTCTTTAAATTAATGTTATGCATTGAACTCAACGTGTTTCAGCATTGTTTAGTCCATTGTTATTCAGTGACCATACAATTTTCAAGTTCTTCTCCTGTTATAACTCACCAAATAATTGGAAGCTATGATAGTGTATCTGATGATTATAGTAGTAGTAGTTTATTGCGATTGCATAAATATTTGCAATAATTCTCTGTTTGGCCACCTTGATAGTGTTTCTGATGACTTTAAGTATCCTAATAGCATTGAAGCTTATAGATGCCATCAGGCTCTGTGATCCTTAATCCAGAACTTTTAAACCATATCTCACTCTCAAAATTTTGAAAGACTAAAGCTTAATTGTATCCTGCAATTTCTTTTTCCAATCAACTTATATAAAGCCTGATTTCAACTATTCTGTCTACATTTACCCTGTTCACATCTTATTTCACGGAGCTTGTTTTACAAATACGACAGCCATTGTTAAGAACAATGAGCAGAGCCTAATTTTGAAATCATTACGGGTGTGATCCTGGTAAGAAGACAATCCGGTAGAGGCTGATTGTGTGCATAATAAAGAGAATGGACTGCCGAAAGGTGTGACTGTGCAGCTATGAAGCTTCAGGAACAAACTCTTCTAAGTCGTGCTAGGCATTGGTTAAATGTTGAAGGAGAAGAAGGTCCTTATGATATTAAAGCAGAAATTTCAACAATATTCCATCATCTGTTGACTGTTAGAACCGTTTGATGATTTTGTGCAAGAATAAAGTTGTATATGTGATAGATGAACTCTGAAGAAGATGTAGCCTTTTAAGTACTTTGAAATGCAATACTGTTTCTTTACAGGTTTCTATTGTTTTCTTGGTATTCTCTTACATGATTTTCTTTTATTTGGAGCTTCCATGTTCTTTATGTGTGGGGATTCTTACATTTTCAACTAAATTATCACATGTTAGCCTCCTTGAAGTTTGATTTACATGCTCTTAATGAAAGTGTAATTCCCATGCCAGATGTTCAGCAAGTAGCCAGATAGAGGATTCCAGACTCCAGGTTTTGGACAAATTTTAACAGCACATTGCAGCTGCAACGAGGCAAGCGCAACCACAGGTCACCACAGCAACATTGTTATACATAAGTCACCAAAGGTACACCATAGCATTACAGATTATGGCTTAGAAAAATGATGCATGCAGGTTTCGATCAGAAAGCAAACTGCACTAACACAAACCCTCTTTGTTCAATCCCAAATTGAGCAAACTTATAATGCGGCATAATACATTAGAAGAACAGATGATCTTGTAACAGATTTTAACTGTCAAAAGGTCAGAATACAGGACAATGCATCCACTAGCCAAATAAGATTAAGAATGTAGCAATTGGAAAACAGAATTACTGAAAACAACAATTAGCTATACCTTCACAAACATGAAGTTATGTGGGACTACAAATGGATCCCTAATCTTTAGTTCCTAATCTTTGGTTTGAAGTCACAATTAAGGATAAAACGTACACTTCTATGTAAAACATGTTGTAACTGCAAACTATAAAGTTGGATGAAAAACACTTCTGTTTGCGTTTCCAGTTAACGAATACTGCTAATCACTCGCAACTCATGCATATTAAATAACTTCAGATATTTATTGATTGATCTTATTAGCAGGATAATTAAAATTGGTATCATTAATGGCTGTAATTGGATGCTGAACTCCAAGCAGGCCAAGTGATTATAGGAGGAGAAGATATTATAAACCCTATGATAGTTAAGAACATGAAAATCAAAATACTGCAAATAATTGGAGAACATAATAATACCATACCAAGAAAATTATATAACCTTCTAAAGATATATTGCAGTTCAAAATTTCAATGTAAATACAGTACTATTCTTCATATTTCATCTATCCTATATACAATTTTTTTCTTGCTCAATGTCATCGACGTTTCTTGTACCTGAAGAGTGTGCACTGTAATCTTTCTTCACCTCCTTGTTATCCTTCAAGCTTGACCAAAGCAAAACACAAATCAGAATTGTTCTTCCTGAAACCCCATAGCTGCACTTCCGTACCCAACTCAAGTCCATTATCTTTATCATCCACAACCAAAGCATGCCACGTATTCATGAGATTATAAGTGTAATTATCACCCATCTTCCACTTCTTCAACGTCAAAGGAACACTGTGTTTAAGAGGTGGAGGAATCATGAAGACCTCTATGCCTTCTTTTGCATTTAGAATGCTCTTCTCCTTTTGATTGAGAAAGTTATCATCTCTTACTTTGGTTGGTGGTATTGACAGCCGATTATTATTACTCTTTAAATCACATTCTGTGATTGTTTTCTGCATCACCAACACTAAATCAGTACCATTCTCCTCCCGGATGCGATTCTTGAATGATTCAGGCATATCAGCAACTACGCGTTCTTCTTGATTCGCGTTCTTGTTTTGTTAAGAACTTAGCCCAGCACTTCAAGCTTCTTTAAGAAAATCAAAGCATACGAACAAATGTACTCTCACTAAAGATCAAAACAAAGCAACTAAAGACACCAAGAATATAAAAGATAATGGCAAGAAGATGTAACGTGGTTCGGCCACAAGAAGCTTACATCCACGGTTGAAACAGCACTGCTCTAAGCTTTATTTAGAATGAAAATGGTTTACAAAACATGATGAGATTACAGAGATATTAACTTCTCATATAAGCTTTATATCTCACTCTAAGAATCTCTCATACACTCATATCTCTAATGTATCCTTTTGCTGCCCTTTTATAACACCTCAGCTACGAAAGAAGAGTGCCAACTGTTATTCTTCATCAACAGTTTTAACAGCCAAAAAAGAACTCATGCCAACTCAGCATGCCACCTCGTCTAGTTTAATGGAATATAACTACTTGCTGGCTTCACAAATCTCCACCTAGTTTTATTTTGTTAAAGCTTCTTTCAGTCACTGAATCAACCAACCATAACTTGATCTACTGAATAACCATGCCAATCAAATTCAGAGCAGCTTTGAACTTGACTGATGGCAGAGTCTTCGTAAGCATGTCTGCAGGGTTACATTCTGATGCAATCTTAATTACATTTACAACTTCTTGAGCAATCTCATATATGATGAAGTGTAACCTTATATCCACATGTTTTGTTCTCTCGTGGTATTTTGGGTTCTTGCTCAACTGGATGGCACTAGAGCTGTCACAGTTGATATTGACTGATCTTTGTTCTAGGCCTAACTCAGTTACTAACCCTTTTAACCATATTGCTTCTTTCACTGCTTCTGAGAGTGCTATGTACTCTGCCTCAGTAGTTGACAAAGCAACTACTAACTGTAAAGAAGCCTTCCAACTGACTGCTCCACCACACAAAGTGTAGACATAACCAGTGATTGACTTCTTTTTATCCAAATCACCAGCAAAGTCTGAATCAACATAACCTTGAATTTGATCAGAGCTTTTGTCAACCCTTCCATATACTATACCCAGACCAGCTGTACCCTTTAGATACCTCAACATCTACTTAGCTGCATGCCAATGACGTTTTCCAGGATTTGACATGAATCTGCTCAGCACTCCAATTCCATAGGCCAAATCAGGTCTGGTGCAGACCATGGCATACATAATACAACCAACCACACTAGTGTATGGTATATTCTTCATGTGTTCAACCTCTGCATTTTCTTCTGGCTTTTTCTGTTTAAAGAGTCTAAACTGAGCTCCTAAAGGAGTTAAGACTGGTTTGGATTCATTCATTCCAAATCTACTGAGAACCTTCGCCACATATCCTGTCTAAGACAAGAAAAGAGTTTTAGAAACTCTATCTCTGATTATGTGCATTCCCAATATTTTGGTGGTTAGACCTAGGTCCTTCATTTCGAATTCTAAGCTTAGTTCATCTTTAAGCCACTCCAGCGCTTCTCTTTGTTTACATGCTAGGAGCATGTCATCCACATAGAGTAAAAGGTAAATGAAATTTCCAGAGGTTAGAGCCTTAGAATACACACAACTGTCATATTTACTTCTATTGTAGCCATGTGTGATCATAAACTCATCAAATTTCAAATACTATTGCCTAGGTGACTGCTTTAATCCATATAGGCTTTTATTGAGCAAGCAAGCCATGTCTTCTGATCCAGCTTCAACAAACCCTCTGGCTGTTCCATCAGTATCCTCTCACTGAGATCTCCATGTAGAAAAGCAGTCTTCACGTCCATTTGATCTAACTCCAAGTCATTGTATGTTGCAATAGATAATAAGACTCTTATTGAGCTGTGTTTGACCACAAGGGAGAACACTTTATTAAAATCCACTCCCTCTCTTTGGGTGAACCCCTTTGCTACAAGTCTAGCCTTGTACCTGGCTGGTTCAGCTTCTGAGACTCCTTCCTTTATCTTATATATCCATTTACAGCCTACTAGCTTTTGGTTAGCTGGTTTCTTTACTAAAGTCCATGTCTTATTCTTTCTAAGTGAGGCCATTTTTTCTTCCATGGCAACTACCCACTTTCTTTTATCCTTAGTTCTCATAGCTTGCTTGTAGGTTGCTGGTTCCTCACTTGTTTTAGCTTCAGCCACAACCAAAGCATAGGATATAATATCTGCAACTCCAAATCTTTCAGGCATTTTGATGGTTCTTCTTATTCTATCCCTTACCAGTTGATATCCTTTCAGTTCAGAATGTGTTTGCTTTGGATGTTGTTTTGCTTCTTTTGGTGACTCCACCTCCAGCTCAATAACTCCCTTTTCTTCAGAGCTTGTATTGATTATTTCAGTCTCAACCCTTGACTGTGTCAGGGCTTCCTCATAAAAACCAACATCCCTACTAATGAAGGTTCTGGTGGGTTTCCCATTTATGCTCCATATTTTGTACCCTTTAATGCCCTCAGGGTACCCCATGAAGTAACATTTCATAGCCCTTGGTTCCAGCCTGCCCTGTCTAATGTGTGCATAGGCAGGACAACCAAAGACTTTCAGATTGCTGAGATCAGGTGGCTTCCCAAACCAGACTTCCTGAAGTGTTTTGAACTCCAGAGTTGATGATGGACTTCTGTTAATGAGATATGCAGCTGTAATAGCAGCTTCAGCCCAAAAATGCTTGGAGAGATTTGAGCTCAACAGCATGCATCTGACCTTTTCAATCAAGGTCCTATTCATCCTTTCAGCAAGTCCATTTTGCTGAGGTGTATGCCTTACTGTCTTGTGTCTTGCAATGCCCAGCCTTTTACAGAACTCATCAAACTCATTGCTGCAGTATTCTAGCCCATTATCAGTTCTGAGCCTTTTCAATTTCCTCCCTGTTTGATTCTCCATTAGAGCTATCCATTCCTTGAATTTATCTAGGGCTTCACTCTTATGCTTCAAGATGTAAACCCAAAGCTTCATTGAGTAGTCATCTATTAAGGTGATAAGGTATCTAGCTCCACCATGAGATGGAACTTGGGAGGGTCTCCAAATGTCAGAATGTATGTAGTCCAGGGTCTGTTTAGTTTCATGCTTGCTTGTGTTAAACTTAAGTCTAGTGGCTTTACCAAACACACACTTTTCACAGAATTCCAGTTGAGAAATCTGATCATGACCAAACAAACCTTGTTTCTCCAGCTCTTTCATACCTTTTTGACTCATATGTCCAAGTCTCATGTGCCAGAGCTTGGTTTTATCATTACTTATGTTTGTATTTACTCCAAGCTGAGGCATTGACCCAACTAACACATACAAACCATTTCTTCTAACACCCTTCATTATGATTTCACCTTTATTTAGGACCTTACTTTTCCCATCTTCAGCCTTAATGCTACAACCCATTTTATCCATGATCCCAAGAGAAATCAGGTTTCTTTTTAGTTCAGGGACATACTTTACTTGTTTAAGCTCCTTGGTTTTATCATCAAACATCTGAATGTTAATAGTCCCCATTTTAGTGACTTTGCAAGCAAGGTTGTTTCCCAGCAACACTTTCCCACCATCTATGCTCTCGAAGGTCTTGAAGAATTCTTTATTTGGGCACATGTGGAAGGAACATCCAGAATCAAGAATCTATTCAGCTGTAGGTTGTTTTTCTGCTGCAATGAGAACATCAGCACCTTTAGCATCTTCTTCATCTTCAGATTTAATTGCTGCTTTTCCATTTGTCTCCTTTTGCAGCTTTTCAAGCTTCTTTTTCTCGAAACAGTCCTTGATGTAATGTCCTTCCCTTTGACAAAAGTAGCATTTTCCTTTCTTATTTTCTTGTAATATTTTTCTTTCTGATTTTTGTTCTTCTTGTCTTTGTTTCCTTTCTTTTCTGATTTTGTTTTAACAAACAAACCATCTCCTATAGCTTGATCCTTGAAGTCTAATCTTTTCTTTAGGTCTTTAGATTCGAGAGCATTCTTGACATCATTCAATGTGAGGGTCTGTCTCCCATAGAGCAAGGTGTCCACGAAATGCTCATAGGAGTCAGGCAGTGAGCTCAACAAAATAAGAGCTCTATCTTCATCTTCAAGCATGACATTAACGTTTTCAAGATCGAGTATCAATTTATTGAACTCATCAAGGTGGTCTTTCATGGTTGTCCCTTCCTTCATTGAAAACGTGTAGAGCTTCTTCTTCATGTACAATCTTTTAGCCAAAGATTTCTTCAAGAAGAGTTCTTTCAGTTTAGCCCACAAACCAGAGGATGTCTTCTCCTTGGCTACTTCTCTCAGCACTTCATCAGACAAGTGTAGAATGATAGTGTTGTGAGCTTTGTTGTTTATAGTCCTTGAGTCTCCACCCAAACTTGAAGATCCTCATTCCTTTTCCCTTTTGGACTTTCATTCATCTTCATCATCGAGGGCACTATCCAAGCCCTGTTGAATCAGAATGGCTCGCATCTTAAGACTCCACAGATAGAAGTCATTTTCTCCATTGAATTTTTCAAGATCGAATCTTGTGCTGCCCATTATGCCAGATCAAGAACAGAGTGTCCTTCTGGCTCTGATACCAATTTGTTAAGAACTTAGCCCATCACTTCAAGCTTCTTTAAGAAAATCATAGCATACGAACAAATGTACTCTCACTAAAGATCAAAACAATCAAACTAAAGACACCAAGAATATAAAAGATAATGGCAAGAAGATGTAACGTGGTTCGGCCACAAGAAGCCTACATCCACGGTTGAAACAGCACTGCTCTAAGCTTTATTCAGAATGAAAATGGTTTACAAAAGATGATGAGATTACAGAGATATTAACTTCTCATATAAGCTCTATATCTCACTCCAAGAATCTCTCATACACTCATATCTGTAATGTATCCTTTTGCTGCCCTTTTATAACACCTCAGCTATGAAAGAAGAGTGCCAACTGTTATTCTTCATTAACAGTTTTAACAGCCAAAAAAGAACTCATGCCAACTCAGCATGCCACCTTATCCAATTTAACGGAATATAATTACTTGCTGGCTTCACATGTTTCCCTTCTTTCTCTGCTTTCTGGGCTTTCTGATCTATTTTTCATCATCTTTGTTGCCTCTGTCATTAGTCTGGTCGCACCTCTTCAGAGTAATCTACTTGTTGTTTATTTTAAGTATTAGTGACGGCATTCTATTTCTAGTCAAATTTTCAGAAACAGAACCTCTTCCTCTTTTGGGTATGTCAAACCCCAGATTGTCAACTTTCTTCTTTTTTGCCATTTGTTTCTCAACAAGCTGTTGAACAATGCTCATCGTAACTAAACTCATTTTTAAGGACTCATCACCATCGGCAGCTTCCTCGGCCACCTTTAAAATTCTCTGGAAAGATCCACCATCATAATCCAATTCCCACTTCAAGGTTCTCTCTTCCAAGTAAATTCTTTCTTCAGAAATTCTAAGAATTAAAAAATACAGAGAAATAAAGCATGAAAAAAGAATAAAGAACAGCAACTTCAGAAAGCTCTTCAAATGCTTGGACCAGAAGATGATTATGCCAATAAAATGATGCTTTAATTCCTAAGTGAAGTGGGTTTCCCAAAATTCAAAAAACAGAGAAATAAAACAGGAAACTAGCGAATTGAAGAACACGATGATGTAAATCTATAATAATCCTGAGAGAAGTGGGTTTCCTACTTAAATTCGATTTAACACAGATATGAGCTTCCTAAAGTGATAGGAAGAACATAATTAAAATAAATAAATAAACGCGGTTAAATCAATCAACCGCAATGCCAAACGTTAAGCCCAATATTTTGATGCGGCAAGACAATTCTTTTTCCTAACACCTAACCCTAAGCCTAACGGTCAAAACTTCAAATTTTGATTTAACAATTTCGATTAATTTAACGTTTTTACTTTTTATGCAAGTAGGGGGTTGTACTTTGTATTGATGTAATTTTTTTTAAATAAAAGGACATCAATAAAATTTCTAATTTATTACCAAAAAAAAAATTGAATAGAGAAAATAACGCGGTTAAATCATAAATGCCCAGGAGCCGTTGGGCCATGATTTCGCCCCAGACTGTATCGTTCCCTTTCTTACCCCTTCTTAACCCTAACGGTCTATTGTCTTTCTTTGCAAGTAAGAGCTTATTTTCCTTTTTTGATTTCTTTAATAGTTTAAGATATTTTACTTTTATAAATAGGACGTTAATTATTAAGTTTTTGATGTTTTGTCGGCTTATTTTTATTTTTGAAAAATAAAAATTATAGTTGCAATGTATCTTCAAGCTAGTAAAGAATATTTCACTAACTCTTTTAACGCCAATAAATAGTTCTAATGGTCTGTTTGGTATTGAGCTTTGACATCTTATAACTTTTAAGTTATAATAATAAAGTGTTTGGTAAAACTAATTGTTATAACTTGTAAGCTAAGTTGATTTGATTGGGCATTATATTTACTATACATTAATATATTTGTTATTTTTTTTGTAAAAAGTATTATTTAAAAATCATATTTACTATACATTATCAACTTTTGTTTTATAATTATAATTTTTTTCCAGAGCAATTAAGGCTTAAAAGCTACAACATCTTAATACCAAATAGGGCCTAAGTCAATTTAGGTATTGAGTTACTACCAAGTGTGAATCTTCTTCAAAGAACAAATGGCTGCGGAACTTGATGCAGTGCTACATCCTTCTGCGACATAGATCCAAACCAGAACAATAATGTGATGAACACATGAGATCGAATTGAATTGCGGCTGTAGCATTTACACCAAAAATATTGCAAGTGAGAGAAGAAAGATCAGTACCTTGAGTTTGGTTCCCCACTAATGTACTTACAAATGAGGCTCTGGACATTGTTCTGGATAGTGACCTGTTAATATTTCTATCAGAAGCTCCCTGTAGAAGCATAACAATTAGACATTTATCAGACAAAGGACAAATAGATTGATGAAATATATGCTAGAATTGAACTACCTTCATTTTGATTTTATGAATAAAGAAGGGATTTAATTTACTAAGATCATAAGTCAAGGATGAACTCTTGTTGATCAACAAAATTTCCCACAGCCTAGAAAACTATGAACATTAACTTTACAAGAAAACTATAAGTGTTTACAGGTTACAATATCATCAACAAAATTTTTCCACAGCCTAGAAAACCCTAACACTGTTTGCCCAAGTGCTATCACTGAAAACAATCGGAAATGGTCTGACAGGACATGCACGAACTGTTGGGAAAATATGCTCTTTAAAAGCATATATGTTTATTTAATTGTAATAAATAAATTTTTTGATTAATAAAATAAATAAGGTATTTTATTTAAATATCTTAATTGTATTTATATTTTGATTAAAGTCCATTTAATCATATTATATGTATTTATGTGATCACCATGTGGATTCACAGAAGACATAAATATAAGTTATCTTATGATTAAATAAGTTTAGTTCACAGTTAATAAATAAAGTTGGCCACTTTATTTAGGTATAGACTGTTATGAATTTATTGAATGATTTATCTTAATCATGTATAAATTTATTGATGTAGTACGACTACATTGAACATGATCACATATGAGATTTAATTAACTTTGTGATAATTGTTAGACTTATTAAAACTCATAGGCATTATTTTACTGTGATCTTAATCTTGAGTTAATTATGATTTCATAATTCTAAATTGTTATTCCATTTGAGTTACCAATGAGTACGACACATGCTTGTAGTAAAAATTACCCAGTATCTTGGTGGGAGCAATCATGAGTATTGAAGTTATAGATTAACAATATAGAATTTGTACAACACATCTTTTGATGGGTTTTCGACACTTAATCATAGAATTCTCTGGGCAGAGTGTGTCAACATACCCCCTATAGAAAAAACAAGTAACGTGACTTTAGGTTTTTATTATTTGGAGCCTAAGGTTTTCACTAAAAGGAGATGTAAAAAGATTTATTTTCTTTAAAGAAAAAAAGAGAGAGCCGCACAATTCAGAGAAAAAGACATTTTCTCTCTAATTTTGAGAGAAAAATTTTCTCTTACTAGTTGTTTTAATGGTGATAAATGCGCCCACGCATCAAGTGCAGATCAAACTTGAGTCATAGCCTGAAAAATTATTTTGTGGCGGCTCGTGATCTAACAAGAGTGGTTGCGATGGATCATGATTTGGGAGCCTAAATCACTTCAGCGGAAAAAGCAAAGATTGTTCATCTTCTCAGATTTTCTAGGTACGATTTTTAGATTACGAATTCTTATATATTGTATGAGAACGATCTTAAATTTTTTTTTTTGAAAAAACTGATTTATCCCTAACACGAATGCCAATAAGCTTCTTAAATTCCCGTGTAACATACAAAGCGTCGTTCCATTCAACAGTTCTTTGAATCTTGTCTATTGCAAGCCTGGTAATTTGCCTTTCTTTCAGCCTTTGCATCTTCTTCAACTCCATCTTAGCAGCTCTGATTTCATCTTCAGTATTAGCTTTCTTCTTTCTCAATCTTTTCTTCTCAGTTTTGTTGCTTTCATTCAGGATCATGTTTTGTTGGGATTTCAAGATAGTCTTAGCATACATGGTTCTGATCATTGCAGCCTGTTTATGACTGAGCCGACATTTTCGAACTAGAATTCGAAGAAATTTCTCCCAATGTTTTCTACTTTTTGAGATTTGGAGTATTTTAACTAGCAACTTCAAGGACACCTTAGGTCTGTTTCATACCAATTGTTGGCATTTTGATTTTGAAAGTAGAAGGCAATAAATATTTCAAAAAATGGGCTGAACAGTTTGTGAGGTTTGATTATATGAAATGGGTTTTGAGAACTTGCAGAAAGATTAAGAACAGAGCAGGTAATTAAGATCCAAAGGCTACAGAATGGTTGGTTTTTTTCTTTTTCTTTTCAATGAAAACCATTTTCTCTTGAAGCCTTAAATGACTGGATGAATGTTGAAAGAAATCGTTTACTTGGATTTCAACCAGAAAGAATTGAAAGAGCTTTTGTTGAAGGAAAACTGAAAGATAAGCAATTAAGAACTGAGAGATAGATCTTGATAATTCTTTTCCTAAGTGAAGAGTGGGAATTGAGAACAAAAGGAAGGTGGTTAAATCATTAATAGAGAGATATGGGTAGCCGTTAGTGCCATGCGCGAAGATTGTTCTCTCTAAGTTAACGGTCTATTTCTTTTAATTTTAAAATTTTACCCTTTCTATAAGAGTTTTGCTATTTACCCCGGGTTAAATCCCAAAAGTTAAAACAGAACGACGTCATTTCCTTTTCTTCATGAAATGCTTTTCCTAAGTGAAGAGTGGGAATTGAGAACAAAAGAAAGGTGGTTAAATCATTAATGGAGAGATATGGGTAGCCGTTAGTGCCACGCGCGAAGACTGTTCTCTCTAAGTTAACGGACTATTTCCTTCAATTTTAAATTTTTACCCTTTTTATAAGAGTTTTGCTATTTACCCTGGGTCAAACCCCAGGTTAAACCCCAAAAGCTAAAACAAAACGACGTCATTTCCTCTTTTTCATGAAATGCTACCGTTTAACCTTAGCAAAAGCAAACATTCCTCTCCTCTTCGTTTTCGTCTTCCTCTCCTAACTCCTCTTTGTTTTCTCCTCTTCGTTTCACCAGGGAACGACATTCGTTTTGTTCATTTTATTTAAGATCAAAATCGAGGTTTCCTCTTAAATAATCTGCCATTCGCACAGGCACGATCACCGTCAACGTGGCAGCCATCACGCACATCCCTCATTGAACTCACGAAGCGTCACAGTTATCATAGCCGCAGGTAATGCTTCGATCTTTAGCTTTTCTAGGTTACAGTAAAATGGGGACAATTTTGATAGTTATCATCATTTCCGTTTTATTTAATTTTCGGTTGAAATAGAATGTTAAGGAAATTTGTGCTTGAATTGGTCTGCATATGTGCTGAATTTGTCTGTAATTTGTGGATAATTGGTCTGGAATTTTTTGCTTGAATTGGTCTGAATTTGTGCTTGAATTGGTCTCGAATTTGTGTTGAATTGGTCTGGATTTTGTGCTGAATAGGTCTGGAAATTGTGCTTGAATTGGTCTGGAATTTATGTTGAATTAGTCTGGATTTTGTGCTTGAATTGGTATGGAATTTGTGTTGAATTCGTCTGGATTTTGTACTGAATTGGTTTGGAAATTGTGCTTGAATTGGTATGGATTTTGTGTTGAATTGGTCTGGAAATTGTGCTTGAATCGGATTGGAAATTAGTTTAGAAATTGTGCCTGAATTGGTCTGGAATTTGTGTTGAATTGGTTTGGATTTTGTGCTGAATTGGTCTGAAAATTGTGCTTGAATTGGTCTGGAATTTGTGTTGAATTGGTTTGGATTTTGTGCTGAATTGGTCTGAAAATTGTGCTTGAATTGGTCTAGAAATTGTGCTCGAATTGGTCTGAAAATCGTGCTTGAATTAGTCTGGAATTTGGGTTGAATTGGTCTGGATTTTGTGCTTAAATTGGTCTGGAATTTGTGTTGAATTGGTCTGGATTCTGTACTGAATTGATTTGGAAATTGTGCTTGAATTGGTCTGGAATTTGTGTTGAGTTAGTTTGAATTTTGTGCTGAATGGGTCTGGAAATTGTAAGTTTTACATCTCTTATAAATAATAGAAAACAAGTTAATTAGAAGCACTAAAATGGTCTAGAATCACCAAAATAGAAGCACCGAAATAGTCCAGAATGTTGATTTTGTGGACACACACAAACGCACAGACACACACACAGACACACACACAGACACAGACACACACACACACACACACACACAGAAACACACAGATACAGACACACAAACAGACACACAGATACACAGACACACACACACACACACACACACAGACACACACACACACAAAAATTGAGCTGGCCTTATAAAACATTGTTCTAGTTTTGTTTTCATTATTAACTGTAATTGTATCCCTTTTTGGGCAGTTTCTTTCCAACGGTCTATGGCTTTACAAACAATGTCATCCAGCACAAGCGAGAATCGAATCTCATTGCAAATGTGTAATGGATGTGGTGATCAGATGGAGCTGTTAATGTCACACACAACAAAAAATCCAAATCGCAAATTTTGGATTCGTAGAGAATGTAACAACTTTTAATGGGCAGAAGATTGTAAACCTAGCGAAGAGAAAATAGACTTGTTAGCGGATGAGGTTCGGAAGTTGGCCTTGGAGATTGAGTGTTTGTTCGTTAAATTTCAATTATTGCATAAAGAACTTGAGCATATGCGGGATTGTGAAGTGTAGAGGCGATTGTCGGACGACGAACTTCGGAAGAGAGAGGCACCACGATATGATTTTATTAAATTAATCATGATTGTTGTATTTTGTTTTTTATTCAAGTATTATTTTTAAGTTGTTTATATTTGTACTATGTTACTGGAAAAGAATTGTATTGTAAAATTTGACCACGATATATAATAGCATTTTCATGTTAAATATAAGTTTCCGATTGTTTGAATTAATTCAAAGTATTCTGAATTTAGATTTTGACCCCAAGAATACGTTTCAAAATTATACTATGGCCCAACTCATTCCAATATGTTCCAAATAGATCCATTTTTAGAATTTACGAAGTCTAAAATTTAAAAAATGTCGAAATACACATACACCGAGTTACATTAGTTTTACAATAATACATAAAACATAAGCTAACATCGTTGATTCGTCAAGCCAATTCCAATGAACTTCGATCATGTACTTGGTTCATCAGTTGAAAACTCCCCTCGATTGGCCTTCTCGAAATTTTGTTGCAGAAAATATTGCAAGTTTGTGTGATGGACTCCACTATAATTCATCCAAGACTAATAGTAAGGGGGGAAAATGCATGTTCTAGGGGTGCTTGCTGTGCTAGCTGTTATACAACCAAAAACAATTATACACAAATTATCAAACATATGACAATGAATGGACATAACAAATAAAAAAAAAATATTACCATAGCCATATAACTCTCTTGTGTTGGGATTGTATTAGCCACCTGAGAAGAAAAATCATGTATCTCCAAGTCCTAGAAATGCGGTTAACACACATTTAAAGTATATATTAAATTTATTTAAAATGAATGTATTAAATAGAAATGCAATCAACATACATTTAAAGTATATATTAAATTAATTTAAAATGAATGTATTAAAGTAATTACCTCTATAGTTTTGCTTGTCGAAGCATTATTCGACTTTTGTTTTGGCCTCTTAAATTGCTTTTGCTTTCTTTGACTAGGTGGATGACCTTTACGTCGAGTTACTACTGGATCCTGTATGATTTCGGTACAACTTCCTGATCCACCATAAATGATTGTATCGTCACCGTCACTTCGAACATTCAGAGATACATCCTTCATTGCTTTCTCGATCCAACCCATAATATTTTTATAGCTTTCTGCATTTTTTGAAGCTACCTCACCAACATAATAAAAAGCAGTGCATTCCTCTTTATACCGTTGATGTTCAATGCTCGAACTTTGTGCATCATAACTGACTTTGACTTTACTGTAGAATCTCTGCACATCTTTCCTCCATCTTCGTAGGATATACTTTTCAGGCAATAATTGTATACAGTTACGTGACAACACTGTGATGACATGTCTGCAAAGAATGCCCTTATATTCAAACATTGATCACACACAATGAATTTCACCCTCATCTTTTGCAAAAATGACTTGAAAAGTCTTTTCTCGACTCTTTTCATCGTTTTCAATCACTTCATATTTTGATCACCCACAACTAAAATCCTCACAATATATCTTATTCACTAGCTTTTGTTGAAATTCTTGAAACTTGGAAATAGTATTCACTTCTTCAACTTGCTTTTCCATTAAAAAACTGGTACGATATGGCATTCGCTTGCCATTCTTTCTCAATTTTGCTTTCCATTGCTTTCTCATATTTCTCCACAAATTGCTTCAAAGTTGTTTTTGAGTTAACATACGCATCAAAGAAAGCATTCATACTTTCACTATGCTGAGTGGTTGACATTCCAGCCCAAAAAAAAGTTTTCACGAAATATGGAACCCAACGATTTCTTTCCTCATATAAACCATTTAACCACTGATTATTACTAAGATCATATTTATCTAACATGTCATGCCAAGCTTCCTTGAATTCAATAGGAGTATATGAATCATAAACAATAGAATGTAATGAAACTCTAATGGCATGATATTCAACATATCTTCCCAAATTCTCAGGCACATTTTTCAATATATACCATAAACACCATCGGTGCCTAGTGTTTGGAAAAACAATCTCAATTGCATTTTTCATCGCTGTGTCTTGATCTGTAATGATTCCAAGGGGAGAAGAGCCAGATATGCATGATAGCCATGTGTCAAATAACCACGAAAATGTCTCCGTGTCCTAATGCGAAATCAACCCACATCATAACAAAATTGATTGGCCATGATGATTAACTCCTACAAAAGGAGCAAATGGCATGTCATGCTTGTTTGAAAGGTATGTGGTATCAAATGTAACCACATCTCCAAAGTCTTTATAGGCTGCCATACTCTTTGGATCTGCCCAAAATATATTTTTTAACCGGCCCTCCTCATCTAAGTCAAGATTGAAGAAAAACCCATCGTTTTCTGTTTGCATTTTCTTAAAATATCTCTAAATTGCAACAACATCCCCTTCTCCGAGCCTTAATCGCCTCACTTTGTCAATATAATTTCTAGCATCTTTTTCTAAAAATGAGAAATTTTCAAAGCCACCGGTCTCAACAACAATTGACTTAGAACTTTGAGCCATTTTAATTCCAGCTTCGTCATTTATTTCAAGTTGCTTTTTAACAAAAGGACTAATTGTACGGTTGTATCAATAATACCTACTCTTGCTCGGATTCACGACATGGTTGTGTTCAAAAATCATATTTCCAATTACCCATTTTCGACTAACAAAATCCAAACGTCCTCCAAGTTTAGCATTGCATCCAATTTTTTGGTTTGGTTGAAGCCGCAAAACATTAGTAGATTTGGCTTTTGACTTGCCATTTCGCCCACAAGTAAATGTCACATATCTCAAACTCCCATCATCCACTTTTCTACAAGGTCTCCGTATCACTAGAAACCCCTCTTGTAGGCCATAAGCCTTATAATATTCAAACATTTCATCAGGACTATTAAAAGACATCCCAACTGTTGGCTCGATAGCTTTTTCCACCACCAATTCTTTATTATTTTCTTCTAAATCAGCCCCCTGTAAATCTTGCAATTCTTCAACTTCATCAACCTCCTCCACTTGCTCCAAATTATCCATTAACTGTTGCAAATTAAAACAATTCAATATATTATTATTTATTTATCGCGAATTCATTAAATTTAGAATAAAAAAATTAAAAACTAAATGAAACAACTACTGAAGATTCAAATTTAAACAATTCAAGCTTGTTGTAAAAGTATCGCAATTGGAAATTGAAATTGTCAATTAATGGCAAGCCGCAAAACATTTGCTAATAGAAGTCCGTAGGCATAATCAATACTCAAATAACTTCAAAGTGTGGTTCAACCAGGCTAAGTTTAACTTATAGCTCAAGTGAGGCAAAAATTCGAAACAAAGTTTATTACAAAGAAGAGAACATTTGAAAACAATGTTTGAATATATACTCAGCAGGGGTTAGGTTATCTTCTCGATTGAATATAAAGAAGAGAACATTTGTATACTCAAATATCTTCATAATCGAAAATGAGACAGAAGTTCGAAAACAAAGTTTAATACAAAGATGACAACAAAAATGAGACAGAAATTCGTAATCGAAATTGAAACTTTGAAAATTTCAAGATTTGAAAACAAAATGCTGCCAAAAGAAAACAGTACCTTAGCTTGTGCAAAGCCATGTATAATCGAAACTGGAATCTGTAAATGCCGAAACTTAGTCTTATAACAAAAAACTTTAACAACTGCTGTTAATGCCGATGAGGTTAGGAATCATGGACAATGTCGAGACTCTATCTTGTTCAAGCTTCTTTTTGCCTTGTCTGAGCCTAATCTTTCACTCAGGCGTGGTGAATCGAAGAGGAAGAGCTTGAAGATTCTGTGTTTTTTCTGCTTTAGTTTGTTTTGACAAAATTCTACGTATTTTATGCTCAAACAACTACGTTTCATGGAAGCAAAAAGGAAAAAAAAAGAAACAGAAACAGTGTCGTTTTGGCTAAATTCGAGGTTTGACCCGGGGAAAGTAGCATTTTCCCTTTTATAATTAATATTTTTTTGCCTTCTCTTTGTCTGCAAGTTAAAGTTTTTGTAATAATTAGTGTAATTCTTAAGAAAATCCACTATTATAAACTAACACCTTGTCAATTATTTATTTATTATTCTTTTTTGTCTATTTTGGATTCTCTAATTTATTTTTTAATATTTTCATTCAATCCATTAAGTTTTTTATTTGTAATTTAATCACTTATTAGTCTTCCGAATGGGTATGATGGCTTTCATTTGACCTACCAACAAAATTTAAATGAAATTTTGCATCCGTGTTTCTAAATTCTTGGCTTAAGCTTACTTTTAATCAATTTTTATCGTGCCGTTTGTTTTTTTTTTTGTTTAAAATCTGAATAGATCTGAATTATGATGACATCTGAATAGAGCTAAATATCTTAATCTAAATTATTATTTTTGTTCGAATGCTTAAAAATAAATATTAAGTTTTTCTTTTAACTTAAAAAATACGAAAAATAGTATTTTTACATTTGTGCCCTTAGAAATTATAAATGTTAAACAAATAATAAATATCTCAATGAACATAATAAAATAATATATTATCATAACATAAATAATGTTAAATTGAATACACCCTTTAATATTCTAAATTAGTTTATATTAATTAATTTTATAGTAGTTTATGATATGAAGTTAAATAATACTAATTTGAAGAAAATAGAAAGATAAAAATAATAATAGTCACCATTATATTATCACAAGTTATAGAGATGGATAATAATGCCAATTTCATTTCAGTAAGAATTAAAATTAATTAATTAGATAAGGATATTTTGGAAAATATCATTTAATGATATCATTCAGACGTTTTTAAATTAAGTTAAAAGCTAAAAAAATTGGCTTAATAACTTAATGACTGAAAATTTTCATTAAGTTGAAAAAATAAACCGACTTAATAACTTAACTGATTAAAAGTAATTCAATAAAGTCATTAAGTCAAAAAAACAAATAGCCCTGTAATTAATTCAACTTTTCTTAGTTTAAAATGTTTTGGGAAGTAGTGAGTGTAATGAAGCTAAATGGGTTGCTAAATAAAGATACGATGGGTGTGATGTCTAAGAGATATGCCAGAGCTTAAAGCTGGGACGGTTAATGGAGCAATAGATGCTTTCGAAAAATTGAAGCATTTTGGATTGAAGCCAAAGAATTGATGGATTTTTAATAGAATGACTGATACTGGAGAATGTCAAGACAGGCGGAGAGGATTTGATAAAAGGAAAAAAGAGAAGACTTCACCATGGTATCAAGTCGTACACTATTTTCTTATTTAAAGGTACACATGGATGAATTGAATGATATATAGGTGCTTCATTCACTAACTGGAGCATTATGAGATGTTAGTATAAATAAGATAAATTAACAGATTTTCATGTTAATTTATTTCTATAACATTTCCTGATGACAGATCTAAAGAAGTGAACTTATGTTATCAATGAATTTTTCATATCGTAGAGTGGCCTTAAACGACCCGCCCTAAATATCTAGGACGAGTCTATCTAATCTTGCCTAAACGAATTTATAATAATTCTAATATTTAAGAATTCTACCAAAAATTCGACAGATACTCCTATATAATTATTACTTCCCCAAACTTACAATTTACAAAATTAACACTCCAAAAAAAAATGATACAATATTCAATCAACCTCCACAACAAACTTTCTCAATCAAATACCAGTATCCTTCAAACATATAATGTCAAGAATACAAGAATTTATCCTTAATCACAAATAAGTAATAAATTATACAATTCAAAATATCCCAACAAAGTATCTATGATTTCTAACATCATCACGTGGACAAAATTTCAAATTTAACTATCGTTGTTAGGTCGATTGATGTACCTTCAAATCTCATGTGGAGGGAAAATATAATAAAAACGGGGTGAGTATAAAACTCAGTGAGCTCAGTTAGTGGATAATAGTTTTTGGAAAAATAAGTTTATTTAAAATGATTTAATCTTTTCCAAATCAATTTCATCAAAATATAATAAGAGTTTACATAAACTTATTTAATTCAAATCATGCACTGAAATAACAATATTACATAAATCTGCTTAAAATCAATGAAATAATAATCCTTATAATATCAAATACTGAATACCATAAACTATCACCAAACAATTACTCAGGGGAATAATTTCATCATATCCGGACCTTGACACATGGTCAATCAGGGAACCATCTTGCCCCGGAGCTACAATGGATAGACGGGGAAATGCCAGCTCATATCTCATGTCTCTCATTGCACCTGTGCATGCATAATCTGGTCCCCAAAGGACAAGGCGCCTAAGCACACGGCCCAAAGCCTTTATGTGTACTCAGAAGGGCCCCAAAGGCCTCTCATCTCATATCATCTACATAGCTGTATTTGGAGGGTATGGGTACTGTCCAATGATTTTGCAAACAACCTTTTACACACATGTACATAAACATATAATCACATCTGAAATTTCATTTCCTTTCTATTTAACATATCTCAAATCCACTCAATTCTAATATCATGCATTTACTTAAAAACAACAATAAAATCATTAATCAAACTCATTCTTAATAACAACAAATATCAGAACATAGATAAAAATCTATTTTTTTAGAAAATCAATAAATCAAAGTATTAAATATTCATTTATCAAAACAAGCTGAACTGCACTCTAAAATCAGAATATATTAGGAAAATAAGTTTTGTATATTCCATTGACAGTGACGATGTTCAGACTCGGTATCAACAGTGTCCACGTACCGGTAGATTCTCGTTCGCGGTTCCTCCTAATCAAGTAAACAACATAATCATTCTTCGTAAATTTGAAATACAACTAATTTTACATAATAATTCTCGGAACGAATATCTATCCACAATAAACTATTCCCCCATGCACAAAATTACCAAAATACCCCTACATGTCAAAATTACCAAAATGCCCCCAACATCATTATTTTACCAAATTGTCCTCAATTCAGATTACAAAAATAACCATAATGTTATAAATTACGAAATTACCCGCAGAGTGTAAAATTACCAAAATGCGCTTAATGACTTAAATTATCAAATTACCCCCGAAATCTCAAATTACATGAGTGCCCCAATCTAAAGTTACCAAATTATCCACTGATTCTAGAAATTACAAATTAACCCTAAACTCTTGTGAAATTATCAAATTGCCCCCATTGGTCAACGGCGACCGGATTTCAACCAACGGCATCAGAAAGCTCAAGTCTGATAGTTTTGACCTCGGTGAGTGCAATGGTGTCGGCGGTGACCTCCAACGCTCGGCGATGGCGGCGGATCATGTTCCCAAAGCTTGAGCTTTCCGGTGGTTGTTCACGACCAAAACAGAGGTTTCAGGTGGCGGGGTTGGTCGAAAAATGATGAGGGTGAGTTGAGGATGAAGATTCAGGTGGTGGTGTGGGCTAACCCCGGTAGAATCGACGGTGACGAGAATGGGTTGAGCCCCAGTCTTTCAAGCTTCGATCGCTGGCGGCCCTTTTCAGCGACGATGACCGGCGTCGCTCAAGCTTCGGATCAGTAACAAACTTGACCGAAATTGTGGCCGAAAACGGGAGTTGGATCTTAGTCGGTTTCGTGGGTCGGGTCGGGTCGGGCTAAACGGGTCAATTTCTCTCTCGCGTACCCCTCTCTCTTTCCTTTTTTGGAAACCAGCTCCCCCCTTTCATTTATAGAAACTAGCTTTTTTTTAAGGCTTACTACCAATTAAGCTAATGTCGGACCCGTGTTGATATAAAATCCGACTATACAACCATGAAATCATGTTCAAATTGTCTCAATTTTATGTCGTAACAAATTTAAATTTCTTCAAAACAAGATCCATTTATTAACTCGAACCAAATCCATTAAGTCATGATAAAAAAAATTGAGTCACGTCAAGTTTGCTTGTAATAGTTAGTAACCAATCTGATGACTTTAAAATTAATAACGAAACGAAAAACACATAATACACTTAATTAGAAAACATTAAGGTGTGTATGTTACAATCCTCCCCCTTATAAAATTTTCGTGCTCGAAATTTACACATTTGATGAGAACAAGTGAGGGTATTGTGCTTGCATTGAGTCTTCGCGTTCCCAAGTGGCCTATTCCCTTGTGTGATTCCTCCATAACACTTTTACTAACAGAATGGTTTTAGAATGCAAAACTTGGTGCTTCTGTTCTAGTATTTCCACTGGCTCCTCTTCATAAGTCAAGTCTTCTTTCAACTCAATTGGTTGTCTCCATAACACATGACTGGGATCATACACGTACTTTCAGAGCATCGAGACATGAAATACATTGTGTATTCTGGATAACTCAAGTGGTAGAGGTAATCGATATGCCAACGAACCAATACACTCTATGATCTCATATGGTCTAATGTAACATGAATTTAGCTTTCCGCGCTTCCCAAATCAAAGTACCCCTTTCCAAGGAGATATCCGTATGAAACCTTATCACCCACTTCAAATTCAAGTTCCCACCTATGCTTATCTGTATAACTCTTTTGTCTATTTTGGGCTACCTTTAATTTATCCCCAATAAGTTGTATCTTTTATTAGTATTCTGAACCAATTCGGGACCAAAAAGCTTCTGCTCACCAACCTCATCCCAACATATGGGAGTTCTACATTTCTTACCATATAAAGCCTTATAAGGTGCCATTTCGATGCTAGCTTGATAACTATTATAATAAGCGAACTCTATCAAGGGTAAATAAATGTACTAACTACCCTTAAACTCCAAAACACAAGCTCGCAACATGTCCTCCAGGTTTGAATAGTACGCTCTGACTGACCATTAGTCTATGGATGAAAAGTTGTACTAAAATTCTACTCGGTGCCTAATGCATTTTGCAAGCTTGTCCAAAACTTATAACTGAACCGGGAATCTCTATCTGAAACAATAGACACAGGTGCTTCGTGAAGTCGAACTATCTCAGCCACAAAAATATTCCCTAACTTGTCCATCAAATAAGTGGTCTAGAATAGTAAAAAGTGAGTAGATTTTGTAAGTCGATCAACAACCACCCAAACACTATCATGACCACTCTGGGTACGTGGAAGTCCTGCTACAAAATCCATGGTGATGTGCTCCTAATTGCATTCATGGATAGAAAATGGCTGCGAAAACCCTACAGGTCTCTAATGTTCAGCCTTAATTTACTGACAAACTAAATACCGAGATACAAATTCTGCTATCTCTCTCTTTATACCTTGCCACCAGTAATGATCCCTCAAGGTATGGTACATCTTTGTACTACCAGGATGCATTGCATAAACTGAACAATGTGCTTCTTCCATGATCTCCTTTTTTAGCTCCTTAATATTGGGTACACAAAGTGGATTACCCATAACCAAAACTCGATTATCTCTCATGTAAAATCAGTTCGTATGCCTTTCTGCACATCCTCTCTCAACTTCAGTAATTTTAGATCCTTATCTTGCATCCAATGGACTTTGTCAATCAAAGTCGGGCTAACTCGAAAATTAGCAATCAAAGCTCTGCAATTTTCAACTTCCAACTTAATTCCAAAGATCTCAGCTCGATTAATAAAGGATATATGTCACTCGCAAGTGAGCTATAAAACTGAAAGACTTTCTACTTAGTGCATCAGCTACCACATTCGTTTTGCCTGGATGATAATCAATAGTGCAATCGTAGTTCTTAATCAGCTCAATCTATCTCCTCTGTCTCAAATTTAATTCCTTCCGAGTAAATAAATACTTAAGGCTCTTATGATCAATGAAAATCTAGCACGTTGTTCCGTATAAATAAAACCTCCACATCTTCAGTGCAAATACCACTGCTGCCAGCTCCAAATCATGAGTTGGGTAGTTTTGCTCATGCTTTTTAAGTTGTCTAGAAGCATAAACCACTACTTTCCCAAGCTGCATTAGCACACAACCCAATCCTTGCCTAGAGGCATCACTGTATACTACCAACCCTTCATTATCAAAAGGAAGTGTAAAAACTGGTGCTGAAGTAAGACGTGTCTTGAGTTCTTGAAAACTCTTTTCACAGTCATCATTCCACTAGAACTTAGCATTCTTTATAGTTAATTGTGTTAGAGGAATAAAAATCTTGGAAAATCCCTCCCCAAATCTACGATAGTAGCCAGCTAATCTAAGAAAACTCCGAACCTCTATGACATTTGTAGGTCGTTCTCAATTCACAACTGCTTCGATGTTTTGAGGATCGACATAAATTCCTTCAGTTGATATCACATGACCCATAAATACTACTTTATCCAACGAGAACTTACACTCATTGAACTTGGTGTACAATTGCTTTTGCCTTAAAGTTTGTAAAACAGTCCGCAAGTGCTCTGCATGTTCCTTTTGACTTCGAGAATACACCAAAATATCGTCAATAAACACATTCACAAATCGATCCAAATAAGGGCGAAATACCCTATTCATAAGATCTATAAAAGTTATTAGAGCATTTGTTAACTTAAATGGCATCACCAAGAATTCATAGTGTCCATAACGAGTTCTAAATGTTGTTTTAGGAACATCGGCCTCTTTAATTCTAAGCTGGTGATATCTTGAGCGCAAATCAATCTTAGAAAACACATTTGCTCCCTAAAGTTGACCAAACAAGTCATCAATCCGCGAAAGTGGATATTTATTACGTATTGTAATTTCATTCAACTGCCTATAGTCAATGTAGAGTCTAAGGGTACCATTCTTTTTCTTAAAAAAAAATAGAGCTCCTTATAGAGACACACTAGGTCTAATAAACCCTTTATTTACCAATTCTTGCAGTTGAATTTTAAGTTCCTTTAGTTTAGTTGGAGCCATCCTATATGGTACTATAAATATATGAGTTGTTCTAGGGACTAAATCAATAGAAAACTCAATCTCTCTGTTAGGTGGCATCCTTGGAAGTTTAGCTGGAAATACATCTGGAAACTCTTGGACTACTAGAATATCCTCCAATCTCAACTCTCGAACTTCAGTGTTTATTGCGTGTGCAAGATAAGTCGAGCAACCTTTTCTTAGTAACTATCTTGCACCATTGGCAGATATGACACATGAGGGTAAAACTCTACGCTCACCACAAAATTTCACCTCAGCTTCTCCTGCCTTATTGAACACAACTTATTTTTTGAAACAATCCACAGTAGTATGGTAAGATACAAGCCAATCCATGCCCAAAATGACATCCAAATCTCGAGTGTCTAAAATAATTAAATTTACCACAAATTCATGCTCACCCAATCTAATCATACAATCTCGATACACACTCTCGGCAAGCAGTAACCTCCTTCGGTATGTGTACTAACAACTAAACTATAATCCAACGATTCAGGCTCTCTTTCTATATAAATAACAAAAGTACGAGAAATAAAAGAATGCGTGGATCCAGGATCAATAAGAATATAAACATCATGGCCAAAGATAAATAATGTACATATAATAACTTCTGGTGTAGCATGAGCCTCTTGTTGTGTTAAGGCAAAGACACGAGCCTGAGTACGAAGTTGACCAGGTTGTTGACCTCTCTGACTTGGAATAATGGCTTGACTCCCAGATATACTGTCTGCATACCCCTTTCCCCTTGAGCTGGTCTAGAGTGAGATTGATACTGTGGGGTTGTCCCTTGAGCAAAACTGTCACCCTGAGATAAAGTGGGGCAAAATCTCTTAATATGTCCACATAAATAACACACCTTGTCTCCAATACAGTATTGGCCTTGATGGTTCTTACCACACGAAGGGCAAGAGGTATGCCGTATACTTCTACGGTGTCCTCCGCTATTTCTGTCATATTGTCCCTGAGTCCTAACATTACTCCCTACTGATGGCTGTATCGAACTGTGACTAATAGCCTGTCTTTGATCTCTCGTAAAGCCCGTACTCTGACTCCTTTGGACGTCAGCAGAGTAATTTGTACGGGAGCCTATTTTCAACGGCCTACTACTTGAACTACCCTTTGTCCAACTCTGACTACGTTTTTATTTCAGTACTTGAACTCTGTGTCCCTCTGAAATACTATGCTTTACTCTTCGTGCTGCCTCAACTACCTCTCCAAATTCAGTATATCGTGATGCAGTTGCGGTGGTGCGAATCTCAAATCAGAGACCCTCCTCAAACCGTCTGCATCCTTCTCTCTCATCAATCGACTGCTCAATGTTCGGAGCATTTCCTAGTGCTTGTTGTACAACCTCGTGCGTTGAAGACTCAACTATTCCCTCATTTATGGGATCATTTTCCCTCGTAGGCACATCTCTTGGAGTCAACCCAACTACTAGCCTAGTACGACCACGACTACTGCTATGATGAATCATGATGGTGCCTACAAAATATCAATTTCGACTTTAATAACAATAAAACTTATTCTATTTACGAGAGTAAAGTCTACAAAATCTAAAATCGTGCTCTGATACCAACTATAAATGACAAGCCCCAAATTTCGAGGACAAGTCTATTTAATCTTGCTTAAACGAATTTATAACAATTCTAATATTTAAGAATTCTACCAAAAATTCGACAAAGTCTCCTATACAACAATTTATCCTTAATCACAAATAAGTAATAAATTATACAATACAAAATATCCTAACAAAGTATCTATGATTTCTAACATCATCATGTGGACAAAATTTCAAATCTAGCTATTGTTGTTAGGTCGACTGATGTACCTGCAAATCTCATGTAGGGGGAAAATATAATTAAAACGGGGTGAGTATAAAACTCAGGGAGCTTAGTGAGTGGACAATAGTTTTAAATGATTTAATCTTTTCCAAATCAATTTCATCAAAATATCATAAGAATTTATATAAACTTGTTTAATTCAAATCATGCACTGAAATAACAATATTACATAAATCTGAATAAAATCAACGAAATCATAATACTTATAATATCAAATATTGAATACCAAAAACTATCACAAAACAAGTAGTCAAGGGAATAATCTTATCATATCCAGACCTCGTCGGATGGGCAATCAAGGAACCATCATGCCTTAGAGCTACAACGGATAGACGGGGAAATGCCAACTCGTATCTCATGTCTCTCAGCATATCTGTGCATGCATAATTTGTTCCCCAAAGGACAAAGCGCCTAAGCACACGACCCAAAACCTTTATGTGTACTTAGACGGGCCCCAAAGGCCTTTCATCTTATATCATCTGCATAACTGTATCTGGAGGGTATGGGTACTGTCCAATGATTTTGCAAACAACCTTTTACACACATGTACATAAACATATAATCATATCTGAAATCTCATTTTCTTTCTATTTAACATATCTCAAATCCACTCAATTCTAATATCATGCATTTACTCAAAAACGACAATAAAATCATTAATCAAACTCATTCTTAATAACAACAAATATCAGAACATAGATAAAAATCTATTTTTTTAGAAAATTAATAAATCAAAGCATTAAATATTCATTTATCAAAACAAGCTAAATATATTATGAAAATAAGTTTTGTATATTCTATTGACAGTGACGATGTTCAGACTCGGTATCAACAGTGTCCACGTACCGGTAGATTCTCGTTTGCGGTTCCTCCTAATCATGTAAACAATATAATCAATCTTCGTAAATTTGAAATACAACTAATTTTACATAATAATTCTCGGAACGAATATCTATCCATAATAAAATATTCCCGCATGAACAAAATTACCAAAATACCCCTACATGTCAAAATTACCAAAATGCCCCCAACATCATTATTTTACCAAATTATCCTTAATTTAGATCACAAAAATAACCACAATGTCAGAAATTATGAAATTACCCTCCGAGAGTAAAATTACCAAAATGCCCTTAACGACTTAAATTACTAAATTACCCCTGAAATCTCAAATTACCTCAGTGCCCCAATCTAAAATTACCAAATATCCACCAATTCTAGAAATTGCAAATTCACTATAAACTCTTGTGAAATTACCGAATTGCCCCCTCAGTCAACGGTGACTGGATTTCAACCAATGGCGTTAGAAAGCTCAAGTCTGATAGTTCTAACCTCAGTGAGTGCAATGGTGCCGGCGGTGACCTCCAACGCTTGGCGATGGAGGCGGATCCTGTTCCCAAAGCCGTAGGCTTTCCTTTGGTTGTTCATGACCAAAACAGAGGTTTCAGGTGGCGAGGTTGGTTGAAAAATGATGAGGGTGAGCTGAGTATCAAGATTTAGGTGGTGGTACGGCCTAACTCCGGTAGAATCGACGATGACGAAAATGGGTTGAGTTGCAGTCTTTCAAGCTTTGATTTCTGCCATTCTTGCCATTTTTCGGCAATGATGACCACATAATTATGACCGGCGTCGCTCAAGCTTCAGATTGGTACTAAACTTGACCGAAACGGTGGCAAAAAATGAGAGTTGGAGCTGGGTCAGTTTCATGGGTTGGGCTAAATGGGTCAACTTTTCTCTTGTGTACCCCCTCTCTCTTTCTTTTTTGGAAACCAGCTCCCCCCTTTCCATTTATAGAAACTAGCTTTTTTTTTAAGGCTAACTACTAATTAAGCTATTGTCGGACCCATGTTGAAATAAAATCCGACTACGCAGCCATGGAATCATTTTCAAATTAAGGTGTGTATGTTACATGGCCACATGCCAAGAGTTGAGTGGCCTGCTCAGCTCAGCTTATAAGAAACAAAGGTGGTTTCTTGACAAATAAAGTTGATGCCTATTGTTGATTTTTTTTAACTCAATTGTTATTGATGCCAATGTGCAAATGTACAAAACAAGTAATAAAGTGATAAATATTCATGATTGTCTCCACAAGGATTGATGTTAATAGAAATGCTACATCAATCATAATAGTGCAGTCTACCTTTATTTCAAGATGAACATAGTTAAAGTTGATTACTACCGAAATTAACAATTGGAAAAAAATAAAAAATAAATGCAGTAATGAAGTAGATTAGATAAGTTGCGTAAAAGAATCTAATGAGAATGAAGTAGCTGAATGATCAAACTCTCTTCATGGATTGACTGCCTTTTATCAAATTAACACCAGTTGCTATAGCAATTCTTACAGCATTGGCAGAATTATTTTACGTTCTCAGCTGTCGGCTGTTGGACTTCTCATACCCTTAAATACCTTAACAATGACTAGTTGCTATTCTACCTAAGGTGTGGCATTATGAACATCTACTCTCTCTACCTTATAGGGTGAATTCCTATATCTAGTTCTTCACAAATCTTAACTTCAAGTATGACCCTTTTGGACTCAAGAAAAACTTATTCCAGGAAACTTAAATTAAGATAAAGTATTACTCTAATAATATCCACTAAGACAAGCCCTTTTGCGGCTCTCTGTTAACTTGAACTATTAAATGAATGGTCAACTGAAATAATGATTATAACAAAAGCTATTAAAGTAAAATGCTACATCAATCATGCAACAACTCATAAGAACAATAAAAAACCCATTAAGATTGTTTGTCACCCAACTACAAACAAATTTAATTCATACTTTGGAAAAGAAAAACAACCAACAAAATATTAGTTATGAATCAAAGAGTAAGAAAGGGAACAAGTAAAGAACGATGAAAATTGAATCTAAGTAGTTATGTTGGTTTCTTCACTGGTGTCCCTTGAATTCTGATTTTTCCTTCTTTTCCTCTCGATTTCTCCAATGTTAATTCACCACTGCCTTTTTATGTGATGCGCGCCCTTTTTATAACTGAAAACTAGGGTAAACAGAACCCTAAGGTGTGCATGAGTCAGATTAGGAAACTGTAGATCGCAATTCTGCAGATATCCCACGCTAAGTTTTCTCTATCATTGTTCCAGGATTGCTACAGCAATGGTTGCTCGAGCAACGGCTACAGTACTGCACTGCTCCAGATTTTATTTTAATTCTTTTGTGGCCATATTCTTCCTCATTTTTGCCAGCCTATTTCATCAACATTCCTTCCATGAATTATAAGCTTTTGGAAACCTACAATTATGCGCACAATTTGAGCACGAATTACTTCAAATCAAGTAAAACTTATTAAGACTAAACTAAAATGAATGTTTATGCAAAATGTAATAAAAATGCAATAAAAACACATCATTTACTCTATAAGCAATCTTAATTTAAGTTTAGAATTGCTATAATTACTCTCATTTCATAGAGTTATCACACCCCCAAACTTAAATCGTTACTTGTCCTCAAGTAATGACGATACACTAACACTTCAATCACACAATCATGCAACAAATAACTTAGCCCTGTCATTAAATTTGCAAGGATTCTTCAACCCTCAAATCACACCCTCAATCACGTAAAATAGTCATAGCAGTTCAATTCTAGACTTAGGCCTCATTTTGTCTAAAGTGTGTGTGTGCCACTTTGATCAAATTCCAGAGGTGCTACAACATTAGTTAAACCCTTCAATGCAACATTGAGCTTTCATATGAATGCCTATCACTTGTAATGACGACACCCAATTATTTACTCAAAGTACATGTCAGAGTTGCTGCAGCAACACATCCAGGATGCTATATCTAGTCTTACCTTTGGACGCCTTTGACTCAAGGCTGAACATGGGGCTTATGAACATACCAGGTTACTCAGTATGCTAGGTAGCTGACCCCTTTATTTTTCATTCCTTCATCACTATTTTTTTTATATATATAATTACTGCAGCATTGCTCATGGCTTTTGTTGCCTTTGGACTCAAGTTTGCATATGGGTTGCATATTCAACCCTGGTTACTCAGCAACTTAAACTATTAGAGCATAATTTATTTTATAACAGGCACAATCCAACTAAAATTTCCTCTAAACTTGAGATATTTTCTATTTTTTTTTGTTTTCATGGCTCTGCTAGAGCAGTCTCATAAAACTTAACCAAAGTCTAAGTGTTGGGACAAAATTTCAACCTCCATCTATAACTATCTCTACTTGGCATTCTCATAAATATTGAATAGCACTCAATTTATCTTATTAGGTTTTCAAATCCATACACAAATATTACATAATAGAGCTTCACATAACACATAACATAAGCATAAACACATGCACTCAGAAACACACAACACAAGCATAAACACACGCACTCAGAAACATAACCCCCCAAACTTAAGGGGTGTTGTGTCCTCACAAGCCTCACAAGCACACAAAACAAAACAACATAAACCAGACATGCATACAAAAAATAAAAGGACATTTAGAATGAATCATAAAATTAAAACTAAATGAAAGAAAAGTTTTTTAGAAATAAATAAAATAACTAGCAGGTAGGGGTACTCCTCTGTTGCTTGGGCACTGCTGCAACATGGTGTAGTGACTTTAACGCTTTTTGGATGCACTTCCCAGACTATCCTTAGAGGGTTCTTGTGGTGAGGCAACTGCCAATGTCTTTTTCTTTTTCTACAATGGGTTGGTGGAAGAAGTGGCAGTTGGTGCAGCTTGCTTAGATGAAACAAATCTAGTCCTTTTTGGTTATGGTGTGTTTGCTGTAGTAATGCCTCCAGAAGTGCCCTATTTCTTTTACTGGGTCCCTTAAGACTAGCGAAAATAGGTTTGCTAGGAGTTTGCTATGGAGGAGCCAGAGTTGGGGCTTCAGCTGCCTGTCCTTCAGCTGTGATTGCAGCAATAATATCGAGTAGATGCTTTGCCTCTGTGGATATATGAGTGACCCTAACTGCTGCAACTTCTATTTCTGCATCAATTTTCTCGGCATCCTCGTCAGAGGCCTGAGGGGTGATTATCTTCTCTTTGCCTTTTCGAGAGAGGACTGAAATGAGAGGCTCCTCTGCAGGTTCATCTTCATCTTCTTGTATGATGTGCTTTTTTCTAGACATAGAAGAGGACCTGAATGGGGTTCATCGAGTTCTTTCTCAGGCTCTTCCTTTACCTCTGTTAAGGAATTATCAGTTGCAGACTTAACATCCTCTTCTTCTGGCTAGTCTGACTAGTCATCAGCATCTGTTTCGGCTTCTGCTTGTGGTTCTGCTGCAGCTTCCTCCTCTGGTTCATCTGTGTCAATAGCCTCTTCACTGACTTCTACTAGAGCCTCTATAGTGGAAGTACCAAAATTATATTACTGGAGCAATAAATCAGGGAAATCTCGATTGTTATGTTTCATAGGCATAGCAAATTAGTGTAGGTGGTTTTCTAAGTGCTGCAAATAGCTCCAAAACCGATTGTTTTTCCTCTGTTGAGCTTTAGAACATTGAGTGATGCTTGTACTTAGTGCTTGGATTCGCTACTTTATCCCAATAAATCTTCTTACCCATGTTACAATAGCTGGTTCAGATAGGACTCTAACAACTTCACCAACAATTCTTTCAATGGTGCATGCAGTAAGGGCACCATCATTCTTGACATGCTCATCTTTTGCATTAAGGCGAACTCCCGATACCACATAGATGCTGGTGATGAGTGAAGGAAATAGCAAGGCAACTGCTTTGTGGTTTTTCATAGCACAGTCCCGAATTTCTTTTTCGATAATGCTTCCCACATATATGGGTAACCCTCTAACAATAACAAACAATGATACTAACCTTTCTTATGAAACGATAGTGGTGTGGGTGGTTGGCATAAGTTTGGATTTTAGAAATTTCACCAACACCTTAACAATGGGTGTCAAATCTATCCTATTAATCACACACCATTTTTTATTAGCCCAAGACGCACTCTTTATGGTAAGTGTTGTGAAAATTTTGTTCCATCTTTGTGGGATTAATTTTCCAAGCAATTTGGCATACTCGTAATTGACTTCAGAAGGTAAATTATAGAAAGCATTTATCGGTCGAGAATATAAAGGAAAAAGTGAGTTTCTTACCCAAATATTGTTCTGACCAGGGCTTACCAAATTGGCATAAAATTCTTTCACCAATGGAAACACAGGGTCTTGAGGGTGGTTACAAAACTCCAGCCACCTGCGCTTTGCTGCAGCATTGTATAATGATTGCACAATTCTTGAGAGTTGAGGTGGGAACTGAAACGCTTTTTCTTCTAGAATCTTGTGCGGTTCAATAAATTCTTCATACTTTTCTTCCACATGGTAACTTTGGAATCGTGAGGGATCTTTTAGTCAACTAGCTGTCCTTTTGTACCATGACATTGCTATAGCAGTAAGATTTTGATAGTAATACACCCAAAAGTGAAACAAGAAGAAAAGGTTATGAAGTACTAAATTTGTAAATGCGAAGGGGAAAGAAAATAGTGTTAGAGGTCAATTTGCACAGTGACGCCCTTATATTGGTGGAATTAAATGTAATGAAATCCTGTAAAAGAGATAAATTAGGGAAGAATTTCTTAAATTTATTAAGCATTTCCATAAAAATAGGCAAGAGAAATTAATGCAGTAATTTAAGATCCAAATCCACCCAACCATCTGTCACATGTTATCTCCAACTGTAAAGTGGGAGGCTCCGTGATTAAGTTATTGGAACGGTAATATTGGTTGCTGCAGCACCCAATTGTGTGCTCTAGCAACGACTACAACACTCTCCTTAAATAGCTGCTGACACGTAGCTTGCCTCTGCAATTTGTTAACATTATAGCTCCAATTGTTAGTATTGAATCCAACACTAATAAGTGCATGCCTTGGCAATTTTTTTTTTAAGAACAAAAGATAAAAGTTAAACAATCCTAACTAAGGAAATAAGAAAAGTAAAAGAAAATATTAAAATAAAAGTAAAAATAAAAATAAAGAAAATGTTTGTCAAAACCATGGAGGATCCATCTCATTTAAAATGACTGCCTCAGCAATGGGTTGCCTCCCATTGAGCGCTTGATTTAAGGTCTTTTATCCTGACCTTACTTGAGTGCTCATAAAGTCGGTTCTCTATGGAGTAGGACCTCCTTTGATCAATCTGTAGCTGAATGCATGTAATGCTTAACTTTGTGGCCATTAACTTTGAATTCCTAGCCTGTCTTTTCATCTAAGAGATCAACAGCCCTATGAGGATAAATTCTAAGCAACTTGAAAGGTTCAGACCATCTAGATTTCAGTTTTCCTAGAAATAGTCTTAACCTCGTATTATGGAGCAACACTAGTTGACCAGGGATTAATTTCCTGTGTTGGATGTGTAGCCAACTTCATTTTTATAAGTATTATTTTGAATTTCGACTCCAACTTTATTTTTAAAACTTATGCTAAGCAAACCACACACCAATTCAATCTATTGCCTTAATCAAATAAAAAATAATAAATTCAATCAAGTACAATATTAAAAGAGTAAGGGAAGAGAAAACAAACACAAGGATTTTTACGTGGTTCGGCAATCCCCACGTATGTTCACGCCTCTAAGCTCAGTCGACTTGAGGATTTCACTATCCAAACCTCCCAAGGCGTCAAATGTTTACAATTGACTTTTAAAGTGTCAATGGACTTTTACAATCAAGAGATTATCTCCCCAATCTCTTCACTCCAAGTTTTTCTCACACTTGTACACTCATAATTTGATGAGAAATGAAAATTACAACAATGAAACTCTCTTTAAGAGTGGATATGCAAATAATATCACAATAATGATTCAATCTATAATGATTTGCGATTTGGAAGCTTAATATATGTTATATGATCTTATTTTTGCTTGCATTAGTTCTTAAAATAAAGTTGGAGTTGAGTTTTTATAATTAAAGCCCGAAAACTAGCCGTTATAGGCAAATTCGAGCACTCAAGCAATTAGCCGCTTGATTTATCCGGTTGGCCACTTGTAATAGTGATATTACCGCTATTTTTGAATTTTGCTACAGTAATAATATTTACAAAAATTACACTTTGACCTAAAATTTTCTATAATTATATTATAGCCTAAAACGTTATAAAACTTTGTAAATAGGTCCAATTTCTGAATTTCCTAATAATGACCGTCTTTCGAAAACTTTATGAAATTGTGTTATGGCCCCAAATATATTATTATTTTTCAAAGAGGTCCTTTTCAAAATTTAACATAATACCTATATTTTTCAAAGTTATCAAAACCTTTCACTTTAGTCTAAAATATTTATAAATTATTGTATGGCCCAAAATGTTTCAAATATTTACAAAAATGTCCAATTCTGAAATTCAAAATAATACTTATAAAAATCAAAGATTGCAAAACTTTTCATTTAAGTCCAAATTACTCAAATCCACAAAATATTCTATCTCATAAAAATAGAGCATTTTAGTTTATGAAAAGTAATTATTTAAATAAATTCTTGAGCTTCTCAAATGCTAAATCATTAATTAATTAAATCATACGGGCTTCACAAGAATTTGTCGCAATAATTAGTCCGTTGAGCTCTAAACTTTATTCTTAATCGTGCCGTTGTCCGTTGAGTGTCTTGAACTTGATTTCATGTTATTCACCTCCTCATAAATATTATTCTTTAAGAACTAGTGAAATGTGAAATACAATATTTATAAAATCACTTAAGACACATGTTTGTTATCATCAAAATTACATAATGTGTAGTCATTTAGGCTAACAATCTTCTCCTTTTTGATGATGATAAACATCTCATGTATTTTGACATTTATACTCCCCCTTAATACATGGCATATATAATTCAACATATAAATCAAATTCAAAACAAAAACTCCCCCTGAATATATAATCTATAACAATTTATACTCCCCCTTAATATTTAAAAATTATGCACAAATACTTCAAGACCAAAATACGTATTACCTGTCTCCGAATTCAAAAATACATGACTTCTCCCCCTTTATCATCAAAATTACCATAAATCCATACTTATACAAAAAAGAACAGTTCAATGATTAATCAAGAAACTTATGTAAATTAAGCATGCAATTAACTAAGATATTATAACAATCCAAGATTTCAGAAAACATAAATTACCAAACATCACATATCCAAATATTAAAGAACAATCATCCTCAAATTTAAACAATAATGCATGTAGAGATGTAGTGCAAAGTGACACATGACTGAAAATAAAATAGAGTTCTAGGGAGATTGTGGATGTGATGAAGAGGATGGTGGTGGAAATCCAAGAGCAGCAAAAAGTTGTTGCTAGCCATCAAGAAGCTGCTGCTGTTGGGTAAAGAGGCGATGTTGTTGATCAAGTAATTGCTGTTGCTGCGCAAATAATCGTTGTTGGTCCGAATAGACTGAATTTGAAAGGCCTTAAGCTGGGATTAAAGTTTGCTTTGCTGCTAAAAAAGTGAATATACTTTAGTCAACAGCTGCTGCATCAGATCCTCAGAGACATCTGAAGTAGAGTGGGAAGGGCCCTCGGAAGGTGGAGGATGTGAGCGATGTGGAGTACTGAGATCATGGAGCAAGTGTGGTGGAAGGACATCGTTAAAGAAACGATGATCTATAGGAGCAATTTCGGTAACCTTTTTGTTTCTCCAATCTTTAGACCATCTATTTTCCACTCATATAAATCCCAAATTTGCTATTTCTTCATCTCTTAATTCTCTTGAATTCAAAAAGGTTGGCTCGGTTATAGGTACTCGGAAATACTAGAGCATGCGGGTAATAATACTAGTATAGGGAAAAGATCATTTGGCTATACATGAAGTGCTAAGCATATGATGAAGAATAATATAACCAACATTGAGTACCCTTTCCTCAAGAATGCAGTCCAAAATGGCTACATCTAAGCAATTAACTTCATCTACATGTCCAAACTTAAGAGTTATAACATAACGAAGAACATAATTAAGGATTTTAATTTGAAGAGGTAAGCTTCAGATTTCAAAGGCAATCGACAACACGTAGAGGACGAATCACGTCGTCGACAAATTTTTCGAACAACATTCTCAAGTGAAAACCAAGCATAATCTATTTTGGCTCTAGCACTATATAGTTCTAATCCCTTATTCGAAGTTCCAAGAATACGATTTATCCGAGATTTCTGTATCCATATTTGTGGGAAGTGAGAAGTGATCATTCTATGTGGCTTTGTTGAGCTTCTTGTAATCCATACATACCCTCCATCAAGTCACTGTTCTTGTAGGAATAAGTTTATTCTTTTCATTTGCTATCATTGTTATTCCTCTTTTCTTTGGAACACATTGAACTGGGCTTACCCATGAACTATCTGATATTGGGTATATGATCCCAACATCCAACCATTTGATGATTTCTTTCTTCACAACTTCCTTTATAATAAGATTTAACGTTCTCTGTTGTTCTATTGAATTGCTGTAGCAGTCTTCTAACAAAAGTTTATGCATGCATATAGATGGGCTGATCCCTTTAATGTCTGCAATAGTCCATATGATTGCTTTTCTGTATTTTCCAAGCACATCTACCAGACTCCTTTCTTGACCTGTATCCAAAGTAGATGAAATGATTACAGGTAGTGTATTGTTCTGATCAAGGAAAGCATATTTCAAATGTGAAGGTAATAATTTTAATTCAAGAGTAGGAGGTGATTTAATAGATGGTAAAGTTGTCTTTACTTCCCTATTTGAAAGATTTAAAGGTTCAAAAAATCTGCTATGTCTGTTAGATTGCCTTTCTCCCATCAATCTATCTGATTTGCTGCAACATTTTATTCTTCAAAGCTTTCAAAGGTGGCAACTTTGCTAACTTCATTACGGCAGCATCTATTTATTCTGTCTACTACAACAAGATCCACAACACTCAGAAAATTACAATCATCTGCTTCATTAGGACTCTTCATAACCTCTAATACATTGAATGTGATTTGTTGGTCATTCACCCCATTGTTAGCTCTCCTTTTTGCACATCTATCAGAGTCTTCCCGGTTGCCAGGAAATGTCTTCTAAGTATAATGGGTGCCTCTTTGTCAGCCTTAAAGTCTAGTACAATGAAGTCCACTGGAAATATGATTTTGTCAACCTTCACTAGTATATTTTTAATCTTTCCTTCAGGGTATGCATGAGATCTGTCAACCAATTGCAGAGTGACTGTTGTTGGCCTGCATTCTCATACTCCCAATTGCTTAAATATAGATAATAACATTAGATTAATGCTGGCTCCCAAATTACAGAGTGCTTTGCCATTGCACTTAGTTCCAATTGAACATGGTATTGTAAAGCTTCTTGGATCCTTCTATTTTTTAGGGATCTTGCTTTGAAGCATGTGACTGTATTCCTGTGTTAAAGCAACAATTTCAAATTCTCCCAACCTTCTTTTTCTTGCCAAGATATCTTTTAGAAATTTCACATAATTAGGCATTTGTTCCAATGCTTCCATAAAAGGTATGTTGATGTGTAATTGTTTCAGCACTTTCAGAAATTTACTAAACTGCTTGTCTTGTTTTTGTTTCTGGAATGTCTATGGGAAAGGAGATGGATGCCTAAATTGTTGGGCAGAGGTACCAATCTTTGCTCCTCTGACTTATTGTAAGTTGTCACTACTAGTGTTGCAACCTCTTCTTCCGCAGTTGTTAATTGATTTCCTTCTAAGGTTGTTGGAGCTTGACCACTAGCACCAGTATCTTGATGGCTGGGTTGCTGTATCATTATTTCATCTTGAGGAGGTTCCTTGAGGAGTTAAGTTCCAACCTTTTTTTATTCACATCAATAGGAATGTTAACATTCTTTCCAGACCTTACATTGGTTACTTTACAATGTTCTTTTCCCTATATTCTTGGATCTTCTTTATTGCTGGGTAAACTTCCCTGAGATCTGCTACTCATTGTTGTAGCAAGCTGTCCAATTTGGTTTTCCACGTTTTTTAGAGATACAACTTGACTTTGCACAATTGCTTTATTCTTCACGATGTATTCCTTAATCAGTGTTTCCAATAAATTAAGTGGATCATTACTAGTGTGTTTATGCCCTTGATTCTGTTAATGAAAACCAGGTGGTTGAGTGTGTCTGTTTTGTCCATTCGGTGCTGGAGCATGTTGATTTTGCTTGCTCCATGAGAAATTAGGGTGTTGCTTCCATCTAGGGTTGTAAGTATTTGAGTATGGGTTGTTCGGAGACTGTCCATTGAAGTTGCCCATATAGTTTATTGATGCTGGATTTCTTGGACATTTGTCAAATACATGCTCCTCACCACAATACACACAAGATAGTTCAGCAACTTGCTTTGCTGCTGCAGAAGTAGAAGTCATGGCTTTCACCATGTTAGTCAATAAAGTTACTTGAGCTGACAATGCTGTAATTACATCTATATTATGTACCCCTGTCGCTCCTCTTACTACCGTTTGTCTGGTTGATGGCCACTAATAATTATTGTTGGCAATTTTCTCCAAAATTTCATAGGCTTTAGTGTAAGATTTGGATAACAGAGCTTCACTTGCTAAAACATCAACCATCAATCTCGTACTTGGATTCAACCCATTGTAGAAGGTTTCCAACTGTATGCAACAAGGAATGCCATGATGAGGACATCTTTTAAGCAACTCTTTAAATCTCTCCCAAACCTCATACAAACTTTCATCTTCAAGTTGATGAAAAGAAGTGATCTCATTCCGCAACTTTGCATTCTTGGTTGGTGGAAAATATTTTATTAAAAATTTATCAGCCAATTCATACCATGTAGTGATGGAATCAGATGGTAATGAGTTTAACCATGCTCTTACTCGTTCTCTTAAGGAGTAAGGAAAAAACCTTAGTCTCAAAGTATCCCGTGTTGCCCTAGAAATTTTAAAAGCATCACTCACTTCCAAAATAACTTAAGATGAAGATGAGGATCTTCAGTTAGCAGTCTATTGAATTGACCCACTGTTTGCAGCATTTGAAACATCATGGCTTAAGTTCAAAGTTTGCAACTTGCACTTCAGGTCTGACTATTCCAGGATGTACAACTTGAGGAGTTAACACAATATAATCTCTAATAGCCATGTCTCAATCATCTGCCATGTAAATGATATTGTTGTTGCTTGGCTGTATCTGATTAACGTGCTCATTTTTGCCTTCTTGAATGTTGACAGGTTGTAGTGGCCTGTGAGGATCCAAGTTTCCCATATCCTGCAGATTATCCATTTCTGAAACAATTTTTAAATTTCTTTGTTCTCTTCGCAGTCTCCTTACAATCTTTTCAATCTCAGGATCAAATTGAAATACAACAAATCTGTCTTTGCACATGCAAGTGTTGATTTCTCAATAAAGAAAAACAAATTAGATCAAATTGGCATTGTCAAGATTGACTTCACAGTTAAAAAATAAACAATCAATCCCTGGCAATGACGCCAATTTTTTTTTAACTCAATTGCTATTGATGCCAATGTGCAAGTGCGCATAACAAGTAATAAAGTGATGAATATTCAAGATCATCTCCACAGGGACTGATGTTACTAGAAATACTACAGCAATCACAATAGTGCGGTCTATCTTTATTTTAAGATGAACCTAGTTAAAGTTGATTACTACCAAAATTAACAATTGTAAGAAAATTAACAAATAAATACAGTAATGAGGTAGATTAGATATTGCGTAAAAGAATCTAATAAGAATGAAGTAGTTGAATGATCAAACTCTCTTCATGGGTTGACTGCTTTTCATAAAATTAACACCATTTGCTACATCAATTCTTACAACACTAGGCAAAATTATTATACGTCCCCAACTGTCGCTTGTTGGACTTCTCATACCCTTAAATACCCTAACAATGACCAGTTGCTATTCTACCTAAGGTATAACATTATGAACATCTACTCTCTTTACCTTACAAGGTGAATTCATATGTTTAGGTCTTCACAAATCTTAACTTCAGGTATGACCCTTTTGGACTTAAGAAAAGCTTAATCTAGGAAACTTAAATTAAGATCAAGTATTACTCTAATAATATCCACTAAGACAGACCCTTTTGCGGCTCTCCCTTAACTTGAACCATTAAATGGGTGGTCAACCGAAATAATGAATATAACAAAAGCTATTAAAGTAAAATGCTACAACAACTCATAAGAATAGTAAAAAAAACTCATTACGATTGTTTGTCACTCAACTACAAACAAATTTAATTCATACTTTGGAAAAAAAAAACAACCAACAAAATATTAGCCATGAAATATATCGTTTCAATCAAAGAGTAAGAAAGAGAATAAGTAAAGAACGACAAAAATTGAATCTAAGTAGTTCTGCTAGTTTCTTCACTGGTGCAGACTGTTTTCACTTGAATTTTGATTTTTCCTTCTTTTCCTCTCGATTTCTCTAATATTAATTCACCCCCGCCTTTTTATATGATGCGCGCCCTTTTTACAACTGAAAATTAGGGTAAACAAAAGCCTAAGACGTGCATGAGTCATATTAGAAAATTACAGATCACAATTCTATAGATATCCAGTGCTAAGTTTTCTCTATCGTTGTTCTAGGATTGCTATAGCAATGGTTGCTCTAGCAACGACTACAGCACTACACTGCTCCAGATTTTATTTCAATTCTTTTGTGGCCATATTCTTCCTCCTTTTTGCCAGCCTATTGCATTAGCATTCCTTCCATGAATTACAAGCTTTTGGAAACCTACAATTACGCACACAATTTGTGTACAAATTATTTTAAATCAAGCAAAACTTATTAAGACTATACTAAAATGAATGTTTATGCAAAACGTAACAAAAATACAATAAAAACACATCATTTACTCTCTAAGCAATCTTGATTTAAGTCTACAATTTACTAGACAACCAACTAATGGTTTACTCAGGATCTAAAATTACTCTTGGGGTGAGATCTCCAGAACCTGATGCAGTTTAGTGTGAGCTTGGTCTACGGGCTAGTTCTTACTTAAAAATCGGATGTTTAAACTTTCTTTATTATTGTTGGAACCAGCCAGGATATTAATTATGAACAATTAATTTTTGCTTTTAGTACCATGTGAGTTTGCCTACATTTCATTCAAAGATGCTTGTGCCATCTAAGATGACGTCATCAGAATAAAGTTTTCTTCTAATTTTTGTTAGAACAATAAATCCTTTGGTGAAAACTGTTGAGTGCTAGAAAATATATATTTATAAAGGAGAAAATCGTCATTTTATGCTTCAAGTTTTACTAACACCATTACTTTTATGTATTTAAACCTCTTGTGATTTAATTATGTGTGTTTTATTTTAATTAAGTATTTTATATATTTTAGAGGCATCATAGCCATTTCACAATGAAAGAGAGATCAGACAGCAAAACAGACATTACTTTTGAACTCAGAACAGTCGAAAACCTTAAGAGGAGTATAAAAGGAAAATGACATTGTTCACATGTACGGTATTGTCCATGCTACTGTTCACGACACTATTCAGACATACGGAACGATGATGTGATATTAACCGATGATGTGGCATTGACTGATGAGGTGTCACGATCCTATTGGATTAAAATTCTTATGTACTATTAATCGGTGACGTGGCAACATGTCAGTAGACCAAAAATCGTGTGTACGGTACATACATATACATGCGATTATTTACAACCAAACCACGTCACTATTCAAGCCATTTGACTATTCAAACCGCGTGGTCAAACAATGTCACTATTCATCTGAATGATTTTCATGTTGTTTGTCAAACTTTTAAATATGAGAATTTTTTGGACGATGATGTTAAACTTAGATTATTCCTATTTTCTTTAAAGAATAGAGTTCGTTTATGACTCAATACATTGCCTGCTAATAGCATTACATCATGGGAACAAATAGTAACAAAATTTTTTATTAAATATTTCCCAGTGCATAAAACTAATGCTATTCGTAGGGAAATCTTGGAGTTTACCCAGAGAGATGATGAATGGTTTTTTCGAAATATGGGAGCAATTCAATGGGCTACTCTTGAAGTGTCCACATAATGGGTATGAGAAGTGGCACCAATGCCAATACGTTTTGGAGGGATTATTGCCACATGTGCAAGAATAACTAATGGCAACAAGTGGTGGAGAGCTAATGTCAAAAAGTGCATTAGATATTTTGGATTTATTCCAGCGAGAAGTAGATAATTCCAACAACGGAGTCGATCGCTCAGGAATACTAAAAGAATTAAGGGAGTAAATGAGGTTCACATTGGCGAGTCAAGTTCAGAAGTCAAAAAAGTGAAAGCGATAATTGAAGGTCATTCTCAACAAATAACATCGTTAATGACTGCTAAAACAACAGATCCACATGACCATGACTTATACTCATATCAAGCCAATGCCATAGGTGTAATGAGAAAGCCATCAAATTACAACCCATACTCCAACATATATAACCCTGGATGGAGAGACGACACCAATTTTTCATGGTCTCAAGAATTTCAAGAGAATGGACCAGCAGCTCCAGTTCCATCAATACAACCAATTCCTCAAGTTCCTAAAGCCTCTCAGCCACCATTTAGACCATATAATCAGAACCAGAATTATTCTCAACCCAGACCATGAGAAGATACATTCCAAAATTTCAACAATGTTACTTACTCTACGATCGAGCAACAGAATCGCACCATTTTCAAGTCAACCAGTGCCTAATCCTAAAGGAGTGCATGAAGTAAATACTAGTTCACCTCAGCAGCATGGAGATGTCAAAGTTGTCATGACCTTACAAAAAGGGAAAGAAGTCGACAATAAAGTGGAGATGTTGATAACGAAAACGAATCAAATTGTACTTGTGAATATTAATGACTCACCATCGGAGGAGGAAGAAGAATCAACCCACGAGAATACGTTCTTAAAGTTCTATTTCCTTAGAGGTTAGCTAAAGGAAAGAAGGGAAAATTCACAGGTGAGATTTTTGAAATTTTCAAATAGGTAAGTGTTAACATCCCTTTATTTGATGCTATAAAACAAGTGTCATCTTATTCCAAGTTTCTTAAAGTCCTTTTACTAAAAAGAGAAACATTCACATTCAAAACAAGACATTTTTAACAAAAAACGTTAGCTCTATACTTAAACACAAATTTCCTCTAAAATGCAACGACCCAAGCTTCCCCACTATCTCATGTAGTATAGGGAACCACACAATTGAGAATGTTTTGTTAGACTTAGGAGCTAGTGTAAATCTGTTGTCTTAGACTGAGAGAATTACACCGAACTCCAGCGGTGTTAGAGCTTGCAGATCAGTCCACGAAAATATCTCGTGGTATTATGGAGGATGTGCTTATCCAGTTAGACAAGTTTTATTTTCATGTTGATTTCATTGTAATTGACACTCAACCAATCTAGGATTCAAGAAAACACATCCTCATTATCCTCGGCCGACCTTTCTTGGCAACTGTCGATGCTCACATTCAATGCAGAACTAGAAATATGCAGTTGTCCTTTGGCAACATGACTATGGAGCTAAACATCTTCAACATTGTCAAACAACCTCACAATGCATATGATGGAATTGTTGATGTGGATTTAATAGAAGAAATAGTTGAAAATACTTTTCTTTCAAACCTTAGTGATGATCCTTTACAAACATATTTAACTCACTTTGGTTTTGATTTTGATATTGACAGATCAGTCGATGAGGTCAACACTCTACTTAACTTAGCATCATCCATGGACATTAATAAATGGAAGTCAAGAGTTGAACAACTAGCACCATCAGAGAAGAAACTCATCCCATCATCAGAATCACCACCGAAACTCGAGCTCAAACCATTACCCAACACTTTGGAATATGCATTTTTAGGAGAAGAAAGAACTATGCCGACAATCATCTCATCATCCCTAAATGACGAACAAAAGGTAAGTTGTTGGATGTTTTAAAAGCGCACAAAGGAGCATTAAGATGGACCATAGCCGACATAAAAGGTATAAACCCAGTAGACTGCATGCATTACATTTACCTTGATGAAAATGCTAAACCTTACTAGGGAAATGCAACGTCGGTTAAATCCTAACATGAAAAAAGTTATTAGAACTGAAGTCCTTAAGCTATTAGATACATGTATAATTTACCCCATTTCGATAGTTCATTGGTCAGTCATGTACAAGTTGTCCCTAAAAAGTTAGGAGTCATAGTAGTTACCAATGCTGATAATGAATTAAGGAAAATTATCATTTGTACACCTTTAGTTTACTCCATTATAAAAAATACTACAACACTTTGAGAGTGTATCAATCGTCCACCCTAAGTTGACATAATATATCAGCTGACCACCAAACCGTTAGTTGTCGTTTAAGTATGATGACGTCAGAAGGGTAATTTGGTCTTTTCATATGATACAAGTGATAATTTAAGGGTATACAAGTGATAAAAAGAGAATTTAAGGGTATACAAGTGATAATTTTCAAGGGTAAAATCGTCAATTCACTGTAATTATGTTAACTTTCAAACGGCAACTAACGGTTTGGTGGTCGGTTGATACATTTTGTCAACTAAGGGTGGACGATTGATACACCCTCAAAGTGTTATAGTATTTTTGATAATAGAGAAAATATAGGGTATACGAATGATAATTTCCCATGAATTAATACCCACTAGAGTGACTACAAGATGACGTGTATACATTGATTATAGAAAGTTGAATTCTGTCACACGTAAATACCATTTTCTTTACCATTTATCGATCAAATGCTTGATAAATTAGCAGGCCATGAATTTTATTATTTTCTAGATGGCTACTCAGGATATAATCAGATTCCTATAGCACCAAAAGATCGAGAGAAAACTACTTTCACTTGCCCTTTTGGCACTTTTGCATATAGGAGGATGCCATTTGGATTATGTAATACACCTGCTACATTTCAACGTTGCATGTTAAGCATTTTTTCTGATATGGTTGAACGGTTCTTTAAAGTCTTTATGGATGACTTTTCTATCTTTGGTGACTCATTTGATCAATGTTTGCATTATCTAACACTAGTTCTGTAGAGATGTATCGAGAAGAACTTAGTCTTAAATTGGGAGAAGTACCATTTTATGGTAAAACAAGGTATTGTGCTCAGTCACATCATTTCGAGCAAAGGTATTGAGGTTGATAAAGCTAAGGTGGATCTCATTTCCAATCTTCCTCCACCTAAAATAATTAGAGAAGTAAAATCTTTCCTTGGACATGCTGGTTTTTATAGACGTTTCATTAAAGATTTTAGCAAAGTTTCCAGACCCTTATGCAATCTACTTGCTAAGGATGTACCTTTTATCTTTGATGATTTATGTCTTGTGGCATTTGAAAAACTAAAGCAGTTTTTGACATCATCACCATCATTCTGCCCCCAAATTGGAGCTTACCATTCGAGCTCATGTGTGATGCATCTGATTATACAGTAGAAGCAGTATTAGGACAAAAAGTTGACCGAATTCCCCATGTTATTTACTATGCTAGTATGACATTGAATGATGCACAATTAAACTATTCAACCACTGAAAAAGAAATGCTAACAGTAATGTTTGCATTAGAGAAATTTCGATCTAATCTCATTGGTTGTAAAATAATTATATTCACAGATCATGCTGCTCTTAAATATCTTCTCACAAAGAAATATGCAAAAGTTAGGCTAATTCGTTGGGTGTTACTTTTGCATGAATTCGACTTGGAATTTAAAGATAATAAAGGCACATAAAATGTTGTGGTTGACCATCTCTCTCGTCTCAATTTCGACACAATTACAGAGCCATTAACATTGAATGAGTCATTTCCAGATAAACAATTAATGAGTGTTGAAGTATTATCCTGGTATGCTGATATAGTTAATTATCTTGTTACAGGTCAACTTCCAGAGCATTGGACCAAGTAAGATAAAATTAAATTCTTGCAGAAATAAAGAATTTCTTTTTAGATGACCTTTACATGTTCAAGTATTTTGCAGATCAAATTGTTAGACGATGTGTCCCAGAAAGTGAAATTCAGAATATTCTTTCATTCTGCCATGAACAAGCTTGTGGAGGCCATTTTAGTGCTAAGAAAATAGCAACTAAAGTTTTACAATGTGGTTTCTATTGGCCAACTATTTTCGAGATGCTTACACCTTTTGCTCTTCATGTGATAGGTGTCAACGAATGAGGAGCATTAGACGAAGGAATATGATGCCACTAAATCTAATTTTAGTAGTTGAGATTTTTTATGTATGGGGTATCGATTTCATGTGACCTTTTTCTCCTTCTTTTGGCCATCAATACATATTGGTTGCTATTGACTATATATCGAAATGGGCATAAGTAATTCCATGTAGAACTAATGATCACAAGGTGGTGATAGGATTTTTGACAAGTAACATTTTTTCACAATTTGGATTTCCTCAGGCAATAATCAGTGATGGTTGTGCCAACTTTTGTAACAAAGCATTCAAAACTCTTTCGTCAAAGTATTCCATCACTCACAAAGTGGCGACCCCATATCATCTGCAAACCAGTGGCCAAGTTAAGATCTCCAATCGAGAAATAAAGCACATATTAGAAAAGACGGTGAGGCCAAACAGAATAGATTGGTCATTAAGACTCGATGATACATTATGGGCATATAGAACGGCTTTCAAGACCTCAATTGGGATGTCACCCTACATGCTAGTGTATGGAAAAGGTTGCCACCTACTTGTGGAACTCGAGCATCGTGCATATTGGGCCATTAAGAAATTCAATTTTGACATGCAGCAAGCTAGCTTAGAAAGAAGATTACAGCTTGCAGAACTTGAAGAAATTTGCAATGATGCATACGAAATGCAAAGATTTACAAGCAACAAATGAAAATCTTCCATGACAAGCAAATTATAAGAAAATCTTTCACTCCAGGTCAAAAAGTGCTTTTATTCAATTCTCGCTTGCACCTATTCCCAGGTAAGTTATGCTCTCGATGGTCTGGCTCCTTCATTGTTCACATTGTTCTTCCACATGGGGCAACTAAAATTAAAGACCCAAAGAACAGTGTCACGTTTAAAGTTAGTGGTTAAAGATTAAAGACATATCTAGAGTACCAACCACATAGAGAGGATACTAAAATAAATTTAAGTGACCCACCATATTTGAATTGAGATTTTTCTTTCTTTTCAGTGATTTGATTTTTTTCTTTCTTTTTACTATTCTTTTGCTAATTGAAATTATTTTTGCATAAGTGTGTTTGTTCAACAATTAAGTTTTCTCTTATCATTGTTAATCATGAGTGCCTTAGCTAAATAAATCCTCCTGGATATTTTTAGACCACTTCAACATGTAAAATATCATCTCAAGAGGCAGATTTGATTTTGTTAAACACATCATATTTGGATTCTACAACAACCAGAGTTAGTATCCCATGTTGAGGATTTAGAAAGCCAACTCAGAGACATTGAGGGAAGTGTCTACAACATCCAGTTGGAACTTGAGGTAAATTCAATAAGAGGATGATTGTAATTTTCCTTGTGTGTTTTAGTTTGTTTCTTTGTTTGTGTACTTTAATTTGTTGCCCTGGTGAAGTGGCGGATAACGACACTCCGTGACAATCAAGTCCATTACTTCAGTTTCCTATAATAACGGATATTTTGTGGCGAAGGTTTGGACAGAAACGAGATTCTAGCAAATCTTCACAATCGATTCTCTTCACTTCCTCAGAATGCCCTTCTTACTATCCATAAAGCTCGGTCTGAACGCATTAAGTGTGCCAGAAAGAAATGCGATAAAAAACCATGTTCTTTAGGAATAGTATCTAATAATAGGGAAGATAAGATTCAATTCATTAGGGATGACTTGAATAAGAGTCATTGGATGATATCCTTTTGACTCTTGAAATGCATCCTAGTGGATATGTACAAGGAGCAATTCTCCAGTTATGGTCATTTTTCCAAAATGAGTATAGACGATATAGTCTCGAGAATCTGACTATAAATGACCATGTTTGCCAGTTTATAAGAAAATTGGATGGGAAGCCTATCCTCGACCCATAGAGGGCGTTCAAGCCGTTTCTGAACGTAAAATCAGAGGAAGATGTAAGCCACAGTCGCAACTACCTGTAAATATCATTTTACTTCACTGTTGTTTTATTTCACTGTTGTTTTATCATTTGCATTATTGTCTTTAATACTATTCTTTTGTCATTTTTTTCCTTTTTACTATTTACTTTTTGACTCTCGAGCCATGTGCTTACGTTAATTGACACTGTCATGCTACGTCATACACAACTGTGACCCATTGTCACCAAAATTCTTAAATATGACTTTTGTTAAGCACTTAAAAATTATTTTTGAGAAGTATCCCAATGGAAACTACTCATAATACACAATTCAAGAACATTTGTGTGCTTTCTGAATTTAACTATAGGCAAACATAAAGAGTTCGTTGAGGCAGCCATAGATCTTGGTCGAAGTATAGCAGAGAAAAAATTACACTTGGTGTATGGAGGAGGTAACCAAGGGTTATCAAAATTGGTCTCAGAAGCTGCTTTTGTTAGAAGAAGCCAGTGTTAGACATCATCCCAAGAGCTCTAAAACCTTTGGGCAATTTATTTGACTCACCAAATGGAAAAGAGTTAGTCCTCTCAGGTATGCAAGAAAGAATAACTGAATTGCTTAATCATGCTAATACTTTTATTTTCCTATCAGGAGATCTTGTAACTCTAGAGGCACTTATCACATTAGCATCTTAGGTCCATCTACACATTCACCAGAAACCCATCGGTTTGTTAAATGTCAATAACTTTTATGATGGCTTTATCGCATTTCTTAATCATGCAATAAAAAATTATTTCATTCATTTCACAACGAAAAAGCTTTTTACTTGTGCTCACACTGCTAATGAGGTACTTAATCTGTTAAAAGCTTATAAACCAGAGCTAGACCCAAGGACCTTTGTGTTGGAGACTCCAAATAATGATGGTAACAGTAGCAGCAGTAAGAAGTACAAAATAGATTTAACTCTCTGTTTGTAAATATTTTCTTCTGTGTTGTACCGCTCAGGTGATATCTTCTAAACTCTACTTTTTTCCTTTAAAACATTGTGGACATTGTTTCGTTCTGGTTGGGGGGAGGGAATAATCGACAATTGTGGAATATTGGTTAAGGTTTTACTGATTTTTTGTTTTAGAGACTAACCGTGGCTAACGTTTTGTGTTGAAGATGGCTGAATATGGAGTGTATTTACTCTAGAAACGCATCTTCTTCATTTGAAACAAAAATAAAAAAATTCAGACATTTTCTTTTTCTTTATTAAGTTTTGACAATCATTTTTCTTTTTGTTTTTTAATTTCTCATTTATAAATATACACTTTCAAATTTTTGAGTCGAAGATGACTGAATATGAAGTGTAGTACCTTTAGAAACGCATTTTCTTAGTTAAAAAAAAATTCGTTTTCTTTCATTTTTAAATGTAACTTTTCTAATTAGTTTTTCTGCATCATTTTCACCTTTCTGCATGCATATTTTCTTTTCATGTTTACAATAGGTTGGGGGGTAGAATGTTGTTTGAGCCTAAAAAAAATTATGATTTTTTTTTAAACATTGGATGACATGATAACTTTCAAATTTTAGTATTTGTATTATCTTTAGTCTTAAGTGATGTTGCGCTATGTTTGCTACTCCACATGTTGATGTCAGAAAAAAAAATGAGTTGCTTGAAGGAATACACATGTTATGATAGATTCCAATTGAGTTTTTGAGCCAGTCATTTTTCTTGAAGAGTAACCCTTTTTGCCCATTCTTTATACAGCTTGACAAATTATTATTTTATACATGATTTCTAGATTTCTTTTGAGTCAACCCTCTAAAAAAAATTATAAAAAAATATATGTTGGTACATCTGAAAGTCTATCTAACAAGTAGATATGGAAGATTATTTAGATCCTTAAAAAATGATAGAAAGGCCATCTTTGATCTGTTTGAGCCTTTCTAGCCAACTCTATTATAAAGTATCCTATAGTTAACCCCTTTGAGCCTATATATTAAAAAAAAACCTTTTTCTTTAGTAACTTATCAATCTTTTCCCACTCCAATGTGGAGTATCACCTTATGTTTTATGTTTTCTACCACCCAATTATGTTTGAAAATAGGGATGATTATGTATTCTCAATAATAGTGCTAAAAAAAAAATGTGTATATATATATAAATAAATACAATAAAAAAGGAAAAAAAGAAAAGAAAATACCAAAAAAAAAAAATATATAAAGCACCTTGTAGTCTCCAAAAGTCCCCTATTTTTCAAACATACATTTTTTTTTCTTGTTTTCCCTCCTTTGTTAGCCATGACCCTAGCCTATGTTACGTCCTAATAAAAGTCCTTCCTGATTTTAGCGAGTTATAGTTTGAAGTAGAAGTTAGTTATATGGGCTAAAAAAAATAAAAACAGAAAAAATAAATTAGGTTGACTAGCATTTTGTTTAACTTAAGATCGTGTTATTTTAAGCTGGGAGCATATTCCTTTCATCTTGGTGAGAGTGTGTGATATCAATTCTTTATTATTTTCTCTCAATTTACCATTCATTGGAGTGACTATTTTTATTGGACTTAATTTCTTTGTGAGAGTGTTACTACTACTAGTGAGATTTTGGGGTTTGACGTGTCATTCTTGAAAGTAGTTGTGACAAATCTAATAGGCTGATGAATGTGGATGGTTGATGTAGGTGTGATGTTTCTTCAGATTGGAGATAATACTTATGCTTTTATTTGATTGAATAAACACGATTGTTTTAAAAAAATCATTTTTGGTTTGAATTTTTTTTTTGCTTTTTATTTGCTAGGGACTAGATATAAGCAAGTTAGAGGGGGTATGTTGAGTGTTAGAAAATGTATATTTATAAAGGAGAAAATCATGATTTTACATTTCAAGTCTTACTAACACCTTTACTTTTATGTATTTAAGTTTCTTGTGATTTAATTATGTATGTTTTATTTTAATTAATTATTTTAGGGGCATCATGACCATTTCACAATGAACGAGGGATCAGACGGCAAAACGGACATCACTTTTAAACTCAGGACAGTCGAAAACCTTAGGAGGAGCATAAAAGGAAAAATGGTATTGTTCACATATACGGAATGATGACATGGCATTGATCGATGATATTGACTGATGAGGTCTCACGATTCTATTGGACTAAAATTCTTATGTATTGTTGATCGATGACGTGGCAGCATGTTAGTGAACCAAAAATTGTGCGTACGGTACATGCATATATATAGGATTATTTACAACCAAACCGCGTTACTATTCAAACCGTGTCATTATTCAAACCGCGAGGTCAAACTGTGTCACTGTTCAAACTGCATGGTCAAACCGCGTACTGTTAACTGATGACGTGGTGAAATCCTGAGCGTTCGAATGTTTTTAATCCAATGGTCATGATTTAATCAATGTATCTATAAAAAGAGGGCTCTCCCCCCCTAATTTGGCATCCTGAATTCATTTTTAAGTTCAATTTTCTGTAATTCCTTCTCCATCTTGTATTTTCTACTTATTTTAATAAATTCTCATTTTACTCCTAATTCAATGGTGGGTAGCTAATTTTCTTTTAAGCTTGGGTTGAAGGTGAAGTCTCAACATGTGCCATGGGCTTTAATTGGCAAATTTACTTTCTCTTCCCCTCAAATTTTTGTAGATGTTGTGATTTTTTGTCGACAAATAGTAATAATCTTGTCTAGATACTACCCTTTATGAGGTGTGGAATCTCCCCTTATGATTTGATTGGCATTAATAAGAAATATTTAACCCATGGTGCATGTTGATGCGGATTTAGATACTCAAGTGCTTTATTTCAACAAATTTCTCTTTAATTTATTCTGGTCATTTTAATTTAAATTTTAGAATATTCCAATTCATTTTCACCACAAATCCATCCATCCATTTAGAAAATTAATTCTACACACAATTAAAATCTACCTCCTCGTGGAATCGACACTCGTCATCATTAATCTATTCTACAATAGATTTGTGCACTTGCGAGTTCAATCAAATTTGCACAACAATAACCACTTATACAGACATCTTTTCCTGTTGTCTTACGTATTCTTATTTTAACCCATCATAGAAAAAGAAATTACCTTTAATCCTCTACACATTAAAGGCCCACATCTTATCAGATGCATTAAAACTCATATTATCGAAATCTTAATAGATCACTTTTAATTTAGCTTAACCTTATATGACACCTTACAACACATAATTATTCACATATAAGGCCAATGTTGGGATCCAACAATACTAGAGTAAAGATTCAACAATTTTAATATTCGAAGTAGCATAGAAATCTCTTTATTCAAAACATCAATAGTAGAATGGAATTTTTCGACCTCATTTAAAGCATCTCTGTTTGTTTTCACTTTACTTTCTATTCCACTTTGAGAACATAAATTTAATAGGATTTACGTAGAGCTAAGCCACGAAGGGTGCTCAACTTAATATATGGTTATCTTTAGGGATTACCACTTTTCATGCTTAAAGATGGAATGTGAAACTTTCATTTTAGAAATCAGGAATTCGTCCTCATTTCTTTTTTTTTGCTCCAAGCTCTAACCATTTATTTGTCATCTGCTTGAAAACACGGAAATGCTCAAATTAGTCTTTGGTTCATCTTATCAGATACATTAAAACTCATATTATCGAAATCTTAATAGATCACTTTTAATTTAGCTTAACCTTAAATGACACCGTACAACACATAATTATTCACATATAAGCCCAATGTTGGGATCCAACAATACTAGACTAAAGATAAAACAATTTTAATATTCGAAGTAGCATAGAAATCTCTTTATTCAAAACATCAATAGTAGAATGGAATTTTCCTACCTCTATTTAAAGCATCTCTGTTTGTTTTCACTTTACTTTCTATTCCACTTTGAGAACATAAATTTGATAGGATTTATGTAGAGCTAGGCCACGAAGGGTGCTCAACTTAATATATGGTTATCTTTAGGGATTACCACTTTTCATGCTTAAAGATGGAATGTGAAACTTTCATTTTAGAAATCAGGAATTTGTCCTCATTTCTTTTTTTTGCTCCAAGCTCTAACCATTTATTTGTCATCTGCTTGAAAACACGGAAATGCTCAAATTAGTCTTTGGTTCATCTTATCAGATACATTAAAACTCATATTATCGAAATCTTAATAGATCACTTTTAATTTAGCTTAACCTTAAATGACACCGTACAACACATAATTATTCACATATAAGCCCAATGTTGGGATCCAACAATACTAGAGTAAAGATTCAACAATTTTAATATTCGAAGTAGCATAGAAATCTCAAAACATCAATAGTAGAATGGAATTTTCCTACCTCTATTTAAAGCATCTCTGTTTGTTTTCACTTTACTTTCTATTCCACTTTGAGAACATAAATTTGATAGGATTTATGTAGAGCTAGGCCACGAAGGGTGCTCAACTTAATATATGGTTATCTTTAGGGATTACCACTTTTCATGCTTAAAGATGGAATGTGAAACTTTCATTTTAGAAATCTGGAATTCGTCCTCCTTTTTTTTTTTTTGCTCCAAGCTCTAACCATTTATTTGTCATCTGCTTGAAAACACGGAAATGCTCAAATTAGTCTTTGGTTCATCTTATCAGATACATTAAAACTCATATTATCGAAATCTTAATAGATCACTTTTAATTTAGCTTAACCTTAAATGACACCGTACAACACATAATTATTCACATATAAGCCCAATGTTGGGATCCAACAATACTAGAGTAAAGATTCAACAATTTTAATATTCGAAGTAGCATAGAAATCTCTTTATTCAAAACATCAATAGTAGAATGGAATTTTCCTACCTCTATTTAAGGCATCTTTGTTTGTTTTCACTTTACTTTCTATTCCACTTTGAGAACATAAATTTAATAGGATTTACGTAGAGCTAGGCCACGAAGGGTGCTCAACTTAATATATGGTTATCTTTAGGGATTACCACTTTTCATGCTTAAAGATGGAATGTGAAACTTTCATTTTAGAAATCAAGAATTCGTTCTCCTTTGTTTTTTTTGCTCCAAGCTCTAATCATTTATTTGTCATCTGCTTGAAAACACGGAAATGCTCAAATTAGTCTTTGGTTCATAAGAAAATCAGGAAAGCATAATATTTTTGAAATGTTTTCAATCAAAAAGTCTTGGACTTCCTTCTAGAAAGACATGAGTCTAAGTGTTATAAAGGAGCTCCTAAAATTTCCCTAATGGTTTTATTTTTATTTTTGTATAAGTGAGACTCTTTGATGTAGAAAAGTCTCAATAATATTAGGAAGTTTCTTACCCAAATTCTCTGCTAAATATGTCAAATAAGGGTCCCTCTACAATGCCATAATTTTTTTACACCATCAATAATGTAAGAAATATGCACCATTAGATTGAATCAATAGAATATATTATATCTATTAATAAAAAAATTTATTTATTTTTAAAATAATATAGCTAGTCAACAAACCAATTAAAGAGTGATTTTGACTTTAAAAATAAAAATAATAAGAGATATGATAAAATACAATGTCTTAAGCTCTTTTATTTCAAACTGAATTCTTCAGGCATTAAGCAAGTAAGCTTCATTGCATAATGCTTATGCATCATCTTATTTCGAATAAAGATGTTATATTCATATATAATTGAAATATAAACTAGTTTTTAAAAGTTAGAAGTTGCATTAATCATGTGTCATACTAGTACAGCAATAGGAGACATATTTCAAGGTTTGCACAATAAGAGGTCTGCTCTAGCAATTGAAGAGGAACACTGGATTTGATTCCACTAAGAAAACAAATATTTTGTGTCAATATCATTGTCATAAAACCTTAGTATTTGCTCTCTCAGTTGTTGAAGTTTAAGTAGTTTACTTGTGTATTACTCTGAATGCATTGCTAGATATCGATTGGATATAATTAGTTAATTTTCTTTGGATTAATAATACTTATATTTGCAATTATTTGGTTACATATTTGCTACCTGGTAAGGGATTTTTAAATTGATTAGATGTTACTAATAAAATGTGGATGTACATCTAAACATCACAAAATTTTGACACGTTCTTTCCAGCACCTTTGTTTCTAACTTGTATCAATCAACCATTTTGACACTAAAAATAACTATTTTATCTCTAAATAAATTAAAAACCCGTTTTATTCTACAAAAGTTAAAAAAAGTATAATTTGATGTAGAGCAAGAAATTGAAGAAATCCTAATTCGATTAAAATTTATAATGTTTAGGAATGATTTAATTAATTTGTATTCTAATTTAATTAGATTTCCTATAGAGTTTCATTAATTAGGCATAGCTTATCTGAGTTATATTCCTAATTTAGGTATAAGTCTTATTAAAATAAGTTTTCCTAATCAAATTAGGATAAGCCATAACTAGTATAAATATGTGTCTTTTGTAGCTTCTACAAACATGCCTTGATTATGTGTTATTGATTATTTCTTAAAATAAGCTCAAGATTTGAGTTCAATAATATTTTTAGATCTTCAAATCTCTGTGCAAGTATTTGAGTTTAACTAATTTTCGATATTCTATGGAATCAATGAGTCTTGAGCCCCTAAATTTGTAGTATCCTTTCGAATAAACAAGAATTTAGTTTGTTCTTTTATTTCGGTATTCTTTATAATCAAGGGAATAAAATTAAACTTTCACTGCATCAATTTGGTATCAGAGCTAAAAATCCAATATTACCAATCTAACCCCATCTACCATCAACTTTTTTTTCCTTTGTGATTTTTTTGTTTAGCTTTATAAAAAAAATCTAAACAAAAATATCAGCCCTGTGTCGGCCACCGTCCAAGGCTACCGACTTTTATTTTCCATCATCTATCCAGTCTCAACCACCACCATTTGAACCAAAAAGAACTGGCTATCAAACCTCGAGAAGGCTACCATTGATTGACCACATATCATTAGAAAGTAGCCAAAACAACCACAAAAGCTGCTACCATCATTCACTATTTTTCTACTACGATTTAGCCAACACCATCACCATCAATCAACTCCTCTCCACGAGTTCAACCTTTCTCACCATTCCCCACTGCCGATTGACGAACCGATCACCAGAATCAAAGCCAATACTAAATTGTCGCCTTTCTCTCCAAGTTCTAGCCAAAACACCACCTTTTCGGATAAACTACCACCGCCATCATACTCACCAACCCTAAATCTTTAGATTCATCTATCCTTGTCTAATTTTTTTACCATTATCACTAAAAACCCCGTCTTTTACTTATTTACACTTTTGGCCTAGTACTTTCTTCTATTTTAGTATTGCCCTTTGATTTTCTGATCTTATCAAAACACCCAAACACAAAAAAAGAAAAAGAAAAAAATAGAGTGAGAGAGACAAAGAGAAAATAGATAAAAGAAAGAAAAAATTGAATCATGAAACTACAACGTTGTTGTGATGATTTCATCTTGAAAGAAGATGTTTTAATTAGAATGTTGAGGATTTTGCATTCAATTATTCAAGATTTAGAGAAATTTTGAAATAGAAAATCTTTACACATAAAGCACATATATGGATTTTACGAAATTGTTCGTGATGATGCATGCTATGAGGAAAATGAGAAAGACTGTGAACTTGTTTCACTTGACAATATTATTCCTTCCAAGAAGAGTATTAATTGGTCATTCATGTCTACAATAAATTGTCCACACACAAACATTGATTTGGATCATCGACCGAAATTCAATGACTATTTTGACATTATGGAACAATAAGAGGTAATTGTTCATACATCTTTTGATCTTGTGGAGCAAAAAGAGGTAGTTGTTGATACAATCTCTTTTTGTTCTTTGGATTTGCCAAAAGATAACAAAAAAAATTTGATATTTCTCAACAGTTAGTGGATTATGAGAAAAAATCATTTTTCCTCAACTATGTTGAAGCTTGACGAGAACAATATGACAAGGTATTATTAAAGAAATTGTTGATAGAAGAATTTATTTTACGCTATTGGATTGATTGGATGAACATCATTACAAAAGTTGGAAAATTTAAAGTTCGTTATCTACATTGAAGCTCTGTTTTGAAAATTAATCCTTATACGCATGAAGATGTTCTTAGAGACTACAATATGCAAAATTCGAGGACGAATTTTCCCATCCTGGCAGGAATGATTCAGAGCAATAAATTAAAAAAAAAAACTCCTAGTTAGATTGAAATTTATAATATTTAGGAATGGTTTAATTAATTTGTATTCTAGTTTAATTAGGTTTCCTATAGAGTTTCATTAATTAGGCATAGCTTATTTGAGTTATATTCCTAATCTAGGTATAAGTCTTATTAAAATAATTTTTTCTAGTGAAATTAGGATAAATCATAACTAGTACAAATACGTGTCTTTTGTACCTTCTACAAACAGGCATTGATTACTTGCTATTGATTATTTCTTGAAATAAACTCGAGATTCAAGCTCAATAATATTTTTAGATTTTCACATCTCTGTGTGAGTATTTAAGTTTAGCTAATTTTCAATAATCTACGGAATCAATGAGTCTTAAGCCCCTAAATTCGTAGTATTCTTTTGAATCAAGGTGAATTTAGTTTGTTATTTTATTCTGGTATTCTCTAAAATCAACGGAATATTCTAAACATTAAACTTCCACTGCATCATAATTACAAGAATACCCCTCATTCAATAAAAAAAATCTCAAAATCTAAGTTGATAATTTTTAAATGAAATTAGAATTATAAAAATTAACATCTTGTAATTATAATTTCATTTAATTTTTGTAATTAAATTAAGTATTACGAGATTTACAAATATTAACACGAAGAGAAAAGCTCCCTATAATTATTGTAAGCTTCCATTTAAATAAATGTTAAGAAACTTCCCTATATAAATTAAATGAAATTAAAATTAAAAAATTAACATGATAATTTTAAATGATATTATAATCATAAAAAATTAACATATTGATTTGAGATTTACTTATTTTATTAAATTTAGGGGTATTCTTATAATTATAATTTTTTTATTTTCCTAAATTTTGTAGAATTAAATAGTCGTTCAATTCATTTCGGGGTAAAATGGTTATTTTTTTAGTGTCAAACTAGTTTATTAATACAAACTTAAAAGTAAAAGTAGTGCAAAAAACCTATTAAATTTTTGATGTGGTTAGATGTACATAGGACAAAAGAATGGTTGTGCATCGATAATTTTCCTTAAATAAATTAAAACTTTTTAATCAATTAATTTTTTCATATATTAAATTACATTAAATGAATGACACGATTGAAACACTTAAATTCAAGAGTCCACAATAGTCCCACCATCAATACTGTAAAAATACATATAATATCATAGAGAAATCCTTCACATAATTATATAAATAAAATAAAGGTGGAGAATAACACTATTCAAACCAAATAAATTTACCTAAAAAACTTCTCTATCAGGGAAAAAATACGATCATCAAGAACAACTAGATAAAATTTATTGTGCGAAAATTTATCTCAATCATGTCACATTCTTCTAGAATATTTATGTTAGATCAAATTCCAATTTCATGCACAAAAATATCTTACTTAGAGTCTGAAAGGAATAATGCTAAGAAGTTTTGGGTCCTATCCATATTCTCTAAAGAATATGTCAAACAATTCTATAAAAAAATAGAGGTGGAGAATAACATAATTCATACAAAATAAATTTGCAGGAAAAACTTTTCCATCATAAAAAAGCACGGCTATAAAAATTACCAAATAAAATTTACTGTGCCAAAAATTATTTCAATCAAGTGACATTCTTTCATAATTTTTATATTAGATCCAAATCCCAACTACATGCACAAAATAAAATATCTCTCTCATAAAAAGTCTTAAAGGAATAATGTTGGGAACCTTTGGTTCCCACAAAGTTCTCTGCAAAATATGTCAAACTAGTATATAAACAAAATAAACGTAGAGAATAACATTAGTTATACAACACAAATTTTACATGAAAACTTCTCTATTAAAGAAAAAATATGACCATCATGAGCAACTAGATATAGAATTCATGTAAAAAATTATTACAACCAAACCATATTCTTCCAAAAAAAATTTCGTACATCCAGATCCCAATTACATACACAATATTTGTCACTCATGAAACTCGGCAAGAAATAATGTTGGAAAGTTTTCATTTCCCACCTAAATTCTCTGCAAAATACGTCAAACAAGCATATAAACAAAATAAAGGTGGAGAGTAGTACTAGTCATACAAAATAAATTTTACATGAAAAACTTCTCGATCAGAGAAAAATACAGCCGTAAAAAATGACTAGATATATTCATCATGTGAAAAATTGTTACAACTATATTCTCTCAATATTATTTTCTTAGATCATCCCAATTACATACACAAAATTTCTCACTCATAAAATAATATTACACAATCTCACAAATACTTTTGCATACTTTTAACTAGATTGAACAACTTCATATTTTGTGAATGTTAAGAATTGTCTTAATATTATGATTGAATACTTATCTGTCAGCTTACGGATCACTGGGATTTGTCTAACATCATTTCAGGGCCAAAGTCTCAGGTTGGAATCCCTTAATGTTCTAGTCAGATAATATTATTATTAGACTCATACTTTAAACTATTGGGCTCTTGCTTTAATACTTTGAGAAATTTCTACTCAGACAATACAATACCATTGTTAGACTTTTACTTTTAGGGTTTTGTGGTAAACAATTCCTCTATCCGTACGCAACTTCATTTGCTAATTTCATCTAACCAATAACATCTTAACAATTACATTTCTGCCATATATGTTTGCTTCCGATGCTATCAATTTATTATTCATCGATGTCGTTGGTGCGGACCAAATCATGCAACTGCCAGATTAGCTTGATGACTTGGACCAATATTTTCTGCAAGTTTATCGCGCCTTCCGCCCCATAAACAATGCATACTGATCAAGATGCCATTCGTGCAAACTTTTGCCCAGGAAAGACAAAAACATCAAGCAAAGCTAGTTGTCATGCAAGATTTATTAAAAGATATATACAACGATCCTTTCTTATATTCAAAGTTTTACTTATTTTTTGCTTACAATATAATCCACTCAAAAGTGATTAATTAAGCTGAATAACTAGATAGATGCTAAAAAATTATAAGAAAAGGAGATAAACAACAATGATGAATGTGTGTGTATGCGCGCGTGTGTGTGTGTGACAAAATGCTTAATATATTGGCTACAAACTATAATATGGGACTAAATGGCAATAGGTACAACATGTAGAGGTTGAGCCTTCTGAATGGTGAGGCCAAATTTCTCTTCCATGTCCATGTTCTCGTCTTCAAGCTTCCAATCAAAAGAGTTAATAAGTGAACCGAACATTAGATGTAACGTTCTGAATGCCAATGGTAAACCAGGACAAATACGCCGCCCAACTCCAAAGGGGATCAACTCAAAATTCTGGCCTTTGAAATCAACATTTGACCCCAAGAACCTTTCGGGCATATAAGAGCATCTCCAAAAGACTTTTCAAATAAGATTCTACTTCTTATTTGAAAAGTCATATCAATATTAAACAATCCAAAAAACACGTTAATTTAAATTCTTCAAATAAGATTTGTTTCTCACTCTTCAATATTGTCGAGTGAATTTCTCCCTCTTCTATTAATATTTTATTATTATTTATTGAAAATATAAGATTACAATAATTATTATTTATGTTTCTTTTAAAAAATATAATAACAATACAATTTGATAGTGGGAAATATTTGATTAAAATAATATTAATTTATCCTTATTTGGTGAGTCTTTTGAAGGGGATTATATTTTTCTATATACTTATTTGCCACATTAGTAAGCAAATTAAAATTTGAAGAGTAAAATTTAAAGATTCTTTTGGAGATGCTCTAAGAGTGAGGATTATGCCACGTGCTTTCATATCTGCCAATAGCCCATATATTGAAAAAAACTTGTGCACCTTTTGGTACTGTGAAGCCTACATTATTAACATCTTTTGAGGCTTTGCGGGGGATTAATAAGGGAGCTGCTGGGTGCAACCTAAAAGTTTCTTTAATAACTGCTTGTAGATAAGGTAACTGCGTGATGTCAGATTCCTCAATTAGGTTGCCTTTGCCAACTGTTTGTTCTAGCTCCAATTTTGCTTCCAATAAAGCTTCAGGGTCGTGAAGTAGCTCTGCCATTGCCCATTCCAACGTAATTGAAATTGTGTCATTCCCCGCAATAAACAAATCCTGTTATATGAACTCTATTAATTAACTTTTAATTTGTACTATAAATTAAGAAAAATAAAAAGAAAAAGAAAAATTACCGCAAACAAGTGCTACACTTTTATCTTGGATAATATTGAGGAGAGTATCTAATATATCTTTACATTCGGTAATAATACGGCAACCATGTTCTTGTCTTTGCTCCAATCGTTGATCAACCAAGCGATCAAGCACCTTGAGCATCTTGCCAGCATAAAGTGTGCTGCGGCGCCTTATCCCCTGCAGGTCAAGCACTTTTAGTAGAGGAAAATGGTAGGACAAGTTAGGCTTTCCTGCTTGTTCCATGGTACGACAAACTATATTCTTAAACTCTCTGTCTTTCGGATTAAGCAAATCAATAGAAAAAATTGTGTTGGATAACAAGTTTAGTGAAGAATTGAAAGCACCTTGGCCAACATCGATTGCTTTACCCGCACGGCAATTTTCTTCAACATAAGCAAGAAGGTCTTTGATTTTGTTGCGCAGGAGGTCTTGATTGGCATCGAGTTTCTGATCAGTGAAAATATGCGTGTTGCATATTTTTCGAAGGTTTTTCCACAGAGCCGAGACTTGCATCCAGACCAAACTGAATTCGGGGCGCCGGTAGGTCTTTGACATGATTCCTTCAGGGACCTTCCGATCACAGAATGATAAATTATGATTTTGAAGGATTGCTTTAGCAAGCCTTGGAGAAGAAACCACTATTGCGGTCACCTGGCCAAGTCTTAGACTCATTATGGGGCCCTAAATCTTGGCAAGCTTGGCCAGTGACTCGTGAGGTTTACAACCTAGTTCCAGGAGGTTTCCGATCACAGGATAAGGCCTCGGTCCCGGTGGAAGCCGTTTGCGTCGTCCTCTGGAAATGAAACTTAAAGCCATCACCCAAACCAATGTGAATACAAGCCAGAATATGCAGCTAATTAACAGATCCATCTTTGAATTGAATTAATATTTTTATTTCTCTTTATTAGAAGCTCTCATCCGGATCGTCCCTTCACTTTCTTTTGTAGTAGCAGCTGGATTCTGGAAGTGGCTTTCGCTACTATTTCAAACACATAATTAAATAAAATTTTTCGTGTCAGGTCACTTTCATATGCTGGCTTCTTGAGCTATTTGGCCTTCCTAAAACATTAGCATATATTTTGAGTAGAAAGGTCCATAGTGCTTGATCGCATGAGCTTTCAATTGGAGTTGTTACCAATTCCGCTGGGGATGTAAAAAATACCCCTCGTGTCGGGACTCGGATGGATTCGGAAAATGCGGGCTGAGTAGTACCCGGCCTGGGGATGAGGTTGGGCACCACTTGATAAGTCCAAGTTCTAGCATGGAAAATAATTTTATAAAAGAAATTATAAAATATATATTATTTAAAATAAATATATTTATTTGGTCAATTTATTACATGTATTTAAAATTTTAGACATTGAAAGTTCATATTTTGAAGCTCAATTTCATTAAAACAAAATATAAAAATTATAAAATACATCATAAATAATTACAATATTTTGAATTGGAGTTATTCCCCATTCCCACTTTCCCTACAAATAATTACATGACGTCCACAAGGCTGCCAACGAATGTGGAAAAATCATATAAGGGCAATATTGAAATTTTACGAGTCAATTATCAGAAACGCAATGAAATATTACTTTTTCATAGTTAAAAATAACAAAGTATTAATTTTTCATAGTTATCTGTAGAAAAATATTAGAAGTCAATAATTGTTGTAGTCGTTTGCTATCTTGAAATATGTGAAGTAATAAAAGGACAATAATCATTAATCTTTAATTAGCATGAGATATGAATTTAGAGTAATAAGTTTTTTTACTTATTATTATCTCAGATTTTAAATAGATTAAATAATTTTAACATTTATCCATACAATTTCAGTGGTGCAACTAGGGTAACATAGTTTTATCCTATAATAAGGTTAAAAATTTATCTTGATGGAAATAAATTTTACATGGACTCAAATGGCTGTTTGTTTTTTGACTTATATAAAACTTAAAAATTATTTTAGTTTCAGTCATTTAGTTGTTTTAGGACTAGTTTGATAATGTTTTAATTTTTTAAAAATTATTGTTAGTTGTATTGTAAAAATAATTAGTTGTAAAGAGAATTAGTTAAACGTCTTGTAAAATTTATTTTTAAAAGTTCTGTGATTTTTCAAAACAGTCATATATGTTTAGTTAATTTTACTATTGAAATGCTGTAAAAATGTAAAATAATTGAATTGAGCATAATTTTGAATAAAATTTATTTACACATTTATATATATGTATATAAAATATTTTTATATACAATCATTTTTTTAACCGTTGCTCTATTTGTTTTAGTGTTTAAATTTTAAATATTAAAATAGAATAATATATTGATTAACAATTTTTGAAAAAATAGTATTAGTTGTAACGAAAAAAGATAAATGCATAAAAGATGAAAGAAAAATATTATTTTATCAAAATAAAGAGAAAAAAAAAGTTTGTATAATAAAGGACAAAATTTTGTTTCTTATTTTATTTGTGATGTTCATATTTGATATTAACATTTTCATATCTATTGTCACTTATCTCAACTTTATTACTTTGAAAACTCCCAAAATATTATTTTCTCCCCAATTTCCATGTTTGACATTCTTGTTCCATTCAAGTACTTTATTAGATGTTTACATTGTACTCATGTTAATGTCCCATAACCAGTCGATATATGCTTTTAGAACATCTATTGAACACAAAGAAGACCCAGTTAAAACCACTTCCCCTATCTTGTCCAAAATTTAGAAATTGAACTCTATCTTTAAACCCATAATTCCATAATCCAAGGAAGAGAGGGAGAGTGGAACTCTATCCTCAAAGCCCATGAAATCGAAATCCATAGAAAAGGAGTTTGATCCCTATAAAACTCTCAAGGGTGCCAATGGTAAGGAACTTTGAAAAAACTCTCCTATCTCAATCTAGACATTATCTCAGGGATTGAACTTTGAAAAAACCTTCTTCCTACTCCATCCTATCATTTCTTATTTTTGTTTTTTCTTACTTAAGGGGAGAGTTTGCTCTTACATTTTCTTTGTTCATTTTTTACACAAAAATCATATACCCTATTTTTCCTATGAAAACTTGTGATATCGACTTGAATGATAGACTGTTAATACTGGACAAACTTTTGATGCCTTTGACCATTTTTGTGTTTGCAGGTGCTAGCCAAGGTTGGATTCGTGGTCGCCATTTCCTGTTTAGGCTGCCAGGTAAGGGAAAAAATCGTCTCTCCATATAAATAAATTCAAATATTGGTGTTTGGATCTGATTAGTAGCCCACACACTCACACGAGTAGATTTTGGCGTCAACATCATTATATGCTCTTCTATGTATCCTAAATAAAATCCTTTCAATCTCTTGTTTTCTTACCTCCTTACCATGCGACTGATGATGCCAAACAAAGAAGGAGGCAGCAATGACAGTAGCTAGATTGGAAGTGAACAACTCAAGACAACAGCAGCTGGAAGCCTAGAACGAGGAAGTAAATCAGCTCAAGGAACAACTGGAAGCTGCAACATTGGTGAACTTGAACGAAATTGATAGTGGTAGTAACATGTGGTGTGTGTGAGTGAGTGTGTCTAGGCTCTATGTTGTGGTTGTAGAGCGCAAAAGAAAATAAGAGTTTATTAAACAATGGTATTGGAAAATTGGGGAGAAATAACGAGAATAGTTTGAGAGTGAATCTCAATGATCGAAAAATTAGGGATTTTAGTAATTAAGAAAGAAAGATGGGCTAGTAATGCAAAAGTTACCTTTCTTCTTTATTTATAATTAATGTTTTATCTAAACCGTTGGATTCATTTAAAATGAATCTGATGGTTAAATTTCAATTTTGATGTGGTACCCAGGACTTCTGTCCCTGCATTAGTGGCCATATAAATAATATGTTAATTTTTAAGTTTTTGATATCTTTTTGGCTTTTATTTTTTAAAAAATAAAAATTGTTTTATCTTTTTGAATTTTCTGCTGTACAAAACTCCTAGGTATTTAGTTTGTGTTTGTGGATATATGCAAGAGCTCTAAAGGAGTTAAATGAAGCAATAGATGCCTTAGATTGATATTTTGAGTAAGTTAAAACACATAGAGAAGGCAAAAGAGGTGCTTGGTAAAATGAAAAGAGAACATTTTGTTAGAAGCATAGGAAACAACAGAAGATTTGTAGAGAATGAATAAGGTTTATAGAGAAGTATAGGATGAGTTATGGGATTATGATTGGTACATATTGTAATACTATGAAGTATAAATGATCTGAATAGATGTTGACTGACATATGCGTGTTGTTCTATGTTTGCTACAACAGTTTGTCTTAATTGTATTTATTTTAATTTCCTATTTTGGTTTATCACCCATTTAGTAGATATTACCTAAGAATGAGCCTAAAAAAGGTCTAACTTAGTGGATAAAATTAAGACAATACTTGATTTTAGATTGGGTTTCCGAAATTGAGTTAATCTCGATTTGAATAGGGTCATTGTAGTCACCATTTGCAGTCACCATCTCATGTGCAGTTAGTTGGTGGGACGCAAAGGGTTGCTGCATAAGGTTGAGATGGGTTAAGGGAGAGATGAACAACCTTTGGGCGACAACAACAGCCAAAATGCCAGCGACAACATGGCGGTTGGTTTGTAGCAACAGGTGAGAGGTTAAATCATCACAAGAAAGTGGAGGCACTTGAGATAGAGGCTACTGTGACTACTGGAGGTTGCCAGTAGGGGGGAGGGTGTTCCAGCAATAACTGGTGACCACCACCTGCAGCTAGTGGTGCCATGACAGCGGCCGAAGCTTGAAGGAAGAGAAGCAGCTAGTTGAGAGAAAACAAGACAGGAGAATGGTTGAGTTAAAAGTTATCATTTGTAAGTTCTTTAAATTTAAATCATTTATTGAAAAGATGGGTTACCACTACGCTATGGCCTAAGTGACTGCTTTAAAGTTACTTTTAACCAAATTTTGTCAATTACGAAGTAATTAAATCATGTTTTCTGAATTTAAAATGATTTGGGAAGTAGTAAGTAAAATGAAGCAAAATGGGTTGCTAAATAAACACACGTTTAGTGTGATTTTCGAGAGATATGCCAGAGCTTAGAGCAGGGAGAGATAATGAGGCAATAGATGCTTTCAACAAATTGTAGAAGTTTAGATTAAAGCTACAGAATTATGGATTTTTAATAAAATGATTGATATTGGAGCATGTCAAGACACGCATAGAGGATTTGATATTGGAGAAGATTTCATGAGGCGAAAACATTTAAAAAGGATTAATGGAAGAAATAAAGGTTTCCGAATGATGAATTTTATTGAAAAGTCTGAATTAATAAAAATAAGATTTTGGGTAGCGATAGTAATGGGCACCGCTCACTGTGAGTTTGCCAATACCAAACTTGCACCCACACAAAACATAAATCATCAAACTGTAAGTTTTAAATTTTTTTTTCAAGAAAACCCACATTTAAAATCACAATATATTCAATATGCAAATTTATAACAATGACCTAAAATAGAAAAATTGCACATAAAACACTCAATTCTAAATTTAATCAGTGTAAATGAAAAATTAAAATTGCAACATCAATCCAACAATTACTCAAATTTAAGTACGAAATACACAAGTCCATCAAAACTCAAAGTGCTTTCAATTAATTTAAAAGAAACCACAAACTAGTATTCAAAATTAATAGTAGCGGAGGCACCAACAACAACTACATAATTAGTAGTGGTAATAATTATAGAATCATTGGTGAAGTTAACAATAAGAACAATAGCTGCAGAATCAACAATGGCGGTGGCTGTAGAATCAGCAGCCTCTACAGCAGCTGTAATAGTACGACACAATTGTCGATAGATAAGGGAGTTCAGCGTTGGCTGTTTGGATTGAGAAGGGGTTTAGCAGCAGGGTGGTTGAGCAACTCACTATCACGACTTAAGGTAGATGATAGATCAGATTCCTTTAGTTTACTTTAGACGAGAGATTGACTGAAGAAGTAAATGGACTTTAGGGCTTACGTACTATAGCTGCACACCACGTTTACACACTTTATTTTTTTTAGGTCTGCATATTTTTTTGATAAAAATTTAAAAAAATATTGAAAAAAATGCAGTTTGGTGGATATCCATATTTAGCAAATATCAAACCCACCTGCAACCTAGTTCGGGTTTTCATTTGTGATATCAAAGTTGCCTGCAACCTATAAAATTAACCACAATAGGTAGGGTTTGGGTCGATATGCGAGTTTACGGGTAACATTGCCATCTCTAGTTTTAGGCTCCTTTATATATTAACCCTAAATATTGCGAATTTATCAAAATAGGTAAATTCAATATATTATTTTATAATAAAATTTTCCTATCTTAAATAAGAAATCCAAAACAAATAGCACCTAAATCCATTATTTAGAAAGAAGATAAAAATCCTAAAAGAAATAGGAAAAATGGGAAAACATCTTAAAACTAAAGAAAAAAAAAGGAAAGAAATGGAATCTCTAGCTCGACTATAAGGCAGAATAGTGCAACCATCAAAATGGTATATTATACGCCTAAAATGAACACATATATCACAAGTTATAACCTCTGGAAAGTACCTTGCTCGTCCTATGCAACCAACCTACGTCAATCCCACTTACTTAGAAAAGAACACGTCTTTAACTTTGGCTCATACAACTCCTCATCATCTAGATGATATTCAAATAGATCAACCATGTTGAAAGTATGAGAGATATTTCAATTATCCAATAGCTGGAGCATATAAGCATTATCATTTTCCTTGCCACTCAAAATGGATTGTATTTTTGCTTATCCAACTTTGTGCGAATACTAGGAAAATGACTATGATGCAGATGAACCATCACCAAATTACCTTCCTGAAATACTTTCTTGTATTGGTGCTTATCTGTGTCAGCCTTAAACTTAGCATTGGTAGCCTCCAAGTTGTTAGTCTAAAGGGCTACACATAATGTAATTTTGATAATAACAAACATGTGTCTTAAGTGATTTAATAAATACTGTATTTCACATTTTCACTAATATTTGCATGATAATATTTATGCAAATGAATCAAGTGAAATCAACTTCAAGACACTCAATGGATAATGGCAAAATCAAGAATAAAGTTTAGAGCTCAACAGATAAATTATTGCGATAAATTCTTGTAAAGCCGGTATGATTTAATTGATGCATGATTGAGCATTTGAGAAGCTCAAGAGATTAATTTAAATAGTTTTCATAAACTAAAAAGTTTTATTTTTATAAGATAGAGTATTTGGACTTAAATGAAAAGTTTTGCAATCTTTGAATTTAATAAGTATTATTTTGAATTCCGAAGTTGGACCTTTTTGTAAATATTTGAAATATTTTGGGACATACTATAATTTATGAAAGTTTAAGGACCCGAATGTAATTCAAACATTTGAAATTCAAAATTGGAGTGAGCGGCTAACCACCTGAAAAAAATTTCATATTTTCAAATTTTGAATTAAAGTAAAAATTTTTGAGCACTTTGAAATTTATAAATATTATGTAAAATTTTGGAAATGACCTTTTTGAAAAGTTTATTATATTTTGGAACATAGCATAATTTCAGAAAGTTTTGGAAATGACAAGCATTATTTATAAATTCTAAAATTGAACATGTTTGCAAAGTTTTATGATGTTTTGGGCAACAATATAATTACAGAGAATTTTAGGTAAAAACATAATTTTGGTGAACAGTATTACTGTAGCAAAATTCAAATCTAATGGTAACTTCACTGTTACAAGCGGTGAACAGGATAAATTAAGCGACTAGCCACTTGCTCGCTGGAATTTTCCTATAACAGCTAGTTTTTAGCTTTACCTATGAAAACTCAACTCAAACTTCAAATTTAAGACTAATGCAAGCATAAACAAGATCATATAACATATATTGAGCTTCCATTTCACAAATAATCATTTATTGAATCATTATTGAGCTATAATTTGTTTATCCACTCTTAAAGAGAGTTTCATTATTGTAATTTTCATTTCTCATAAAATTGTGAGTGAAGAGATACTTGGAGTGAAGAGATTAGGGAGATAATCTCTTGATTGTAAAGGTCCATTGACACCTTGAAAGTTAATTGTAAATATTTGAAATCTTGGGAGATTTGGATAGTGAAATTCTCAAGTCGGGTGAACTTGGAAGCGTGGACGTAGGCGGGGATTGCCGAACCACGTAAAAATTTATGTGTTTGTTTTTCTCTTCTTTACTCTTTTATTATTATGCTTGTTTGAATTTATTATTTTTTATTTCATTGAAGTGTTAGATTGATTTGTTGTGCGAATTGAATTGTATAAATTTTAAAATCCCAATAACCCCCCTCTTGGGTTGCGTAACTTGCATTTCACAAGTAAGCATATACCTCAACATAAATATGCAATGCCTTTTCTACTACATCATCTGTTGCTTTGTTTCCTCCAGGTATCATTGGCATGAGAGCCAGATCATAAACTTGACATGAGAAACAAATGTAAATGATCTCAAAAAGGGTCTTGTCAGTAGATATTTACCATTTTGTTATAAGTGAACTCTACCTAAGAGAAGGCAGCTTCCTAGTTCCATTGCTCATCACCATAAGCACAGTGTAATATGTTACCTAATGTATGATTGAGTACCTTTATTTGACCATGTCTAGGGATGAAAAGGGCTGCTAAATTATAATTGTGTATTGAACTTATCCTAGAGACAACGTCAAAGCTTACCAATAAATTTCACATCCTTATTCGAAGTAATAGTATTTGGAATACCACGCAAATGCACAACTCTCAAAAGAACAAATACTCAACTGTAACAAAACCTTCAGTTTTCTTACAAGTAATAAAATGCATTATCTTAAAAAGCCTTGTTACCACAACCATTACGAAATCTCAAGGAGTCCTTGTTCGAGACAACTTCAATACAAAATCATGGATAGATCTAACAAAATATTCTCTAGAACAAGCAATAACGTGTATAATCCCATGTTCAGCATATGGCAAATCTGATACCTCTGACAATCTTGCACACATATTTATTCAAATGTTGCCAATAACATCACTCTTCCACAAGTGCTTCTGTCTTATCTCTACCAATATAACTGCCCAATTCTTTTTCATGCAACTCAAAGATAATTTGATCCCTTAAATAACTTTTAGGCACATATAACTAATTAGCCTTGAATAATACCCATCTTGAATGAGAAAATCCTCTACATTATGAAGGTTGACACATTAATCCCCAAAAATGAACAAAGTCTTCATCCTTAGCATATAACTCTTTTAAGCACTCAAAACTAGTAACCTTATTGACTAGAGTTACTAGTAAAATTGCTCGCCTGCCTACTGAATCCACCACTTTATCTCGATGCCTAGATTTGTGCTTTAGAATAAAAGTGAACTTTTGCATATAGGTCATTGATCTCTCATGCAACTTTGATCTTGCTAGCTGTTAAAGTACTTTAATACTTGATGGTCATTATAAAACACAAACTTCTTCTGAATCAAGTAAGGCCCCCATGATTTTGATGTCTTAAGGATTGCATAAAACTCTTGGTCATAATTAGACCACTTTTGCCATGCTTCTTTCAACTTCTCGCTCATATACTCAATTAGTCATTCCTCTTGAGAAGGAAAAAAATTAATACCTTTACCAGAAGCATCACATTTGACCTCAAACAATAAGTTGATGCTAGGCAAGACTAGCATAGGAGTAGTTGACAACTTCTCTTTTAATAAAGCAAAGCTTGTCTCTTGCTCTTTTCCCCATTTAAACATCTTTTTCTTTAAACGCTCTATAATAGGAATGGTTGTAATCTAAAACTGTGAGTAAATCTCCTATAAGACTTTTTCTAGCTAATGAAAATGTCTAATTTCAAGCATTGTCTTGGGTATAGTCCATTATCTAATAGCTTGTATCTTCAACTTAATGGATCGAATCCCATTAACATTAATTATAAAACCTAAAAAATCCATGTTACTCTGCAGAAAGCTTCACTTTTTTAGATTATTGTAAAGTTTATTTCTCCGCAACATTTCTAAACCTATTATAAAATGTTCTAAGTGTGTCACCATATCAACAAAATAAACCAAAATATCATAAAAATGCATCACATCAAATTATAGGAAAATGGTTTAAGAACCCGATCCATTAGGCACACAAAGATACTAGACATATTTAATATTTCAAATGGTATAACTAACCACTCATACAACTTTTTTTTTATATTATTTTAAACTCTATCTTTAGCTCATGACTAGGCTTAATTCTAATATAATGATATCCATTGCACAAGTCTAACTTTGGGGAAAAACTCAAGCACCATTTAACCAATCTAGCAGATCTCGAAAAGATTAGAATAAGAAAAATGGTACCTTACCGTAAACTGGGCAATCCACCTATTGTAAACAAAGCTGGTATAGTACATGGACTTATACTCTCATGAATCAATCCTTTCCGCAATAACTCATCAACTAGTCCTTGTAATATTGCATGCCCGTGAGGGCTTATTAGATAGTAATGCAAGTTAGGCAACTCAAACTAAGAATTAGGTCTCTATGATACCGTATATCTTATTAATGATGGCAGCTATCTACCATCTCTAACGACGTAATATAAGCAAACTCAGCTAACAATGGATGCATTACTTCAGGATAATTTTTACACAAAATTATTTTTCCTTCTCCAACTTCTTTCAACCATATCATCTTCCAAATGACTTTTGACAATAGCAAGAAAGTTTGTTCATTTAGCCTTAGAATTCTTCTTTCTGTTCGCTAAATGTACTAAGCAAAATTTCTATTTATTCCACCAAAACTCATGCACATTACTCTTTCCTCCATGAATTGCATCAACATTGAACTGCCAAAGTCTAGTAAAAAAATAGATGACATGCATTCATATCCCCCACAATGTACACCACATCACTCTTATAAATCTTCTCAATGAAGAAAGGAATACGACACACCTCTGTTACTAGTGTTTCTCTTCTCTTCTTTATCCACCCTATTTGTAAGGTGCTAAATGTTTTTCTATTGCAAGTCCTACCACCTCGACTAGTGCCCTTAGAACTATGTTCTAGCTACTGCTAGTTGCACGCCTTATTGTTGTTGTTACCATGTGTCAAAATCTTTTTGAGCTCGTTATCCTCTTAAAATTTTAGTGCTAATAAAATCTTTTCCCCAATACAATTTAGCATATTTCCTTCATCTGCTTCCAAACTTAAAGCTTTTTCGTTATCCCCATTCTCAATGTTGTCTACCTCTACCTCGCTAATTGCAACCTCTAACAAATTCAAATTTTTAGGATGACAATCACTCGATTAGTGCCCTAGTTCCTACATTTCAAACACTTGTTTAGAATAAAATTTGCTTATGGGTTATTCTATATCTATGGTTGGTACTGCCACTACTTAGGCGGCTGCTACCTAAGCTGTTGTTATAGAGTTTGTTGTGTTTGACTACTTGCAACCCATGTTTTCTGTATGTTTTCAACGTCAATACTACTTAGTCGATTCTACAAATCCGTAAGTTGTTACGATTGAATTCTAAAAATAGCTCTATGATTTTATTCTTCCAACTTCTTTGCCCTAGCAACTGCCAAACCGCATCTATAATCTCATCTTATATCTCTTATTTCAATCTACCAATATACTTCGTACCTGTGCAAAACTCTGGATTATCCAAATCAATTTTGGTGCGTAAATGATAAAAATGTTTTTTTTTTAACTTTCATTGACATTATGATTTCCGTGCCTATAGTTCTGATATTTCAAATACAACTGCTACTGGTAAGTTTTTGGTAGGAAATGCTCTTTTATCATCTTCTGCATTTTAAGCCATGATTAGATAACTGACTTTCCTATAATTCTTCTTCAATTCTATATATGTTGACACAGTGCAGAAGTTGCGATCTTCAACTAAAATGCCACAAGCTTGATGTGCTTGTTTTAAAAAATCTCTAAATATTTAAAGAAACTATCTACTTGTGATATCCAATCTGAAAATTTTTTAACATGCATCCTACCATAAAAATCTAAAATGTCAATATTAATCTTATAATCTGAACTCTTTCTACACTTTCTATCATCATCTATAGATTCATCTTTTTACAAGTCACTTCTTAAATCTTTGCATGTGCACGATGGCATTTGCCTCACATATTCTAAATTCTAAGATACTACCTTATGATTGAGGCCCTAAAGCCCTGTTTCACGATTGACGCCCTGGGGTAACTTTTTACGATGATAATCTCGAGGCTTTACTCCTTGAATTACTTCCTCACATTTAACTCTTTCCTATTGTTCTTTATTTCTTTGTTATTGGCCATAGAAATCGTAACTCCATTGCCTCTAATCCCATGTTACAGCTTTCCTCAATGTCTTACAAGATTGCTTCTCTGGCCATCTATTTGATAGTTGTTGAGTACTCGAGAATGTATATTTATAAAGGTAAAATTTTCATTTTGATCTCAAAGTCTCATTAACATTTCTATTTTTTATGTATTTAAGTCATTTTTTTAATTATTTGTGCTTTGTCATAGTTTAAGGATTATTTCAGTCCATTACCAAATTTGAGCATTTATGCATAAGATACCCAAGTATAACTGCTAGGTGTTTTGAGTTACAAATCTAGTGTGCTAAATTATCTCCCATGATTCTATTGCTTAGGAAACAAAGACTCATACAATCATTTGAATAATTTTCATACTGTTTGCCAAATATTTAAATATGAAAATGTTTTAGATAAACACGTTAAGCTAAGATTGCTTCCATTATCTCTAAAGGATAGAGCTAGCTCTTGATTTAATCCATTGCCTACTAATAGTATCACGTCATGGGAATAAATAAATTTTCAAATAAATACTTCCTAATGCAAAAAACTAACTCTATTTCCAGGGAAATCTTAGAGTTTGCTCATATAAAAAACAAGTGATTTTCCAAAGCATCAGAGCGATTCAACGGGCTACTCTTGAAGTATCTACATCATGTGAATGAGAAATGACACGAATGTCAATACTTCTTGAAGGAACTATTGCTATATGTGCAAGAATTGTTAATAATAACAAGTAAAAGTGAGCTAATGTCCAAAAGTGCGTAACAAATTTGGGATTTCTTCCAGTAACAAATGAATAATTCTCAACAGTAAAGCCGATCATTTAGAAATATGAAAAAAATTAAGGAAGTAAATAAGCTCCACATTGGCGAAACAAGATCGAATATAAAAGAAGTCAAAGAAATAGTCAACGGATTTTCTCACTAAATAACAACATTAACTACAACCAAATCAACAGAGCCACATGCCTACAATAAATTTGACTATAAGTCAATACCCAGATTAAGCCAATGCCATAACTATGACAAGAAAGCAGTTGAACTACAACCTTCACTCTAATACTTATAATCTTAGATGTAGAAACCACCCCAACTTTTTATGGTTTAAAGGATACCAACAAAATGGAATAACAGCTCTCGCTCCACCAGTACAATTGGTTTATTAGGCTCCCTAATTTTCTCATCCACAATTAAAAAGTACAATTTCGAATAAGAACTACTCACAATCTAGACCATAGGAAGAGGTGCTCTAGAATTTCAAAGTTAGACTCACTTCGCAATAGAACAACAAAATCATACCTTTGATGAGCTACTAAATGAGATAAGAGTTAGCATAAATTCACAAGCTTAATCAATCTTAAACCTCAAAAGGATGATGGGTCAACTAGCCTTTTTATTTTAAACCTTGGCCACGACCGTTGAGAAAGGAAAATTCCCAAGCTAGCTAGCCTAAAGGAGTACATGAAGTTAATATTAGTTTGCCCTAGCAGCATGAAGAGGTCAAAGCCATCATGATCTTGTGAAAAGGCAAAGAAGTCAACAACAAACTGCAGACGCCGGTGAAAAAGACAACTCAAGTTGAACCTTTAAACTCTGAGGACTCATCACCATAGAAGAAAGAAGAAAGCAGCTCATGAAAATATATCCCCAAAGTTTCTTTCCCTCAGAGGTTAGCTAAAGCAAAGAGGAAAAATTCCACAAGTTAGATTATAGAGATCTTTAAACAGTTACTCATTAACATCCCTTTGCCTGATGCTATAAAACAAGTACCTTCTTATTCCAAGGTTTTTAAAAAAGAAGTATTCATGTTTAAAAAAAGGCCCCTCTAATATAGGAAAGCATTAGTTCTACACTCCAACACAAAATTTCTTCAAAATACAAAGACCCAAGCTCCCCATTATCTCATGTAGTATAAGGAACCATATATTTGAGAATGTTTTATTGCACTTAGGGCTAGTATAAGTCTTTTGCTTTACTCAGTATTTATGAAACTTGGACTGAGAGAATTACACCTAGCTTTAGTTGTGTTACAGCTCATAGATCGATCCATGAAAATACTTTGTTGTATTGTGGAGGACGTGCTTACCCAAGTAGAAAAGTTTTATTTTATTGATGATTTGATTGTGCTTGACACCCATTTAGTGTAGGATTCAAAAAAGCATATCGCCATTATTCTTAGTCAACCTTTCTTGACCAATTCCAATGCCTGCATTCAGTGTATGACTAGAAATACGCAACTATCCTTTAGCAATATGACTATAAAGTTGAATATCTTTAACATTGCTAAACAATCTCAAGATAAAAATGAAATTATTATGTTGATTTAATTGAAAAATTTGTTGATTATATTTTTCCTCCTAACTTTCATGATGATCATTTAGAAACATGTTTATTAGCTCATTTTGGTTTTGATTTTGATATTGACAGATCAATTGATGAGGTCAAAGCCTTATTGGGCACAACACCATCCATGGATACCAATAAATATAGTCAAGAATAGAGCAACAGACACCATCAAGGAAGAAACTCAGCCTATGATCGAAATCAATACAAAAGCTCGAACTCAAACTATTACCATATGCTTTGGAGAATGCATTCATAGGAGATGAAAACACTTTGTCAGTAATCATTTCATCTCTCTTGGTGACAGATAAAAAAGTAAGTTGTTGGATGTTCTAAGAGAGCACAACAAGGCATTAGGAAAGACCATAATCAACATAAAAAGAATAATCCTAGTAGATTGCATGCATTACATTCATCTTGATGAAAATGATAAACCTATTAGGGAATTACAACATCGACAAAATCCTAATATAAAAGGAATCAGTAGAGTTGAAGTTCTTAAACTATTAGTTCTTAAACTATTAGATGCAGTTATCGTTTACCTTATTTCTAATAGTAATAACAACAATTAAAATAACAAAATTAATAAATTTTGATGATGATGATTATGAAGAAATTAATAACAATAATAATAATTAAAATTAAACAAAATTAATAAATTTTAATGATAATAATATTAATATTAATCATAATGACATTAATAAAAATAATAATAAAATTAATATTAATAATAATGACATATTATTATTATTATTATTATTACTATTATTATTATTATTATTAAAGAACCTATTTGTAAATAATACAAAACTTCTGGATATTTTCATAAATTCTGTAAGGACCAAAATATAAAAATGACAAAACTTGATTGAAGGCAATTTGTGAAATGTGAAAATTCAAGAGCGGTAAATTAGGAAGTTATGAGAATCACAGTTTGCTTCCCAACTCCACCCTGAGAATTAGATATATGGGAATGATTCCTAAATTTATGTGCTCTATACGATTCCAATTCTGATTCCCATTATTATTTTATGAAATAAACGCTATTAATAATTCTGATTTCAGATTATGATTTCTCAATAGGAAGTAAACATAACCGTAAGTATATTCCCTTAATTTTTTTTTTTAATGTAAGTCATTTAGTATTCAGCAACCACATTGGGTCCCTTGAATTTTTAAAACCCTTTACTTTTTAATTACTTCCACAGTAAAACCTAACCATGTGACCTATCCTAGGGTAAGACAAAATTAGAATTTATTATCTCATAAAGCATTCATCTTCATCTTTCTTGTCGGCAACTTCTAATAATGGGCCTGCTTTTGGTGTGATAAATCCTGCTTCTTCTAAGAAAATTTTGTTGATTAGCAGACTGACTGCAAGTTTTGATCACCATTGTCAAATTTTGATAGCTATTGTCCTTTTTTTTTTTTTTTGTCTGTCTTTTGGGCTAGAAACAACTCATTTGCTAAAAGAATAACAAACACATTTAGTCAGAATTTTTTTCTCCTAGCCTAAAGCTTTGTTTAGTGACAAACATTGTGTAGTTGAAGAAAGCATTTTTCACAACAAAGTTTGGTGGTTTATATTGAAGTCAACTCGATTTTTTTCCGATACATGCAAACTTTTGGTCGCAAAATTTTATATCATGACTAGAAAATTGTGGCAAAAACACCATATTCTCAAATGAATTAGACTAGTTACACTTCTTCAAGCAAAATGCATGCATAGAGCACGCAATGTATGAAAGCACTACTCAAATATCCCATTATCACCAAATTTAAAATAGGAAATAAATCATCCATTTGCAAAACTAGTGGTCATACATAAGATTTATAAGGATTTATAATGATCCTTTATTTTTCAAAGTTTTACATATTATTTGCCTACAACATATATTAATCCACTCAAAAGTGGATTAAGCTGGTCCACTAGATAGTTGCCAAGAAGAATGATGAATATATACAGGTATACAACCAATGACAAAGCGCTTTATTGCCTACAACCAGCTGGAAATTCACTCCTCTGTGGAAGAAACAAAATTATGATATGGGACTAAGTGGCAACAGGCCTTTTATGTGGTTGAGCCATTTTTTTTTTCATATCCATGTTCTTGTCTTCAAGCTTCCAATCAAAAGAATTAATAACTGGACCCAACATTATATATAACATTTTGATAGCCAGCGGTAAACCAGGATAAATTTTCCACCCAGCTCCAAAGGGGATCAACTCAAAATTTTTTCCTTTGAAATCAAAATTTGACCCTAAAAGCCTTTTGGGCGTAAAATAGTGAGCGTTGTCCAATATACTTTAATATCGGACAGTAGCCCAAACATTGACCAAAACTTTTCCACATTCCAACACCATGAAGCTCGAGATTTCTATATCTTCTAAGGCTTTGTGGGAAGTAATAAGTGAATTGCTAGGTGCAATCTAGAGGTTTCTCTGATAATTGCTTGTACAGAAAGTAATCGAGTGACGTTTGATACCTCAATTGCTTTGCCTTTTTCCAACTGTTTCTTCTAGCTCTAATTTTACTTTAGACAAAGCCTTTAGATTTTGGAGTGGTTCCGCCATTGCCCATTCCATTGTAACTGAAGTTGTGTCAGACCTGCAGTAAACAAATCCTGTTATATAAACTTTGTTAATTAAATTGTAATTTATACTAGAATTTAAGAAAAGGAAAAGAGAAAGAAAGAGAAATATTACCAAAATACAAGTGCTTAATATGTTTTCTATCAACGTGTAATTTGTATTAGAAAATAAGAAGAAATATTACTAGAAACAAGTTGATGTAGGACTTTAATTTAGGTGAACTTAGTATTTTAGAATTTTTATTATTTTAGGACTTTCTATTTTGATTGGAGTCTATTATGGTATGTGATTTAGTATTTTACTTCGATTAAAATTTTGATTTCGTTTCCCTGTTTCAGTTAACTTAGAGAAGTAGGTTTTCTCTATTATAAATAGAGAGGTCTTGTAATTATTTTTGTAACTCATATACAATTATTCAATCAAATCCCCCTTTCTTAATTCTCTTTGGGATTATCTATCAAAATTTTAATTCAATAAAATCCCTCTTTTTTAATTCTCTTTGGATTAGAGCGTCATCTAAACTCGCTTTATGTGCTATTAAAAATCTCATTGAGCTTTTTGGTTATAATGAGATCTAATCAAACTTTGATTAGAGCGTAATTTAATTGTGTTGGCTTGGTCTAATACTAGAACAATATCTAGGTTTCTTACCCTATCAATTTCCACTTCCACTCGCCTTTGCTCCATTAGTTGGTATTAGAGTGGTTTTATGCAATTCACACGGCTTTCATGGGTACCCATATTCATTCATACCAAATCCACCACTGAAAAGACCAACAAAAAAACCAAAAATAAGAAAATTCTCAAAATTGAAAACCCTAGTTGCCGCCATGCAACCACCGTTGCCACATCTCCAGTAGCAATTCACTGTCGGCCAACACAATCTCCAAAGTCTCCAGCCACCATCGACCAAATCCCACATTGTCGCCCTCCATGCTACCTGCATCCATTGTGAAAATCATCCAAACCTATAAGCTTCACCACTCAATCCACCACGATTTAGTTGCGATCGCTGCCAGCCAACTCCTCTACCAAACTCACTGACCTTTGTTGACCAAAAATCGATCAACTTCAGCCAAGGATCACCACCCTTAGCTACAGTAAGAAACATTAACCTGTGAGTTCTCCACACATGTGTTGCCACCAAAGCACCTCCCTTTTCCATCAATTTATCCACCACTATAATCCTTAGCAACCGACGACGATAAACCTAGCCATCCACCATTGTAAAACCGCCTTAAACTGAAAGCCACATCTCCATAAGCCACCACCATTTGGAATCATTTCTCTGGCCAAACCGCGCAAATCTGGCCAATCCACGGTCACCATTATACTCACCTATCGTAAATCTTTTAGATCTACCCATCTTTACTTGATTTCCAGCCACCGTCATTAGAAACCTAAACTTTTGCTTGGCTACCGTTTCACGTAATAATTTTATTCAATTTTCAGCTTAGGCTCCGTTTGGTACAACTTATTAAATAGAGTTTATAACAATAGAGCTTATAGGAGTAGAGCTTATACCAATAGAGCTTTTGGACAAAAAGCCATTGGGTGTTTGGTTGTCAATAAAAAAAGCACTTTTGAACCATTAAACTATTTGGTTGTGTAAAACTAAAAGTGCTTTTATGCAATTAAATTACCAAAAAGGATATGTATTCATAATTATATAACATGTAACAAAATGCATCTAAGCTATCAATTAATAAGAAAAAATCAGTTCAATCATTTCTTTAAATTTCAAAATTAAAAATTGCATCATTGATATATTCTCCCAAACAAATAATATTATCCAAATTAAAATGATAATCAATAATATAACTAAAATGTTAACGGAACATGAGAAGTGTAGCAATTTGTTCACGGTCCATTTCACGTACGTTGAATGAACTTGTACTTTGTTCTTTATTGTTCTCTTCCCTTTGATTCTCACTTTCACTTGTTGGAAGCAATTCGTCATCATTATCAAAAGCTTGAAACTCTTGGTCATTATCTACATATTTTCTTATAAAATTGTGAAGAACCATTGAAGCAATCACAATTTTCACTTGCTTACTAAAAGGGAAACTAGGCATTTGTCGAAAAAATTTCCATCTATTTTTCCAAACACCAAAAGTCCTCTCAATTGTGCATCTCAAAGAAGAGTGGGCATGATTAAATATTTCTTTTTTTCCTCTTGGTTGACTTCCACGTCGAAAATCTGGAAGATGATATCGTTCACCTTTATAAAGACCTAAATAACCTGTCATGTGAGGATATCCAGCATCTACTAGGTAATACTTACCTGCAAAATAGAAATTCTATAATTGAAAAAGAATTAAACAAACTTATATAGAAATTTATCATAAATAATATATTATAACTAACCTGTAAGTGGATGAGGAAAGTGAAAATTCTCTCTGCGTAAGGCCTCTAAAAATATACGAGTATCATGGGCAGTGCCTTCCCATCCAGCCCATGCAAATGTAAAACACATATTAAAATCACATGCGGCCATCACATTTTGGGTAGGAATCCCTTTTCTTCTAATATACGGTATTTGCTTCGATGTAGGCACTATGATTGGTATATGTGTCCCATCAATTGCCCCAATACAATCTTTAAAATATGGCCAATATCGATCATCATTCCTAATTTTTTTGGGAATTTCTTTAAATTGTGGGTCTGATGGTTTCAAAAAATCAATTGCCATATGACAAACAACATCTAACACTATTCCAAACCACCTCGATATAGTTTCACCTGAATGTTGAAATCTTTCTGAAGCCATTCTATTCCCAAATGCATGACCTAATGTAATAAAAAACATAGCTACTGACTCAATTATAGATAAATTCTTGCCTCTTTTAAGACCATATAATTCACTCAAAACTTGGCATAATTTTATAAATACACGTTTTTCCATTCTAAATTGTTGGTGACATCTATCTTTATGTCCATTTAGAACCTCTAGTACAAAAGAATGACCTAAATGATGGGATGTTCTGCACGGTTCCTTTAAACTATGCTTAATAAAATGATTAACATACAATGCAACTCCAGTTTGTACCAATTGTAATAATTTGTACTTAGCATCACTTTCATCAATGTAAGTATGCTCACAATCATTGTCATTTTCTAAGAATTCCATATCTGTAAACACATATATAATAATAATTATCATTATTTGAAAAGAAAAGAAAAAATAAAAATAAATCTAACGTAGCTCAAAATAAAATAAAATAAAAATATCCCAATTGGTTCAAAACAATATTCTTAATATAAGAGCATAAATAAAATAAGATAAAGTAAACAATATTCTTGAATATGAGAGCAAGCTATAAAATAGAACTACAAATAGTATTTCATGAACTTCAACCACTCAATTTGAACATCGCGATTCTTGATTGCAACAAACATCTCCCTATTCTCCTTCTTAAGAAAAATTTTAGTGGCATTCAAATATAGCTCACTTTTTATCTCAATCTCAGGCATACTATGTAGCACTTCCATTACTTCTGCAATGCTACATCCATTTTCACCATTTCTTATAGCTATAGATGGTATACTCTCTACTGCCTGACATAAGCGATCCAATTGTTTAGACAATCTAACTGCAGCTCCATCTCGCTTTCGAATTTGTAATTTTCTTTTCCTTCCATTATCATGTGTAGATGCTATGGGAGTGCCATTATCAATGTCAGTCTCAATATTCTCTAGTCCGCCAAAATTATTTAGTTCAATATTGAAAAAATTAAAGTGTCGGTTATTAACAAAAAAGAGAGAGGGAGAGAGAGATAAAGTGGAGTGGCGGTAAAAGAGAGAGATAAAGTGAAGTGGCAGCAACAGTATATTTATATGGCAGCAACAATTTTCGTTGGGTAGGTTTTATACAAAGGGTATTATGTAATTAATGAAATATGTCAAGGATATTTTTTATATTATATATTTTTTTGGAAAAGCTCTCTAACCTCTACTCCTAAAATCTCAAATTTTGGGCTTTTACTAGTAGAGGTAAATTAGCTTATTTAAGCTAAAAAAACTATACTAAAAAATAATCAAACACCATAAAAAAATTTAAAAAGTGCTTATGGAATTAAATAAGCACTTATAACTCTTAAATAAGCCATACCAAATAGGCTCTTAGCCCCCAACTTTTTTAAAACCACCCTCTCTTACCATTTTCACTCTGAATCACGGCCACACCTAAACCAAGAGTTGAACATTATTTAAAATTTTGCCTTTGTGTGAAAACTTTACAATAAATGACAAACTACCACCTTTGCCCTCTTAATTATCATGTGCCAGAATTAATTGGTTGGACAAGGTTGAGCACTAGTTTATATTTTAGTGCACTCATAAAGAAGGGCAAGTATTGTTTGCTGCTAGTATATTAAGCATAAGTATTTCAGAATTGCAGGATGAGTTGCTAATTTCTCAACTTAACCAAGGCAAATGCAAAATTCGAGCATGGAGATGTATGAAGCATACTTTACGATCTGGGTTTATCCCTCTTGATTATTGTTTAGTAAAATAAGGTATACAAGATCCGTTTCTACTAATGCTTATGAGTTTAAACAATTTTATGGATGTAAATATTATTATGAGACTGAAGAGGAAACAGTTACAAGATTTGTGAAAGGGCTTGATTTACATGTTCAAGAAAGGATGCCTATATATACTATCTACAATTTATAGCATGTAATTCATATAGCCAAGTACATCGAACTGCAAATTGAGTCACAACGACAAAGAAACTTTGATGATGTGATTGAGAAACTTGACGAAGTCCAAGATTTAATCAAGGAATGACATGTCTCTATGAAGGTGTCTAAAAGAAGACTCACATAAGATGACAAAAGAAAAGGTATAATTTATTATTGATTTAAAGTTTCAACCTAACAAGTTTTGCTAGAATGTTCATGATATTTCCTTAACAGACAAGAAAAGCATTGAAGATGATGATGTTATTGATCTATTTGAGATTTTTAATGAAGAACAACAACCTACTCTTGATTTAAGCATTGAGGCAAATAGTACGATGGAGGTTGTGTAGCAAAATCAAGTTGAGGAAGCTAAAATGATTGAAATGGTTCGATCTATTCACATTGAAGACAAGAAGATTGTACTTAAAGAAGATTTGATTGGAAAGATGAAACTTATTGGAGAACGCATTGAACAACAACTAAGAAAAGGTAAGAGTTATTTGATCATTGCTTATTCTTGGAGGTCATCATCAAATCGAAGAATGTACAAGCAAAAGAAGTTGCTGAAGTATGGATTCTTCAAAGTTTCGAGAATAATTGATGAGAAACACAATAAGTTCGAAGATGATTTTGTCTTACACTACAAGTTTCATCCTCTAGATTGTATTCAAACTTGAGGATGAGTTTCTTTTAAGATAGGGAGAATGATGTAGGATTTAATTGATGTTCATTTAGGATTTTAGAATTTTTATTATTCTAGGGCTTTCTATTTTAATTGGAGTCTATTATGATATGTGATTTAATATTTTATCTCTATTAGAATTTTGATTTAGTTTTCCTTTTTCAGTTAACTTCAGGAAGTAGATTTCCTTTATTATAAATAAAGAGGTGTTGTAATTATTTTCATAACTCAGATTCAATTATTCAAAAAAATCCCCCTTTTATAATTCCCCCTGGGATTATCTACCAAAATCTCTCTTTTAGAGTTATTTGGACTAAAGCATCATCTAATCTCGCTTTATACTTTATTAAAAATCTTATTCAGTCATTTGTTTAGAACAAGATCTAATCATGCTGCTTCAATTAGGGCCTAACTTAATTGCATTGGCTTGGTCTAATACTAGAATGATATCTAGCTTTCCTACCCTCTCAATTTCTGCCACCGCTTGCCTAGCTCCATTACAAGTGCTTGATATATTTTCTGTCGATCTCCACACTATTTTTTTTTTTTGGGATAAAATTGAGAAGAGGAACATGGTCGGACAAGTTAGGCTTTCTTGTTTTTTCATGAAACCCCAATCTATGTCTTTAAACACTCGCTCATTGGGATCAACCATATCAATAGAACAAATTGTGTTGGATAACAAGTTCAGTGAAGTATTGAAATCAGCTTGGCCAAAATCTATTCCTTTACTCGCGCGGCAATTTTCTTCGACATAAGCAAGAAGTTATTTGCTTTTCTTGCGCTGGAGGTCTTGATTGGTATCGAGTTTTTGAGTAGTGAAACTATGCATGTTGCATATTTTTTGAAGATTTTTCCACGGCCTTGAGACTGGCATCCAGGCCAAACTGAATTCACGGTGCTGGTGGGACGACATTGCATGAGGAACTGTTCCATTACAGAATGATGAATCATGGTCTAGAAGGATAGTTTTGACCTTGCTTGGAGAAGAAACCACTACTGTGGTCACCTGGCAAGTTTTAGACTCATTATGGGGCCATGAATCTTGGCGAGCTTGGCAAATGACTTGTGAGGCTTGTCACCCTGTTCCAGTAGGTTTTCGATCACCGGATAAGGCCTCGGTCCTGGTGGAAGCTGTTTAAGACTTCCTCTGGAAATGAAACTTAAAGCCTTCAGCCAAACCAATGTGATTACAAGCCATAGTATGAAGCTAATTAACGAATCAATCTTTGAAGTCAATATTTTGATTTCTCTTTATTTGAAACTCTCATAAACACAATTCTTCACATTCTTATATAATAGCTGGAACTTGCTTTCACTACTTTTTTGTAAGACAACTAATTATGTTCAGGATTCACGCGCCACTTTCTTATTGGCCATTTGAGTAACTTGGTCTATGAAACTCTGATTGATGCAAATCTGATGTTTATGGAAATTCTTAATTAAATTCATCTTCCAAAAAGGCAATTTGGACTCTAAACATTATAGGTAAGTTGCATACTTTTGGAAGATTTTTTCAGTGTTGTTAAGACAGGCAGCCAAACCAATCCGGATCCACGGTGCTGGTGGGCAATGATTGCATTGTAACCTTTCAAATATTCAAATTAAAGAAAGATGATCATGGTTTTAAAGGATACTTTTTGGCCGCCTAATGTTCAAATTCCAAAAAGGCATAAAATTTACCACTGAATGTTTGAAACGAGCATTACTGAACTGTTTTACTTTTGAATCATTGAAAATATAGTAGGGAATATTTGTAAAATCATTTATTATTGTGTCATATTCGTCCTACTCATTTAAAAAAAAATTAATTTATTTTCTTCACAAATCATATTTTTAACATGCTTTTATTACATTTCTTGAAATTTTGTAGTACTACCTCTCGAAGTATATTATTATCTAGGAAAATTCTATAATGCCGTAAATAAATTTACGGCATTGATACCGTAATACACGTGGACCATTGGATTAGATCAACGGTACCTAATAACTATAATATAATAAAAGTATTTAAAAAATTTTCATTAACAGGTTTACAACCGGTTAAACATTTATTTAAAATAAATTAACCGGTTAAAATTTCAAAATTATATATATTTTAAAATTGAAATCTACGAAAGTCCAAATAGAATCAAAGTCTGGTCATAATTCGAAGGTCTTGGAATCGAATCTAAAAATCGCAGCACGCCAGCTTTTGTATTTTCGAAGCAATCGGGTTTGCTGGCTAACCCGAATTTTGTTTCCTCGATCGTTCCTCTTTTACTGCAATCTTCGCTTTGAAAACTGTTTGAAGCCAAAAAGAAGTGAGAAAGAAGAAGCTCTACAATGGTTCGTGTTCGTGAAGTGGTTTCGGTCCGACGATAACGACTCGGCGTCGGGAGTCAGGAGGAGCACCGGGCTGGGTCCGTCATTCTTTACTGATTCTCCTCTATCGCATTTGCATTGTTTTGACCAAGACAACAAATATGTATATATATAGAGCATGCATTATTCTCTCACCTATGTGTGGTGCTATTTCACTCAATTCTCAAACAAGTTGGTTTCTCTGAATCTCAAAGAAATGGAAAAAACTTTCATCATGATCAAGCCCGATGGGGTCCAAAGAGGCTCGTTGCTGAAATCATCAGCAGATTTGAGAAGAAGGGTTTCTCTTTGAAGGGTTTGAAGCTTATGACTGTGGAGCGCCCTTTTGCTCAGAAGCACTATGAGGATTTGTTGTCAAAGCCTTTCTTTGGTGCTCTTATTGGGTACATAACCTCTGGTCCTGTCATTGCTATGATATGGGAGGATGCCATAATTGTTATAATATTGAAATTTTTTTAATAAATAATAACTATAAAAATATTTTAATTAATTATTATAAATTTTAATTAGATAATATTAAATAAATAATAATAAAAGATTAATAAATTATAATGAATTATTATTATAATAAATAATAATGAAATAATTTCATACTGATAATAATAACAACAAAATTATAAATATAATAATATTTTTACTAAATAATAATATAATAAAATATTAATAATAATAACTTATTATTTTAATAATAATTATAAAGTTTGATTACAATAATATTTTCATAAATAATAATCATATAACAAAATCATGAAATTAATGAATAATAACAAGAATGAATTAGTAATCATAATTATAATACTATTTTAATAAATATTATTATTATGATGATGATGATGATGATGATTATTATTATTATTATTATTATTATTATTATTATTACCACCAATTGACAATAATCAACAAAGGGCATTTAAGTAAATTATGATAATTCATTCCGATTTCAAGACAAATTAAACACATCGATGGAAATGAACCTCATTCCGACTTCAATTTCTATAGCTCAAATAAATAACTTATTCTTATTCACATTCTTGATTCTGATTGTAGCCCGTTCTGATTACTAATTAGTAAATGCACCATGAGCACATTATTGTAGTTTAATTGGGTCTGTTTTTTTCAAACCTAATTAATAATTAGTTTGGGTTGGATCAATTATAATTAACTAGTCTAACCCAACCAAATCTATAATAATAATAATAATAATAATAAGAACAAGAAGGATAATCATAATGTGTTAATTCTCAATTGCAAAATTATAAAGACTTAAATGGCTTATCTAATTTTTTTTTTATCTTTTAATAGAAGAGGCTATTTCATTCTTGCATCTACTACTCTAGACTACAATTTCAAAACCAAAATCACACTCTCTTATAAGTAAATTTATTATTTTATAAGATTAATATAAAAGTAAGTTGGTTTTAATTTCTTTTTATTTTTTTAGTGAATACTTAACGGCACATAATTATTTATCACTTTCATTTTATTTTTGTATATGATGCTAGCTAATTATCTAAAAAGTTTGAATTTGGAATTGGAAAAGGAGATGTATGAGAAATAAAGTCTATATGCTTTTTGTGGAAATTTTCTTAATTTAAAGATAGTTAATTTATTAACTTTCTTTACGTACACTAGATAGTGAATGAAAATTTCATGTTATAAAATATTTATATTTGATTTTAATAAGTTTCATTTTAAGTTTTATATCATTTTCATTGTTCAATTTAAAATTTTGATTTGACCTTCAACCTAATTAACTTAACTAGACGATATAAGGTTTGGGTAGAATTGGGTTAAACAAGTTTATTTAGTTAAGTTAGATGGATTTTATCTCAGCTTATTAAAAAGTAGACCAGGTTAGAATTTCACTAACCCTATCAAACCCAACTCATGCCCACCCTTATATCATTCTATCTAAATCATAAAATGCCAATAATCCAACTCTTTCACATTGAATTTAAGTTGAGGCAATTGACCTAAACTAAATAACCTAAATTCCAAATAAATGTGAAATAAGACAAAAAATTTCTAAACCACACGTATGACTCGTAGATTGAAGGTAAAACGGGTAAATTAGCATTAGAGTGGTAAATTGGTCTACAAAATTAAAAAAAATTAAAAATAGAAAAAATAGTAAATTGATAGAAAATGTAGTAAATTAATGTTGGAGTTGTAAATTGTAAGAAGAAATTATAAACAAAATAAAAACTTAGAAAAATGACATAGAAATTATAAATTGACATTAAGTGTGAAATGAAACAAAAACTTTGTAAACCACACATAAAACTAGTAACGTGATGGAAAAAGGGGTAAATCAATGTTGGAGTTATAAATTACAAGAAGAACTTGTAAACAAAACAAACTTAGAAAAATGACATAGAATTTGTAAATTGACATTAAGTGTGAAATGAAACAAAAAAAGTGTAAATCACACATAATACTAGTAAATTGATGGGAAAATGGGTAAATTAATGTTGGAGTTGTAAATTGCAAGAAGAACTTGTAAACAAAACAAAAACTTGTAAATGTTGCATAAAACTTATAAATCAACATTAACTTGTAAAAGTTTCATAAAACTTGTAAATCACACATAAAATTAGTAAATATAACCTGGAACTTGAACAAAAAATAGTAATTACTTGCTACTTAGGTAACAGGTTACCTATTTATTTAGAATTAATGGTAGATATTGTTTTTCAAATCTAACGGTCCACGTCTATTACGACATCAATGCTGTAAATTTAGTTACAACATTATAGAATGACTATTATCTATAGGTGGCAATTTAAGTGGGCTAAAGTTTTTACACGTTTTCGTTATATCTTCTAGAAATTGTGTTCTATTACCTCTAAAAGGGTGTTATTATCCATAAGCGGCAATTTATGTTGGCTCATATTTTTAATAAATTTTTATTATATTTTCTAAAATTTTGTAATATTGTCTTCTTAAAATATAATCAATTTGTTTTAAATATAAATGAATAGTTTTTAACTATGATGATTGTAACATGTATCTATTAAATAAGATATAAAACGACATAATATATGTAATTGAGTAATAAATCATGTCATAAATGAGTTATTGTGTCAGAAATTTGAACTTGAACTATTGTCACAAATACAATCCATCTAATGATTATGTTAAATTTAAACACCTACACCGATTGGCTGCTGCTTTTGGTTAATTTTTCTGGTGTTTTGGGCCTCATTTGCTACTGTTTTTATGTTAAAGTTTTTGTTGTTTCTGGATAAATTGGCTGTTGGTTTTTGGTTAAATATTTTACTGTTTCTGGGTAAATATACTGTTGTTTTTTGGTTAAATTTTCTGTTGTGTTCAGGTAAATTTTTTTGGTGTTTGGGCTTCATTTACTACTGTTTTTAGGTTAAATTTTCTGTTGCTTCTAGGTAAATTTGCTGTTGTTTTACAGTTAAATTTTTCACTATTTATGGATAAATTTATTGTTATTTTTGTGTTAAATTTTTTGCTATTTCTGGGTAAATTTGTTGCTGTTTGGATAAATTTACAACTATTTTTTGGCTAAATTTTTTACTGTTTACATGTAAATTTTTTTGGTGTTTTGGGCTTCATTTGTTGCTGTATTTGGGATAAATTTTTTTCCGTTTTTGTGTAAAATTTACTACTATTTTTTAGTTAAATTTTTTGTTGTTTCTAGATAAATTTATTACTGCTTTTGGGTTAAAGTTTCTGTTGTTTTACAGGATCCAAAACTTGTGATATTTGACATTTCTTTTTGTTCTAAATCTTCATGTACAGGTTCTTGTAAACTCGAAAATGGCTGAAAATGTAGATGAGGGTAACGAGAATGATTTCAAGGGGAATGACAATGTGAGCCAGGAAAATGAAAATTTAAGAAGAAATCGGCCTTTCGTTGAGTATTTGTAAGTCTTCTTACATTAAATATTATGTGTTTGACTGTTGGTAAATTTATGAATATTTAGTAAAGCTAAGCATAATAATGTTAACATGCATTGATTATATATATTTTTTTCAAAATATTTAATTGACTGCACAAGCAAGAAGCAAAAAATATTACAGGAACAAGGGAAAAAAGTGGTGAGTGTAGGTGCGATAATTAATTTCCATTAAATTTGGGACGTGTTACAAGCAATAACTTATTGTCATTTTTTTTAATTTTTTAGGATAGAATTAAATTAGGGAAATGTATCAAAAATTTGAGTGAAGAAGAGAAGGCTAAATTTAGAATGGTTGGTAGTGATATAGCATGGAATAAAGACAAAGAAGATGATTTTGTGAAGGGAACTCAAAAAGCCATGGAAACTAGATGCGCTCTAGATCGTTTTGTAAAACTGGTAGCAAAATTGTCAGAAAATAAAAAAAAAAGCTGTTGTGGAGTTAGGATTTGAAAGTCTTCTGTACATAAAATGTGGTCGACTGAAACGAGATTTATGTTCATGGTTGGTTCAAAATTTTGATCCATTTACTTCATGTATTTTTTTGCATGGTAAGAGTATCAATCAGTCACCTCGAGATTTTGAGTACATTATGGATGTTCATGTATTTTATTTAGTTAAGTTGGATGAATTTTATCTCAGCTCATTAAAAAGTAGATCAGGTTAGAATTTCACTAACCCTATCAAACCCAACTCATGCCCACCCTTATATCATTCCATCTAAGTCATAAAATGCCAATAATCCAACTCTTTAACCATTTTCACGTTGGATTTAAGTTGAGCCAATTGACTTAAACTAAATAACCTAAATTCCAAATAAATGTGAAATAAGACAAAAAATTTCTAAACCACACGTATGACTTGTAAATTGAAGGTAAACGGGTAAATTAGCATTACAGTGGTAAATTGGTCTACAAAATTAAAAAAACTAGTAAATTGATAGAAAATGTAGTAAATTAATGTTGGAGTTGTAATTTGTACGATGAACTTGTAAACAAAACAAAAACTTAGAAAATGACATAGAACTAGTAAATTGACATTAAGTGTGAAATAAAACAAAAAATATGTAAACCACACATAAAACTAGTAAATTAATGAAAACAATGGTAAATTTTTGTTGGAATTCTCATTTTGCACGAAGAACTTGTAAACAAAAAAAAAACTTATAAAAATGACATAGAACTAGTAAATTCATATTAAGTGTGAAATAAAACATAAAATATATAAATCACACATAAAACTAGTAAATTGATGGAAAAATGAGTAAATTAATGTTGGAATTGTAATTTGTACGAAGAACTTGTAAAGAAAACAAAAACTTAGAAAAATGACATAGAACTAGTAAATTCACATTAAGTGTGAAATAAAACATAAAATATGTAAACCACACATAAAACTCGTAAATTAATGAAAAAAATGGTAAATTAATGTTGGAATTGTATTTTGCATGAAGAACTTGTAAACAAAACAAAAACTTATAAAAAAGAAATAGAACTAGTAAATTGACATTAATTGTGAAATAAAACAAAAAATGTGTAAATCACACAAAAAACTAGTAAATTGATGAAAAAATGAGTAAATTAATGTTGGAGTTGTAATTTGTACGAAGAACTTGTAAACAAAACAAAAACTTAGAAAAATGACATAAAACTAGTAAATTCACATTAAGTGTGAAATAAAACATAAAATATGTAAACCACACATAAAACTCGTAAATTAATGAAAAAAATGGTAAATTAATGTTGGGGTTGTAAATTGTAAGAAGAATTTGTAAACAAAACAAAAACTTAGAAAAATGACATAGAACTTGTAAATTCACATTAAGTGTGAAATAAAACATAAAATATGTAAACCACACATAAAACTAGTAAATTAATAAAAAAAATGGTAAATTAATGTTGGAATTGTATTTTGCATGAAGAACTTGTAAACAAAACAAAAACTTATAAAAATGAAATAGAACTAGTAAATTGACATTAATTGTGAAATAAAACAAAAAATGTGTAAATCACACATAAAACTAGTAAATTGATGAAAAAATGAGTAAATTAATGTTGGAGTTGTAATTTGTACGAAGAACTTGTAAACAAAACAAAAACTTAGAAAAATGACATATAACTAGTTAATTCACATTAAGTGTGAAATAAAACAAAAAAATATGTAAACCACACATAAAACTCGTAAATTAATGAAAAAAAGGTAAATTAATGTTGGAATTGTAATTTGCATGAAGAACTTGTAAACAAAACAAAAACTTATAAAAATGACATAGAACTAGTAAATTTGTGAAATAAAACAAAAAACTATAAATCACACATAAAATTAGTAAATTGATGAAAAAATGAGTAAATTAATGTTGGAGTTGTAATTTGTACGAAGAACTTATAAACAAAATAAAAACTTAGAAAAATGACATAGAACTGGTAAATTCACATTAAGTGTGAAATAAAACATAAAATATGTAAACCACACATAAAACTAGTAAATTAATGGAAAAATAAGTAAATTAATGTTAAAGTTGTAAATTGTAAGAAGAAATTGTAAATAAAACAAAAACTTGTAAGTGTTGCATAAAACTTGTAAATCACATATAAAATTGGTAAATGTAACCTGGAACTTGAACAAAAAAGAGTAATTACCTGCTACTTAGGTAACGGGTTACCTATTTATTTAGAATTAATGGTAGAGATTTTTTATTCAAATCTGACGGTCCACGTCCATTACGGCATCAATGCCGTAAATTTAGTTACGGCATTATAGAATGACCCTTGTTTAATTAATCTAATTTGAGATGCAATTAATATTTAATGATTCGCTGCAGTAGAAATTATTAGATCTTAGGTAGAAAACAGTTGACTAAATCAAATGCAACCGTTTGTGTTTGTGTTAGTTAGCTTAATCGATTTCTCTAATTTTTAAGACTGCTACCAAACTAAATCTTCAGCCCCCATCCTCTTTCACGAAGCATAAAATTAAGCTAGATACTTTCTATGGGAACGATCCTTACTCACATCACTACATATTTTAGGAGCATAGATTTTATTTTTGGTTGCCTATGAGAGCGCACTATTTCAGCTCTTATCTACTAGAAAACTCCAAATTGCGAACCAAATCATAGACAAAAACTCAAACAAAAAATTTCAACAACCTCAAATAAAACATACAACAAATTAAATCGATTGAGTGAAAAGAAGGACTAAATTTACCAGTGAAACTAAAGCAAACGGTGAATGAAAATGGCAATTTAGGGTTTTAATTAACAGGTGGTGATATAGGGTTAATGTTTTAAACTAAAAGCAAAAAAAGTGAAGTAATTGGGCTTTGTAGCATACTAAACAGGTGATGTAAGACGATATTTTAGGATTTTAGAATTTTATTATTTTAGGTCTTTTAATATTTTTTATTTTTTAATTAGAGTCAATTATCATATGTCTTTTAGTATTTTATTTCCATTAAAATCGTGATTTAATTTCCATTCTAAGTTAACTTAGGAATGTAAGTTTCCTCTATTATAAATAGAGAGATCTTATTATTATTTTCATAACTTTACCGTCAATTATTTAATAAAAACCCCTTTTATAATTTCCTTCAAGATTATTTATAAAAAATCTCTCTTATAGAGTCATTTGGATTATAGTGTCATGTAATATTGCTTCGCACATTATTAAAAATCTCATTGAGTCATTTGAGTTAGAACAAGATCTAATCATACTTCGATTAGAACGTAGGCTAATCAAATTGGCTTAGTCCGGTATTAGAATTATATTTAATGTTTTCTACTCTTTCAATTTTGCTTCTGTTATGCCTGCTCCATTAGTTGGTATCAGAGTAGTTATGTGCCAATCTCACAGCTTTCCTAGCAACTTGCCTCTATCTTGAAAACGCCAAAAAAAAAAAGGAAAAACCCCAAATTAATAAACCCTAGCTGCTACCACACCCATCACCACTATTGCTGCCACAATCCAACAACCATCACCACTTAACACTACCACTATTAGACTCACCATCATTCGACGATCAAATTCTAGCCACTACCATGAAAAACCACCACTTGCAAACACCGCACAATAGCCATCCAAACCTACAAGCTCCACCACTCAATCCACTGCTGTTCGGCCACTTTTACCGTCGAGCGACACTTTTATCAAACTCCACTTTAGCTGCACATCCAATTCCAACCACCAACAAGACTAATTAGTCGCTGAAATCATCATAGCCAATCCAAAATTTTGCTTAACTTGAGCATTTTAATCCCCCGCTACTATAGCGAGTTGATCATCACCGCCGACATTAGGTTGCGCCTGGTGGCTATATCTTTCAGATCCTAATCCCTTCAGTCCCAATCACGAGCACCAACTACTGGCCACACCAAACTAGAGAATTGAGATAGAGTATCAAAGTACATGTTGTCTTTTTAAGTTTATAAGATATCCTAAATTTTGATGGAATTTTGATGATATTTTTTATTAGATATGTGTGATGGATGATTATCTTCAAATTGTTTCATAAAAATTATTATTTCTCTAGCATCATTTAAGTTGATGGGTGCTTTAGATTGTTAGGAATAATTACAAGACAAGGATTCGACAAGGACTAGATGAAATCTAAGTTTGATATGAGAGAATTAATGGAAAACAATTTTGTTCATCATGATGATATCGAATCATCTCCTTTTACTCCAATGAAAGTAGAAGATGATGAGATTACTAATCTATTTGATATTTTTAAAGAAAAGATATAATGTACTCTTGATTTGAACCTTGAACCTAATAGTATGATTGAGTTTGTGCGGCAAAATCAACTTGAAAGGACCCCAGCAATGATTTACATGATTATGCCTATCTATATTGAAGAAGAAAAGATTGTTCTTAAAGAAGAATTGGTTGCGAGGAAAAATTTAATTGGTAAGAACATTAAGCGAGATTAAAGACTTGAGAGGCTTGGTAGTGATTGATTCGTATAAGACTTCATCTTATAGAAGAGTTACTCATAAATGCAAGAAAAAAGATGAAGTATGGAGAATTTCGAGTTTCAAGCACGATTGATGAGCAAGACTACAACTTCAAGCTCCAAAATGCATTAATGCTCCAATTCAAATTCTATCCTCCAGATAAACTTGAGGACAATTTTTCTTTTAAGAAGGGGAGATTAATGTGGGACATTATTTTAGTATTTTAGAATTATATTATTTTGGGTCTTTTAGTATTTTCTATTTTTAATTAGAATCAATTATCAAGTGTGTTTTATTATTTTATTTCTATTAGAATTGTGATTTAATTTTCCTTTTAAGTTAACTTAGGGAAGTAGGTTTCCTCTATTTTAAATATAGAGGTCTTGTTAACTTTTTCATAACTTTATCTTCAATTATTCAATAAAACCCCCTTTTATAATTTCCTCTGAGATTATCTATCAAAAATCTTTCTTATACAGTCATTTGGATTAGAGTGTCATCTAATCTCGCTTCAAAACAAATTATTAAAAATTTCATTGAGTCGTTTGGGTTAAAGAACAAGATTTAATCATGCTTCAATTAGAGCGCAGACTAATCGCATTGGCTTGGCTCGGTACTAGAATGATATCTAGTGCTTCCTACTCTGTCAATTCCACTTACACTTCGCCTGCTCCATCAACACAAAGAGAATTGATCTAATTGATACCTTTTTTGTTATTTGGCTCAAGAATTGTTGGAAATCAGAGGAGGGAAATTGTTTTGCTATGGAGAGACATAGGCAAATCGGAAAGTTTTTCAATTAAAGGGACCCATGTTTAGAAAGTGTAGCATCTTGTTTTTATTTTCATTGTTTTTATTTTTAAAACACATTGTTTGAGTAAATTCTAAAACACTATTATTTTTGTTTTTAATTAAAATAATATATTAATATTCGATCAAACATGGTCAAAACAATATTTCTATCACAATTTCTTGATGGAACAAATTTCTATCACGAATCTATCATAAATTCTTGATGGATAATATTTCTATCACAAAACCATCGCTAATCCATGATAGAACTAGGATTTTATCACAAGTCTGTTATACTTTTACTATATGAATCATTTTCTCAAGAATCTATCACAAATTATTTTTTTTCTTTTTTGTGTGTGTACACATATATACTTGTGTATATATATTGACACTTACATTCTTTAATTTCTATTTAAATAACTTGTAATATAAATATATAAATTAAAATTAATCTCTAACTAGTGCTTCCTCATTTTATCAAACTATGATGTCACTATAATACAAAAAACAATTATAGACATATCATAATAAACAAAAAAAATGTATATTGAAATCCAAGTTTTTTTTAGACGATTAGAGATTGTGTATCTGTGTTAAAAAAATAACTATAAAAAAAATATCACCAAAGAATTTTAAAGAAAAAGAAATTTTCAAGCCAAATAATTCATTGAATTAGGTATATAAAGAGGAATTTGCACAACATGGTTATTTGGGGTATGACACAAAACTCTACTAAAGAATAACAATAAAACATTACTAAATTTTTAATTAATGGTTAATTGAAAAATGAAACTGCAAGTGAAAATTTTAATTTGCATTGTGCAATACTGCAAGTGAAAATTTTTTCTAATATTTGATGATAACAAAAATTGAAAAAGTTTTGAAGGGAAGGAAAGATAAGAAAAAAAAATAGATGAGAAAAGGAGTTCGGTTTTGGGTAAAAATAGAGATAGAGCAAACAATGTGAAAAGAATTTAGATCTATTACAAATAGACGCAGGCAATTAAAACCTAGAATTCACAACTTAATTAAATTTCGAAAACATAATAAATTGCAAAAATTAAATGATATAGAGATTTTTACGTAGTTCGGATTAATCAATTCTACATCCACAAGGGCACACCTAAATGAACAGCAATTCACTAAGTTGAGATGTTACCAAACTTAAGACTCGCACTTATAGTTTATCACTACAGTTTACTCAACCTCAAACTAAATATGTTTCTCTTGAATAATTGCTATCCCTCTTAATTCACGATCCTCAAGGCACTTGGTAAAGTGATCAATTAGCAATTCTTTAATTCTTCAATGTCTAATGATCTAAAATCCATATAGACTCTCCACAGAGATGAAAAGAAGATAAGAAAATAAGACAACGCAACATTATGCGCCAAATCCGGATTCTCTAGGGAGGAGGCCGAATTTTGCTTCTCTATTTTATGCTATGTGTTATGTGCCTTCAGTTGTGAAATACCTCTCTTTATATAGGCACTAGGGTTTCACAAAAATAGCGAGTCTTAAAAGATTTAGGTTCTTTCCAAATAAGAATTTCTTTCCTCTTATAAGTCCTATGAATCTGAATATGAATAAATCTGATCTTCTTTCCTTACTTGTCTCCCAAGAAATATCTAGATCATTTAATAAACTTCTTATTTGAACCAACTTCTTGTTCTAAGTAGATCTCATGTGCCAATTATAGAATTTCATCATTAAATGACTTGCTAAATTAGACATCAAATTAAATTAGGAAACAAATATTCCTAATAAATTGGAATCTCACTAAATTAGAGAATTAATAAATTAATCTCTATTACAATATTGTTAGAGTGCAATTTATGCACTAGTTTTGCATTGTTTACTTCCCTTAATATCGATGTTTTGCACTTAATAATAGTGATTTACTTGTGATTTACTTTTGTAGGTGTAATTCTATTGATTGGTGATAAAATTGAGCTACAAGATGATGTTTAAGGATGATTGTTCTCTTGGAGAAATTATGAGCGGCAGAAGAACTTTGTTGATAAGGCGTGGGCGCGTGCTGTCAACTGCAAACCTGCAGTTTTTAGTTTAACGTGTTTTGTATTTTTGGCTATTTTTGTAATTACGAATTTAATATTTAAGATATTAGTATTTTATTTTAAATAGAACTCTAAAAGAGAAGAGAGAGAGAGTATTTAAGGAGGAATCTATTGTGAAAGAGGGAGGATTTGGATTAGAGAAAAAGAAAGAAACTCTAGATCTAATTTTTCTCTTCTCTCTATGAGGATCTAAACCCATTTTTCTGGTTGAAGGTTAATGAAGCTTTGATTCATCACTACTGTGAGATCTTTCTTGTGCTTTAATTGTTTTATTGCTTTTTGGGTATTTGTTTATTCTCTGAATTATTTTCATGATTGTGTTTGTTAATTAGGTAATTGGCCACTATTTAATTATCAACTTAATCTATTGTCAATTAAAGGATTCATCGTATGAAAAATTTAATGTTTGTGACAAATAACATAGCAGAGAGTTGTTGTAAGAATAAACAATCTAATTTAAATGAATCATCATATGTGTTGATTAGGATTTGGGAATCTCTGGTTTTTCAAGCTGTCAATTGATTAAATCCTATGATCGTATCTAGGGTTGTCTATTGATTAGGGAAATAACCAACGGTCGTACCTTGGTTATCGACTAGTTAAGGAGAGATTGACTATTAGAGGGTCTCAGTAGCTATAACCGGTCTATTCATGAGAAATAATAATCTATATTTGAATCAATGATCAGTAGTCGAATCAAGCTGAGTTAATTCCTTCAACCAAAGCTTTCTCCAATTTGAATTACAACTTTAATTTGCATTCTTGTTATTTTTAATTTGATTTTTATTATTATCAACAATTCCCCCATTTTACGTTTTACGTTTCAAAAGGATTTAAATAATTACCGATCTCTGTGGACACGACCCTGCTCAATCACTATACACAATTTATTTAGAGTATGAATTTATTTTTGTTGGCTTCGACAACCATCAAATTTTGGCGCCGTTACCGGAGATTGGTGTCATTTATTTAATCCTTTTTACGTTTTACTTGGTGTATGGTTCGTTCTTCTCGTACAGGTACACTTTCGTTTGATCTTGAAATTGAGAAGACAGCTCACCAGCTGAGACAGCAAACGAAGCGAGCTAAGCAACGATCCTCATCGCCTTTGCTTTTTGAAATAGATACAGTACCTAATTCAGTTGAATCATCTAGCGATTCGGAAGAACAAGTGATGGACAGAGCTGCACCTGTAGAAAGAACTCTTAGAGAGTTAGCTGAACCAAACTTGAATCAACAACCACTCTGCATTCAATATGTAGATTTGGAGTTGAATTTTGAATTAAAGTCTGGTCTTATTCATTTATTACCCAAGTTTCATGGTTTTGCAGGTGAAGATCCTCATAAACATCTCAAGGAGTTTCATGTTGTGTGTTCAAGTATGAGGCCACAAAGCGTGACTGAAGTGCAGATTAAGCTGCATGCTTTTCCGTTCTCTGTAGATGGGCTAGCTAAAGATTGGTTGTACTACTTACCTCCTGGATCGATTACAACGTGGAATGGTTTGAAGAAGCAGTTCCTCAAGAAGTACTTTCCTGCTTCAAGAGCTGCCAACATAAGAAAAGACATTTGTGGGATCAGACAACTTCCTGGGGAGACTTTGTATGAGTATTGGGAACGATTCAAACAATTGTGTGCCAGCTGTCCTCAGCATCAGATTTCTGATCAACTTCTTATTCAATATTTTTACGAAGGACTGTCATTGATGGATAGGAGTATGATAGATGCTGCTAGTGGAGGCGTGTTGATGAACAAGACCCCTACTCAAGCAAGGGAGTTGATATCGAATATGGCTGCCAACGCACAACAATTTGGCAGCAGGCAAGATCTTACTTCAAGGAAGGTGAATGAGGTAAATATTTCTTCTGTTGAACAACGTTTAGATAAACTTACTTCTCTTGTGGAAAAGTTTGTTGTAGGTAATGTGCAACAGGTGAAGACTTGTGGCATTTGTTACAATATGGGTCTTTCAATTGATATGTGTCCTACACTCCAAGAAGAACCCGTTGAACAAGCCAATGCAGTTGGAGGATTTCCAGGCATGCCTCAGAGGAGGTATGATCCTTATGCACAAACATACAATCCGGGATGGAAGGATCATCCCAACTTTAGCTATGGAGTTAGGCCGTCAGGATTTCCACAACAATATCCACCAAGACAATCAGCACCTCCACAGTCAAACTCCAAGTCAGGTATATCTCTTGAAGAAATTGTTAAATCACTTGTGACTAACACTCAACAATTTCAGCAGGCAACTACAGCAAGCATTCAGAACTTGGAGAACCAAATGAGTCAATTGGCGACTACAGTGAGCCGTCTGGAGTCTCAAGTATTAGGGAGATTGCCTTCACAATCTGAGGTGAATCCAAAGCAAAACATTAGTGCTGTCATCCTTAGAAGTGGTAAAGAGTTGCAAGAGCCTAGTAAGAAAGTGACAAAGCATGTAGAAAATGAGCTTAAGAAGAATGAATTAATGCCTCAATCTCAAGATGCACAACCCACCAGAGCGAAACCCCTGCCTATTGTGATAACTCCTCTAATTTTGTCCCAATTTTACTAGGAATACCTTTTCTTAATACTGATAGGACTAAAATGGATGTACATAAAGGGACTCTCACTATGGAGTTTGATGGAGAGGTTATAGAATTCAATATGAATGATACCATGAAATATCCTAGTGAGGAACATTCAGTATTTTCTGTGGATGTTATTAACCCTATAGTGCAGGAAGTTTTTTACAAGGAAAAAACGAAGACATTTCATGATAGAATGATTTTGATAAAGGAGTTCTCTGTTGGTCAAAAAGTTCTTCTTTTTAATTCTAAGCTTAAACATTTTTCGGGTAAATTACGTTCTTGTTGGGTTGGACCTTTTATTGTTACTAATGTTTTTCCTCATGGTGCAGTTGAGATTCGGAGTCCGACCTCGGACAAAGTTTTTAAGGTTAACGGTCATCGCTTAAAACCTTTTTATGAAGGTTTTTCGGTGAATATTGTGGAGGATGTGGCTCTTGAGAGTCCCAATTATGGAGATTGATGCATAAATGTGTCTAGCCAAAGACATAAAACAAAGACGCTTTTTGGGAGGCAACCCAAGTGATTTATTTATTTTGGTTTTTGTTATATCTTCTTTTAATTTTGATTCAGATTTTTTTTTAAATAATGTGTTTGCTTATTTTGGTCAAAAGAAAATTTTTGATAAGGCGTGCTCACGTCTTTACTAATAAGTACTTTTGTAATTTTTAAAGTAAAATAGTTTTAAGGCGTGCCCACGTGCTTATTAGAAAAGTACTTTTGAAATTTTTAGTGTCTCAAAGTGATTCATCACTGAAAAAAAAAAGAATTTTTTTCCTTATTTTCTTTCTTATATATATTTTTTATTTATTTATAAAAAAATGAAAAAAAAACACAAAAAAATCACAAATCACTGTTCACAAATCCCTAATTCAAAAAAATTCACTGCTGATTATCGTTTTCCCACAGCAACCTTTAACTCCAGCTCGCAGAACCAGCTGCAGCCGCATCAGTCCCACCTGCAACGCAACCAACCCGCGCGCAGCAAGCTCCAGCCATCACCATAGCGCAGCGCATCAGTCCCGCGCGCGCAGCACAATGCACCGCAACCAGCAGCAGCGCGAATCAGCCTCAGCGCAGCGCAACAGATCCGCAACGTAACCCAGAACCAGCTCTCGAGCGCAACACAACGCGAACGCAGCAGTGCGCAGTGCAACGCCCCGCAACGTAGCGCGAACCAGCAACGCGAACCAGCTCTCGTGCGAAACAGTCCCGCATCAACCAGCCCCCCGCGCACGCAACAGAGCCACACAACCAGCCCCAAGCCGCGCAACAAGCTCCAGCCGAGCAGCAACGCAACACAACCAGCCTACGCCCTGTATTCCAGCCTGGTAAATTGAAATCCGTGAGTGAAATTATTGTAACAATGCCGAAGAGGAAAGCATCTACTTCCAAGTCATCTAAAAAGACACCCGTCGCAAAGAAATCTAAGATTGCCGCTCCCACTACGGTTCCATGGAACACAATTTCAGATTCACGCCAAGTCGTGAGATAAAGATCGAAACATGGAAAAGGCATGAGTGTTTTGCCACTTGCGGATTCCAATCTCGGAGGGTGCCTCGCATTCGCGACTCAACAAGAGAAAGAGAGGTACAAAGATATTTCCACGCGCAAAATACTTCCAGCTAAGTATATTCATTACCCGACTCTTGAAAAATGGAATGTTAAGGATAATTTTGATTCTTTGATAGATAAGATTGGGTTGCGTAAATTTGTTGATGTTGATTGTTTGGGTTATGTTGAGTTGATTAGGGAGTTTTATGCTACTTTTCAATTTAATATGCCGAATGATTTCACTTTGCATACCCCGGAGTTTTATGAGCAACCACTTTGCTCTAATATTGTTGTTATGTGAATATCAATCTTAGTTTGTTTATTCTAGAACTTGCTTTGTTATGCATGTTGAAGCCGCATTATGGGATTTTATGCATTAAAATGATAAGGGCAAACCCTTTTCCATTTTTCTATTCTCGCATCTTTTTTTTCTCTACCCGAAGACCTTTATTTGCTATCTTTGTTTGAGCCTTAATCATTATCCATCTAATTCTCTCCGTCTACTTAACCATTTTTCTTCTTTTTGAGCCTCAATTTAAGGAGATTTTTGGACTCATTGTGTGGATATATTTTGTTGCTTTTTCTACCTTGTATTAAAGTTTCTCAATTAGATCAACAAGCATTATGCTTGAATTAAATTGTGCAAGGTTCGTTTCTTTTGTTTGATTAAAAAAAAAATCAAAAACAAAAAAAAAAGAGAAAGAAAAAGAAAAAGAAAAATCGAAAAAAAAAGAGTTTACATTCTTGGTGACTTGAGTAGAAATAAGCATTTTGATATCATAAGTTCATTCAATGAGTTCATTCTTCTCATTTTGATCTCTTTTTCTTTCATAGACCTTTCTTTTTCATTTCACCCATTTAACCCCATTACAACCCTTTTAAGACCCTTAGATTTTTGCATTTTATTCATGTTTTGTGGATTGAGATGTGATATATGAGCAAGCTTATGGTAATAGCATTCTTTGATTTGAGTGAATAAATGACACCCTAAACACTTTGAGTGCATGGAGTGAAGTTATTGAGAGGGCTATTAAATCTTGTTGCACTTGAATTTTGAATGGATCTTTTTGGTGGTTGAATGTTCTTATTCTATCTTATGAAATTCTATGCTTTAAAATCCTTGTCTCTCGAATGTTGATCGACTTAATTTCTTGAGGTATGCTTGCTTAAAATTGTTTTTGGATGAGTTGAGATGAGAATTGAGTGGAGATTTGGAATTAATCTTGAGTTATATGCTTGAGGACAAGCATCATCTAGGTGTGGGGGAATTTGTTAGAGTGCAATTTATGCACTAGTTTTGCATTGTTTACTTCCCTTAATATCGATGTTTTGCACTTAATAATAGTGATTTACTTTTGTAGGTGTAATTCTATTGATTGGTGATAAAATTAAGCTACAAGATGATGTTTAAGGATGATTGTTCTCTTAGAGAAATTATGAGCGGTAGAAGAACTTTGTTAATAAGGCGTGGGTGCGTGCTGTCAAATGCGAACCTGCAGTTTTTAGTTTAACGTGTTTTGTATTTTTGGCTATTTTGTAATTACGAATTTAATATTTAAGATATTAGTATTTTATTTTAAATAGAACTTTAAAAGAGAAGAGAGAGAGAGTATTTAAGGAGGAATCTATTGTGAAAGCGGGAGGATTTGGATTGGAGAAAAAGAAAGAAACCCTAGATCCAATTTTTCTCTTCTCTCTATGAGGAACTAAACCCATTTTTCTGGTTGAAGGTTAATGAAGCTTTGATTCATCACTACTGTGAGATCTTTCTTGTGCTTTAATTGTTTTATTGCTTTTTGGGTATTTGTTTATTCTCTGAATTATTTTCATGATTATGTTTGTTAATTAGGTAATTGGCCACTATTTAATTATCAACTTAATATATTGTCAATTAAAGGATTCATCGTATGAAAAATTTAATGTTTGTGACAAATAACATAGTAGAGAGTTGTGTTGTAAGAATAAACAATCTAATTTAAATGAATCATCATATGTGTTGATTAGGATTTGGGTCTCTCTGGTTTTTCAGGCTGTCAATTGATTAAATCTTATGATCGTATCTAGGGTTGTCTATTGATTAGGAAAATAACCAACGGTCGTACCTTGGTTATCGACTAGTTAAGGAGAGATTGGCTATTAGAGGGTCTCAGTAGCTATAACCGGTATATTCATGAGAAATAATAATCTATATTTGAATCAATGATCAGTAGTCGAATCAAGCTGAGTTAATTCCGTCAACCAGAGCTTTCTCCAATTTGAATTACAACTTTAATTTGCATTCTTGTTATTTTTAATTTGATTTTTATTATTGTCAACAATTCCCCCATTTTACGTTTTACGTTTCAAAAGGATTTAAATAATTACCGATCTCTGTGGACACGACCCTGCTCAATCACTATACACAATTTATTTAGAGTATGAATTTATTTTTGTTGGCTTCGACAACCATCAAATATATGCAATAAATAAAATTCTAATTTAACTAAACTTGTCATAAGATGCCAACTTTATAAATAATAAACTTAACACAATGTAGAAAATGACAAAAAAGAAGAATGTCCATGAGGAGGAGATCGAATGAAAGATAAAGTAAATGTTATAGCAGAATGTGTCAAAATTAATGTGTCATATCATCTAACTCACTAGATCTCATCTATTAATCAATTTTATTCTAAATTTATGTTAATTTGTTTTATACTAAATTTATGTGAATGTTAGTTATTTTAAGAAAGAAAATATAAGGATAGGCAAAAGCACGTATCAATTTTTTAAGCCCTATCTCCTCATATTTTGAACTATAGCGACCAAACAAATAAAATTGCTTAAAAATTACACAATCATACTCTTGGAGACATATATACTCGAGTATGTAAGAGTGCTCATGTATAAATATTTCTTTTCATTTAGCTCATCCTATCTCATATTTCTTTCGATTTTGAAACCTTTAACCTTTTTCTTACTTACATAGTAAGAGTCCAACCGAGTGAGCTACATATCTTGTCGCACTACTAAAATAATACAAAACAATGACCCATTTGTTGTGAAGGTTTTTCTTAACAAAAGTCAATTATCATTAAAAGTATTTGATGATCGTTATTATATGAACCGTCATAATATATAATAGTCATTAAATATGAAGCTAAAATATAGTCTTTCTTTTAATAATGGTTTTGTATAATAACTATCATTAAAAGTACAAAATAATCTAACATTTATCATGATGATTTTATTATATAATAGTCATTAAATATCAAGTTAAAATATAGTCTTATTGTTAATGATGATTTTGTATAAAAACGGTCGCTAAAAAGTACAAAATCATATAGTATTTATAATGACGGTTCTATTATATAATGTTCATTAAATGTCAAGTTAAGATATAGTCTTACTTTTATTGACGTCCTGCATAAAAATGGTTATTGAAAGTAATTTAACATTTACAATAGCAATTCAATTATATAACAATCATTAAATATCAAGTTAAATACATTATTACTTTTAATGATGGTTCTATATAGCGATGATCATTAAAAGTAATCTAACATTTACAATGATGGTTCTAGTTTATAACAGTTGTTAAATGTCAAGTAAATTATAGTTTTACTTTTAATAACGAATATCTATAAAGACGATTATTAAAAGTGGTCTAACATTTATAATGACAGTTCATTATATAATGGTCATTAAATGTAAAATATATGTTAAAAAATCTTTTAACATAAATTTACAAAATGCTAAACTACGTTGTTTGAAACAAAGTACTTAAAAACAGTCATGTTTACAAATTATAACATTATGAATTAAAATTTAAATTAAAAAATTTAATATGCGAAGATAGTCATATTTTGCATGTAAAAAGAAAGTACGGGTGGGCAAAGTCGGTTTGTTTTTCTTAAACATTTTTAGAAACCAGTTTTTACATATTAATTTTTTTTGACGAAATCTATTTTTGCATATTAAACTTTCTAATTTAAGTAAATCATATTTACAAGTAAAAGTTTATATTAAAAAAATATAGTGAAATCAGTTTTTGCATATAAAAAAATAAAAAATTAAAAAAATATAAAAAATTTGGCTAAGTGTTGATTGAAGATATAGTGCTAGATTTTTTTTTAATTTTTTATCAATAGAAAATATACAAGCATGATATATACATATTTATCATTTTGTATACATTTTTAAGTAATCGGATTTTCATATATGTTAAATTTTTTAGGTAAAGCTATCTTTTGTATATGAGACATTTAAATGAAATTAATAAGAAATTGCAATTGAACCATAGGATTGAAATGGTTCTTGAATTGCAACTTATTATTTATTTATTTATTTATTTTTTGTAATCAATGACAAAAAGACACTGTTATTATGTAAACACTATCATAAAAAATATACATTTAATGATGGTTATAAGTAAAAACCATCATAAAAAATTTATAAAGAAGTGTAATAAATGACCGTTATTTAAATAACGTCACTAAATGGATTTTTTAGTGACTTTTTTTTTGTAAAAAACTATCATTGAAAGATACCTTTAATGCACGTTAATGATGATTTTTTGTAAAAAAACTGTCATTAAAATTTATATAAATACTATAAATAATAATTGTGTAATAGATAATTGTAATTATGAATACACATTTATTGACGGTTTATGGACGGTTATAAAAAGTATACCTCTTTTAATGTTGTTGCCTAAGGTGTTGGTTTTAAAATCCTCATCTTATATGGTTTAAAACCATCATTGTTGATCAATTTTATAGTAGTGTCACCTTAATGTAAGGCAAAACTAAAATTTGGCTGTCTTGGAAAGCATTTTTATTTTGTTAAAGTCGTATTTAGATTATTATTTAGTTCATCATTTTTTTGTTTAGTACAATTGTTTTCTCTTATTTGAGTTAACCTATAAAATTTAATTCAAAATTTGATAAGAACGTCGATGAGGAGAGAGAATAAAGAAGCATAAATATTATAGCATCATTGTTGTGTCATCCAATCCATTTGTTCTCAATCATTATTTTTATTTTAATATAAATTTATGCGTGTTGTTGGTCGGAAACGACGAATGGTAGCAGCTGACCAGCTGTTAGTGACAGCGGCGGCTGACCAGCTGTTAGGGTTTCTTTTGGGGAAATAATTATCGATTCAATGCAAAGGATGGGTGTTAGAATTTTTAATTTACAAATTTAAAATATTAAGTAATAACTTTTGTTTTTTAGATTTTATTTTCGGGTCGGGTTAGGGGATCCGATAAAATCACCAAATTCAAACCCGACATTTTTTTAGGCTAAGACCCATATCCGAAACTGACCTGAATTTATTTTCACATTTTTTTAGGGCTCCATACCCGCCCCAAATTAATTGGAGCCCGCAGGTATTGCTGGCAACTCTAAATGTACCCTTAATTATACTTTTTTTTCTAGAGAGAGAGAGAATTGATTTGTGATAAAAATAATGTAATACAAAGTTTTAAAGACAAGCAAAATAATTAACAAAATATGGGAGCAATCTATAAATTTTGTGAGTTAACTCAAATAAGAGAAAATAATGAATTAAATAATTATCTAAATATGACAATAACAAAATAACAAACGCTTTCAAAGTTAATGAAATTCTAATTTTATCTTACATGAAGCAGATGGGATAGCTCACGTCACTACTAGAAAAATGGTCTTTATTGACATTAGAATGGTGTCAGTAATTACTTTTAGTGACACTTATTAATTGTGTTAGTAATTTGGGAGTCAGAAAAATCGTGACACTTGTAAGTGGTGTCAGTGATTACTATTACTATAGTATCACCAAAATCATAACATCATAGTATTAGTAATTATTGATATCACATTAGTGTATATAATTACTGTTACTATAGTATGACTATTTAATTTATTTTAAAAAATAAAAATTTGAATTAGCTCATTGCGTATTGATTTATTGGTGAAATTAAAAAACACCACAAAGTAACCAAAAAAACTTAATTTATATTATAAAATCTTTCATTTCATATTTAAATATTATTAGTACACATTACAAATTCCAACACTCCAACAAACAAGAGATGAGAAATCTCACTCTCATAACTGAATAATCTAAATTACATACATAAAAATTTCTGCCACATCCAATCAGATGCCTACTAGTTGTGGCTAAATTTAACATTTCTAGAAGCTAAAATGAAAAGGATGATTGCCTCCACTATTTGAACATAAGTAGTGCAATTACGTTAACACAACAGTAGCTTCTCCATTCTCCATTCAATAGTGGATGGGTTAGAATACAAGTGAAGTTGAGAAAAAAGAAACTTCAAACACATTGATCAAATCTGCAAATGAATACATGGAAAAGGGAAAAAAATTGCCTGTTAATTTCCAACCATGTGAGAGAAACAATGGTTAACAGAAATAAACTTTTATCAAATTCACAACACAAAACTCAAACATAAAAAAAAAAAAATTGATTTAACAAAAATAAAAAAAATGACGTAATTACCATGAAATTGAACTTTATAACTTATAATATGACTATAATTAATCCAATGGCAGTTATGGTTGAGATGATATTTATCCTAATTTATTTCCCACAATTGCAGTTACGATTGCATACAAATTATTGTGAAATCTATTTACTTAAACTTTATAACTTATAATCTGACTATGTAATGGTTATTTTTATGAATATTGGCTTATAATCCTTCCTTTGCACATGGAAGAAAGAGTAGAAACATGCAGCAATCAGAATACAGAGTCCATGCTTTGTAAGCTCATCAAAAGTTGAGAAATATATACAGAAGGTTTAGAGCATACGGATACCTGGTGGTGATGTGTCATGCTAAAAAATTCAAACTCGCATACCACCCTGCACAAATATTTGAACATTCAAACAAAGTCATTGAAACTGGTTCTTAAGACAAGAATATGAATTTCAATAATTAACTAAACCAAAATATTAACAACATCTCAATCCTGAACCTGCTCTATGTATAAATAAAACAGGACTGCAACAATAACAATTGCTTCCAACACCAAGTGAAGAAAATTTTGTACATAGGAAGTATGATTGATACTACTGTGTAGACCTTACCAAGCATTGATTACATCAAAATTCCTCCTTTCTTTCACTTGGCAAGGAAAGTGAAATTTCTATTTAGCCATGGCAATGTTACAGCCTTGAGTAAGTTATGTAATACAATTCAACTTCTTTTCATGGTAGTCTGAATTTCAATAATTAACTAAACCAAAATATTAACAGAACAGCCTCCAAAATCAAAATTCAAGTAGCTATGCCTAAATCCTTAACAGCAGCACCAACATAATGATAAAGCTATCAGGAAGTGAGGGCATGTAACATTTTAACTGTACCACATGCATCTCTACAAATATTCCATTGACAGATCTTGCAACCAGAAAACAAACTTGCGCTTCCCATGGAAAGAGCCCATGAAAACCCATCTATGTTAGTTCTAAAGATCATTGATTGATTTTTCCAAAGTGAAAGAGAATAAATAGAGCTTCTAAAAAAATAATATTAGAAAAAAAAAACATAAATATACTTCTTATTTCTTAACACCCAGTTAACCAACTTACCATCAAGGGGGAAAAAGAAAGATACCAGCATAAGCAAGGAAACACACTGAAGTAGCTGTAAGCTCCACGAACTCCCTTCAATTATAATTATCATCAAATCATAAAATTTTCAAAATTATACATAAGTAGCTACGGTTTTGCGGAAATGAAACAAATACCTGGTACGCAACTCGAAGGCGGGACCTGTCGGATACAAAATTTGAAAACTGAGCCGAAGACAAAGGCCCTGAAACACAAACCAAACCTATACAATAATTAAAAAAAGAAAGAGAGCGAGAGAGAATAAAATCAAATAAAAGCGAATAAAGGAGAAGGACAAGATGGATATTTCTCATACGGGGAAGCGAATTCAACGAATCCTTCGAAGCGGCGTCCTCTTCATCATCATCGAGAATGCTCTGCGGGTGAAGCGCCGGAGCAGTTTTGTTATTGTTACAGCCGATTTTCTCATCGTTTCTGTTAATAGAGGCCTTAACGGTAACGTTAAACCGCCGTGGGATGTTAAGCGGACGGAATCTGACGATGCATTTTGGTGTTTGATCCGACTGAGAGGGTTTAGCAGTGATCTATCGCGAAAGTGGGGTCAGCTGTGATTGCGCAACGGAGGCCGCCATTAATCAACGCGTGAGACAGCGAGACTCAGTCGCAGGTGACTTGCGAGACAAAAATATATATATATATATATGGGTCTTTAGTGGCATGGTGGATGTTTTGCAACCTCATGTAGCTCGTTAGGGTTTCGTATGGTATGGGTCTTAGAATTTGAGCAATGTTGTTAGGATTTCCCATGGCATGGACCCTTGAATTTTAGGGCTCGAAGGGGAGAATTTTTAGAGGTACGAAGAAGAAGAAGGATCTTGCCAGAGAGATGAGGCGGCTGGCCATAGAATTAGAAGTTAGAGAATTTTATGTTTATGTTGATTTTAGGGTTTTTTGCTTTTGCTTTATATTGTTGTTATTTTAATATGATAATTTGAACATTTTCAACATAAACTAAAATACGAATTTGGCCTGGTGGTTTGTTGTTTGAACATAAAGCATTCCAGTTTTGAGGTCTTAGGTTCGAGTAGCAATTAAAACAAAAATGGACTTTTGTTTTTGTTGTTTCTGATACCATAGTGTCGATAATCTCTGATGTTTAATCTACAAACACTATAGAATTAGTAACTTGTGACACTTGTCTGTTAATCACGGAAAATGACCCAAATATATGTAACTACTGATACTTTTTAGAAAAGTGTCAGAAGACGAGTGTCAGTAAAAGCCATTTTTCTAGTAGTGCGTGTTTGGACATTTACAAAGGAAATAATTCATAGGTCAAGAGTTTAAAAATCCAAAGGAATACATTAAAATTTGAGGTGGGATAGAACGAGGTAAATGATAAGAAATAGTTGTATATGAGCACTCTTACATATTTTAATATATGTGCCTTCAAAAATTTAATTGAGTGATTTTTAAGTAGTTTTATTTATTTGGCCACCATTATTTGAATTCTAGGAAGTTAGGGGTTAAAAAATTGATTTGTGCTTTTGTTCTTTACTTAAAAGAAGAAGAAAAAAAAAAAGGAACTAAGACACACTTACATTTATATTGAAACAAAATTACACATTTATATTGAAACAAAATTAATGGCTCAGTTCTAATGGATTAGATAATATGACACATTAATTTCCATACATTGATACTATAACATTTATTTGTTTTTAACCCTCTCTCCTCATCATCGTTCTTATAAAATTTTGAGTTAAAATTTTGTAAGCTAACTCAAATAAGACAAAACAATCCTACTAAAAAAAAGAATTAAAAATAATAATCTAAATACAACTCTAACAAAGTAAAGAATATGAACGCTTTCTAAGATAATTAAATTCTAATTATATCCTAGCTCGTATGTGAGGAGATAAGAATTAAGAAATTAATTTACCTTTCCGCCAACTCACTACTTTTTTTTTAAATAACATACAAAAAAAAAGATTTAAAAAAAAGGACTATTAAGATCTAATAGATTAGATGATATCAGACACTAATTTTAACACATCGAAGCTATAACATTTGATTTTCACTATCCTCTCTTCTCCTTATCAACGTTCTTGTAAAATTTTGAGTTAAATTTTTTAAGTTAGCCTAAATAGGTAAACACAATCATACTCAACAAAAAAATAATACTACAATAAAATTGGCTTTCTATGGCACAATATCGACCACATGATATAATTGTTGGAGAATTAATAAATAAAACACACACAAAAACACACTATTTTATTTCTTCAACAATACTCCTCACCAATTATAATTCTTATTTTTCACTCTCTATACTTTAGAGATTTTGTTACTTCACTTGATGCTTAAACCAAAGGGGAGAGGGGGTATTTATACATGAAATAAACTAATCACAACCATTCATTTATTCAACTAATACACAAATCATCACCATCCATCAAAACCTACCACTCACCTACTTCACCAACCACACCTACTACAAGTAATTCAAACCTCACCAATGATGGTTGTCGAAGCCTGCAAAAATAAGTACTTACTCTAAATAAATTATGTATAGTGATTAAGCAGGGTCGTGTCCACATAGATCGATAATTATTTAAATCCTTTTAAAATATAAAATGCAAAATGGGAGAATTGTTGACAATAATAAAAATCAAATTCAAATTGTAATTCAAATTGGGGAAAGCTCTGGTTGAAGGAATTAACTCAGCTTGATTCGACTACTGATCATTGATTTAAATATAAATCATTACTACTTATGAATAGACCGGTTATAGCTACTGCGACACTCTAATAGTCAATCCCTCCTTAACTAGTCGATAACCAAGATACGACTGTTGGTTATTTCTCTAATCAATAGACAACCCTAGATACGATCATAGGATTTAATCAATTGACAGCCTGAAAAACCAGAGAGACCCAAATCCTAATCAACAAACGCATACGATGGTTCATTTAAATTAGATTGTTTATTCTCATAACACAACACACTGCTATGCTATTTGTCACAAACATTAAAATCTTCATACGATGAATCTTTTAGTTGATAATAGATTAAGTTGATAATTAAATAGTGGTCAATTATCTAATTAACAAACATAATCATGACAATAATTCAAATAATAAACAAATACCCAAAAAGTAAAAAACAATTAAAGCATAAGAAAGATCTCACAGTAGTAATGAATTAAAGCTTCATTAACCTTCAACCAGAATAATAGGTTTAGTTCTTCATATAGAGAAGAGAAAAATTTAGATCTAGGGTTTCTTTCTTTTCTTGCCTCCCCTTTTCACAATAGATTCCTTCCTTAAATACTATTTTCTCTCTTCTCCTCTAGAATTCTTTTTAAAATAAAATACTAATATCCAAAATATTACCTAAATATTAAATTTGTAATTACAAAAGTAACCAAAAATACAAAACATGTTAAACTAAAAACTGCAGGTTCGTAGTTGACAGCATGCGTCCACGCCTTATAAACAAGGTTCTTCTGAAGCTTATAATTTCTCCAAGAAAACAATCATTCTTAAACATCATCTCGTAACTCAAATTTAGCACCAATCAATAAAATTGCACCTACAAAAATAAAACACAAGTAAATTGAAATACTAACTAGGCAACCCAATAGGGGGGTGAATTGGGATATTAAAAATTATTTAATTCTAAAGAAAAACTCAATGCAAATCCAAAACAAATTTAAAGCAATAACAAATAAATCAATCACAATATAAAAAGATAAGGGAAGAGAGAGCAAACACAATGATTTTTATATGGTTCGGCAATCCCCGCCTACGTTCACGCCTCCAAGCTCACCGGGCTTGAGGATTTCACTAAACTAGCCTCCAAAGGTTTCAAACGCTTACAATTGACTTCCAAGGTGTCAATGGACCTTTACAACAAGAGATTATCCCCAATCTCTTAACCCAAGTGAATCCCAACACTTACAATCACTCAAAGTAAAAGATTACAAATTGTTTTTCTCTCACACAATATCTAAGATTACAAATCAATGCCCAATGTGTGAATAGATGAAGCAAGAATGTGTTTAAAGCTCTATGAAAATTGTGTTCTCAGATATAAGCTCAATGGTTGTTTTGTGATCAACCCTTGTTTGAATTTGAATGAGCTTATTTATAGCTGCAGCTGAAAACTAGCCGTTATAGACTGTCTGCACACTATCGGATCGCCGTTTACTAGATGTTGGATCGCCGTTTGACTGGTCAATATGACCGTTGGGCTGATTTTTCAAATTGTCGAATCGTCGTTATTCTAGATGTCGGATCGCCGTTTAGGTCCAGAGGCTACCCTTCAGTTCTAGTTGATGTCGGCGAGCCGTTTATCAAACTTGTCGGTTTGTCGTTTAGGTCCAGAGACTAATCTCTATTTCTGCTTGATATCGGCGAGCCGTTTATTACTGATATTGGATCGCCGTTTAGGTCCAGAGGCTAATCTCTATGTCTGCTTGATATCGGCGAGCTGTTTATTGCATATGTCGGATCGCCGTTTTCCATAAAAACTGCTGTAGTGAGCTATTTTGCAAGATGACTGTTTTGACTTCAAATCTTTATAGATTTACTTTATGAAGCTTGTCAAAGATAGATGAAAATTATGTTGAGCTCTTAAAAGATTAACCGAACTTAATCATGTTTGTTATTATCAAAATCAATAAAGAATTATTTAAGTTAACAATCTCCTCCTTTTTGATGATGACAAACTTTTCAAGAAAAATACTTGTGTAATTTTGTTCCCCCTAAATATGTGCTCCCCCTAAATGAGATTTTGAAAGACTTGTTAACTCCTTTTAAAAAAAAAATTCATTTAACTTTTAATCTCAAACAAAATTTTAAACATGACTGATTGATTTAAAATTTTAAACACGACAGATTGATTAGAAATTTTAAACACGACAGATTGATTTAAAATTTTAAACACGATTGCCAAAACCAATTATGCCATTACCAATAATCTCATGCCAATACCAATTATCTCAATACTAATTATCTCATGCCAATACCAATAATCTCAATACTAATTATCTCATGCCAATACCAATAATCTCATGCCAATACCAATTATCTCAATATTAATTATCTCATGCCAATACCAATTATCTCCCCCTTCATCATCAAAAAGAAATAGGCGCGAGGAATGACTTATGTTTGGAAAAACTTTGGCAGAATCTCCCCTGAAATATGAGTATATCCTCAAGAATACATATAGTGAAAAAGAAAAACACTTCCATATAAGTATGCCACCATATCAACCAACCTCCATACCAATAATTTCACACTTCTAGAATTAGCAAGATAATCAATATAATACCAAAAACAACTCAAGCATAAATTAAGTGCATATGTCCAATATGAAATATCAGAAGCATAAACACATAACACACATAACAAAAATAACATCATACGCATAAGGTAAATAATATGAAATGAAATATGTCTATGCGAAAGATCAGAGGGGCAAAAAAATCTAACATGGGGGCTGTGAAGACGAGCTGCCAGGGTCATATCCAAAGTAGCCGAGAATGCGACGCTGGCCTGCAAGTAACTCCATCTGGTGATCTGAAATTTGCTCCCGAAAGGTTGCAGAATCAGATCGAATCATATCGAAGCTGCTGCTGCTGCTGGGACAGGGCATCCACTCGGTCGAGAAGCTGCTGGAAGCAATCCTCAGGAACAACTGATGCTGTAGGAGGGACGGCAGTCTCGGTAGGCTCGTCATCCTGAGATGCAGCTGCTGCTGGTGCAGCAGGTGCTGCTACTCGGCGAGGAACACGCGATCTAGCCCCAAGGCGAAAATCAGGTAACTCATCCTCGGAGTAAACGTCATTCAACATGCGATCATCCTCTGGTGCAAGCAATGTGTCTTCGTTCTTAGAGGATGTGGTCTTTTCTCATTTTCCACACTTCGTAAAGAATCTGATGGCAGAAATAATTTCTCGTCCTAGTTTACGAGTCTCGAGAAAAACAGGCTTCACGATAGGAACTCGAAAGTGTTTCAAGATTTTAGTAATGATGCTGCCATAAGGAAGGGATCAGTTGGAGACTTTAGGAGTGGACAACATATGACACAGAATAGTGTAGGATAAGCTTACATGGCGTCTACGGATAAGAGAATCTAATAGACCAATATCAAGCCTAGTGACCTCATCAGTGTGACCCTGTCTAGGAGTGACCATGTGTTAGAGAATAATGTGAAGTATTCGAATCTGAAAAGGGAGGAGTTGAAACCTAAAGGACAGAGAGCAGATGTCATCGGAAAGATCCCGACGACGACCAATGTACACCATCCATATGACGAATTCCCTAAAAGATAGTTCTTTCCTAGCAGTGTACAAATCTAATCCTCCATAAGTAATTCCCAAAATACTACATAGTTCGGATTCATTAAAAGCAATGCGAATTCCTCCTACAGATATATAAATCTCGGCACGACGAGTAGAGGGGAATTCTATGTTAGAATAAAAGACTCGAACTAGATTTTCATAGATTGGTTCTTCAATACTCAATGCTTGCTTCCAATAACTAAGCATTTGAGTAATAGAGTGATCACAAATAGAGATATCCGAAAACTCCGAAATATTAAGAGAAAAAGAGGGAGTTACGAGTTTACCCATGAATTTCTCACGAAATCTCTGAGCAGAAGTGCCATCGGAAAAATGGAGACTTTCGAAGTCGTGAGAGGGAGACATGGGGGAACTAGAACGTCGTGGAGCAGTGTGCTTGGTACGAGCACGCCTTGGAGGTCGTTCCGCCATGGATGAGTTGAGAGAAAAATTTATGGAAATGAAGTTTGAGAGATGAGAGAGTGATTGTGGGTGGAAATGTGATTGGAAAAGGAAGATATTTGGGTCAAATGAAGCAAAGAATGTTCGGCTGGTTCTAGGGTTTCAAGAAGAGATTTTTCAATTTTAGATGAAAAAGAAGGATTTGAATCGGTTAAAAGGTTTTAGAGATGATAAAAATGGTTTGTAATGCTTCAATTTGGTGAAAAAATGACAAGAAAAATGAAGGATTTGAGAGGGGAGAACCGGTGCAGTCGCGGGTTGAAGTGTGTGAGAGAGAGAGAGAGAAATCGGAATGGAGAGGAAGACGAAAACTGTTCAGTTAACGCGAGATAACAGCGAGCTGCTATAGAGAAAACGGCTAGCCGATAGGGTCCAGAGAGTTCTCTAAAAATTAGCAATATAACGGCAAACCATTTATAGAGATAACGGCGAGCCGATAGGGTCCGAGAGAGTTCTCCAAAAATTAGCATCATAACGGCGAGCCGTTTATAGCGATAACGGCAAGCCGATAGGGTCCAGGATATTTCCCATTGTTTTTGCCCCAAAACGGTTAGCCGTTTATTGAAGTAATCGGCAATCCGTTTTCTATAACTTATGATTTCGCACATTTATTTTGATATTTGGCTACTTATTAATACATTTCAAGATCATTTTATTGATCCAAAATGATTTAAGTGTCAGTTCAATGCATAATTCATGAACATAAATATGTATTGCAACAATTAACTCATATTTTTTCAAATATGCATACACACCACATGTATATTACTATTGAGCATTCCATAGATATTAAAGCATCAAGTCATAAATCAACCAATGTTAATAGACTCAATAGCATGAGTAAAAATGTTAATATGAAAATTTCATCATCCCAAGTTCATGCCAAATTTTTGAAAATTGTTCTTCGCAAAGAGGTTTTGTAAAAATATCGGTAAGTTGATTTTCCGTAGAAATAAACTCTAATGCAATATCTCTCTTTTGAACATGATCTCTCAAGAAATGATGTCTTATTTCTATATGCTTGGTTCGAGAGTGTTGAATGGGATTCTTTGAAAGATTTATAGCACTAGTATTGTCACACTTAATAGGAATTTGTTCTAGGTTTATACCATAGTCTCTAAGTGTTTGTTTCATCTAAAGAGCTTGTGCACAACAGCTTCCTGCAGCTATATATTCAGCCTCGGTAGTTGAAAGTGCAACAGAATTTTGTTTCTTACTAAACCATGAAACAAGTGAGTGACCTAAGATATGGCAAGTTCTACTAGTGCTTTTTCTATCAACTTTATAACTGGCAAAATCCGCATCTGAAAAGCATGTTAGATTTATATGAGTTCCTCTAGGATACCAGAGTCCAATATCTACGGTTCCACTCAAATAACGAAAAATTCTTTTAACAGCAAGCAAATGTGATTCCTTGGGACATGATTGAAATCTTGCACACAAACATACACTAAATATGATATCGGGTCTACTTGCAGTCAAATAAAGTAAAGATCCGATCATACCTCGATACATTTTGATATCTACTTCTTTGCCCTTTTCATCTTTGTCAAGCTTGGTTGTTGTGCTCATTGGTGTATTTTTGGTCTTTGAGTCGTCAATGCCAAATCGTTTGAGTAGATCTCTTACATACTTGGCTTGATTTATGAATATTCCTTCCTCATTTTGTTTTATTTGCAGCCCAGGGAAGTACTTTAGCTCTCCCATCATACTCATTTCAAATTCACTGCTCATACAAGATGAAAACGCTTTGCACAACAATTCATTAGTAGAACAAAAAATGATATCATCAACATAAATTTGAACAACAAGTATGTCTTTATTCTTATGTTTAACAAAAAGAGTGGTATCCACTTTACTCGTGGAGAATTCATTTTCTAACAAGAAATTTTTAAACCTATCATACCATGCTCTAGGTGCTTGTTTTAATCCATACAAAGCTTTAAACAACTTATACACATGATTTGGAAATTTTTCATTTTCAAAACCAGGGGGTTGTTTTACATACACTTCTTTTATAATATAACCATTTAAGAAAGCACTTTTCACATCCATTTAAAATAAAATGAAATATTTATGACAAGCAAAAGCCAACAACATTCTAATTGATTCTAGTCTAGCTACGGGTGTAAAAGTTTCATCAAAATCAATTCCTTCTTCTTGGTTGTAATCTTGAGCCACTAATCTAGCTTTATTTATTACAACCACACCGGATTCATCCATTTTATTTCTAAATACCCATTTAGTACCTATGACAGATTGATGTTCCGGTTTAGGAACTAATTCCCACACATTGTTTCTTTTAAATTGATTTAACTCTTCTTGCATTGCCATAATCTAAGATTCATCATTTTCCGCATCCGCAAAGGATTTGGATTCAATTTGAGAGATAAATGCATTATGTTCACAAGTGTTCTTAAGAGATGATCTAGTAGTAACACCTCATGAGGGATCTCCTAAAATTACATCTATAGGATGAGAAGAGACATACCTCTACTCCTTCGGGAGTGTTTGGGAAATACCTTCTTGTTACTCCAGCTCCATATTTGTTTGCTCTTCTTGTCTATCCTCTTGATTTTCTTGTGATACATTCTCTTGAATCTCTTTTGATGATTATTCTTGTAAGTCTCCATCTGCATCATCATTAGCAACTCCTTTCTCTGTAGAGGAGGGGTTAGACTCATCAAACGTAATATGCATGGATTCTTCCACAACTAAAGTTCATTTATTATAAACTCTATAAGCTTTACTTGAGTTTGAATACCTAAGAAAGATGCCAACATCAGATTTTGGATCAAATTTACCAAGATTATCTTTTGTGTTTAAAATAAAACATTTGCATCCAAAAACTTTGAAATAATCAATGTTGGGTTTTCTATCTTTCCAAAGCTCATAGGGAGTTTTGTTGAGATGAGGTCTAATCAACACCTGATTTAAAACATAGCAAGTGGTGTTGACGGCTTCGGCCCAAAAATATTTAGGTAAAACATTTTCATTTAACATGGTCGTAGCCATTTCTTGAATAGACCTATTCTTTCTCTCAACAACTCCATTTTGTTGTGGAGTCCTATGTGATGAAAATTGATGCTCAATGCCAAGATTATTGCAAAAGTTCTCAAATGCATGATTTTCAAATTCTCCTCTATGATCACTCCTAATGCATATAATATCATGCCCTTTTTCATTTTGTAATTTCTTATAAAGCACTTTAAAAGCATCAAGTGCATCATCCTTATTGGTTAAGAATAATACACATGTATATCTAGAAAAATCATCCACTATCACAAATGCATAATACTTGCCATTTAGACTAGCATATCTAGATGACCCAAATAGATCTATGTGAAGGAGTTCAAGTGGTTTTGAAGTAGAGATATGGTTTTTATTTTTAAAAGAGGTTTTGATTTATTTTCCAAATTGACAAGCTTCATAAATCTTATCCTTTTGAAAACCAATTTTCGGAAGACCTTTAACTAAATCATTTTTTGAAATTTTTGAAATCAAATCCATACTTGCATATCCTAATCTTCTAATTCTATGCCATAGCCAACTATCATCATGTAATGCGGAAAAATATTTATCAAGAGTAGATGCACATTCTATGTCAATGATATAAATATTACCACATCTATTACCAACAAATAAGATTTTGCTATCACATGAGTTCTTAATAACACAACTAAATTTGTCAAAGATAACTTTATAACCTTTGTCATATAATTGACTAATGCTAATTAAGTTGTGTTTCAAGTTCTCAACCAAACATACATTCTCAATTAGAGTTGAGAAGACTTTACCAACATTTTCAGTTCCAAGAATTTTTCCTTTTGGGTTGTCTCCAAAAGATACGTCTCCACCATTTTCAATTTTGGTGAAGCTTGAGAACCATGTAAAGTTTCCGGTCATGTGCCTTGAACAACCGTTGTCCAAATACCATTTGTTTTTCTTCTTCTTTAAGCCCTACAAAGAAAATCTCAAGTTTTAGGTACCCAAAACTTTTTGGGTCCTTGAGAGTTAGTAATGGTTCCTTTTGGAACCCAAATACATTTGATACCATAATATACATTCCTTTTCGCGGGACATCCATATTTCATGTGACCATTTTGATTACAATAATGACAGACAATCTTATGATCATTTGTGGAGGTAGCTTTAACAAAATAATTCTTATAATACTTTTGCTTCAAGTTAGGCTTGTATCCAAGTCCTCCTTTATCAAAAACACATTTTTGTGAATTAAGCATATTATCCAACATCTTTTGACTATTTGCAAATTTCAAAACAATTTCATTCAAATCATTGCTCTTTTTCTTGAGCATTTCATTTTCATTTCTCAAATCATCTATGTGTGATTCTAAATGCTCATGTGAGGTACTAGGTTTCTCATTTGATAATGCAAGTTTATCATGCAATGTTTTGTTCTCTACTTCTAGGCATGCAATTTTTGCATTTATAGATTCATTTTCATTTTTAACTTTTGTCATTTCCTTTGTAAGAAATACATTCTTTTTACCAATCTTCATCAACTCATTATGCAATTCTTCAAAAGCATCATACAATTCATCATAGGTGGGCTCACTTACCTAATTGAGATTATCATCCTCTCTATTGCCATAAGCACTAGGTTTGATTCCTCTTGCAATCCTTCTTCATCACTTGAATCTTCCTCGCTATCATCCCATGTTGCAACCATGGCCTTTCTTCTTGAGTTTGTTGATAAGTGGACACTCCGATCTTATATGGTCAGGCTTCTTTCACTCATAGCATGTAATCACCACTTTCTTCTCCCTTTGGTTCTTGAAGTTTCTGAATTTTTTTCGCTCTCCAGTTTTCTTGAAAAACTTTTCTGAACCTCCTTGCTAGCATGGCTAACTCTTCATCATCCGGTTCACTACCTCCATCACTCTCATATTTTGAAGCTTTGAGAGCGATGCTTTTCTTCTTCTCCTCATCTCATTTTTCTGCTGCCAAGTCTTCTTCATATGAAATGAGAGAACCAATTAAATCATCAAGAGGTAAAGTATTTAAGTTTTTGGCCTCTTCAATGACAGTTCTTTTAGGTCTCCATTCTTTTGGAAGTGACCTAATGATTTTCTTAACTTTCTCACTATTTGAGAAGGTCTTCCCCAAGGCACCTAGAGTGTTCACTATGTTCGTGAATCTAGTATATATAGAATACACATTTTCATTTTGTTCCATTTGGAACAGCTCATATTGGCGAGTGTATCTACTGATTTTAGACTCTTTAAGTTGATTTGTCACTTCATAGACAACTTCAAGTTTATTCCATATTTCTTGTGCACTTTCACAACTAGATACTTTATGGAATTCTTTCTTATCAAGGGCACAGAACAAAGCATTCATAACCTTGGAGTTTAGAGACATCTTTCTCTTTTCTAACTCACTCCATTGACTCGATGGTTTAGGAATATCATCTCCTACTTCATCTTTAAATGTAGGCATGTATGGACCATCACAAACAACTTCCCAAATTTCATAATCTAAGGCTTGTAAATAGATTCTCATTCTAGTTTTCCAATAAGTATAGTCATTACCTATAAAAAAAAGGTGATCTAGTTGTAGATTGCTCTTCTCTAAAGGTTGAGTCATTTAGGGTTGCCATGAATCTTTTACTCTTAGACGATTAAGTCCTAACAAGAGAACAAGACTCTGATACCAATTGAAATTCTAACTAGGCAACCCAAGTGGGGCTGAATTGGGATATTAAAAATTATTTAATTCTAAAGCAAAACTCAATGCAAATCCAAAACAAATTTAAAGCAATAACAAATAAATCAATCACAATATAAAAAGATAAGGAAAGAGAGAGCAAACACAATGATTTTTATGTGGTTCGACAATCCCCGCCTACGTCCACGCCTCCAAGCTCACCGGGCTTGAGGATTTCACTAAGATAGCTTCCCAAGGCTTCAAACGCTTACAATTGACTTCCAAGGTGTCAATCGACTTTACAACAAGAGATTATTCCCAATCTCTTAACCTAAGTGTATCCCAACACTTACAATCACTCAAAGTAAAAGATTACAAATTGTTTTTCTTTCACACAATATTTAAGATTATAAATCAATGCCCAATGTGTGAATAGATGAAGAAATAATGTGTTTAAAACTCTATGAAGATTGTGTTCTTAGATATAAGCTCAATGGTTGTATTGTGATCAACCCTTGTTTGAATTTGAATGAGCTTATTTATAACTGCAGCTGAAAACTAGCCGTTATAGACTGTCTGCACACTGTCGGATCGCCGTTTACTAGATGTCAAATCGCTATTTGACTGGTTAATATGATCGTTGGGCTGATTTCTCAAATTTTCGAATCGCCGTTTAGGTCTAGAGGCTACCATTCAGTTCTGGTTTATGTCGGTGAGCCGTTTATCAAACTTGTCGGTTCGCCGTTTAGGTCCAAAGACTAATCTCTATTTCTGCTTGATATCGGCGAGCCGTTTATTACAGATGTCGGATCGCCGTTTAGGTCCAGAGACTAATCTCTATGTCTGCTTAATAGCAGCAAGCCGTTTATTGCATATGTCGAATCGCCGTTTTCCATAAAAACTGCTGCAGTGAGCTATTTTGCAATATGACTGTTTTGACTCCAAATCTTTATAGATATACTTTATGAAGCTTGTCAAAGATAGATGAAAATTATGTTGAGCTCTTAAAAGATTAACCGAACTTAATCATGTTTGTTATCATCAAAATCAATAAAGAGTCATTTAAGTTAACATAAATCACTATTATTAAGTGCAAAACATCGATATTAAGGGAAGTAAATAATGCAAAACTAGTGAATAAATTGCACTCTAACAACCAACCATATCTACTCATGGAACCTTCCATGAGTTGGGTTTGAATTTATTCATCTTGGATCAAGTTTATGATCCAATACCCCCTTAAACCTGATCTTGTGACACCAAGCAAACTTCTGAATTTTATGAAGTCTTTTTTCTTGAGCGGCTTGGTGAAAATATCAGCTGCTTGATCTTGTGATTTTACATACTTGATTTGCACTTCTTTTCTTGCAATACACACTCTTATGAAATGATAGCGAGTGTCTATGTGTTTGTTTCGATCATAAAAGACTGGATTCTTGGATAGGGCAATTGATGATTTGTTATCAACACAAATTTCGATTGACTCTTCTTGTGGCAAACCTAACTCCTTCAGTAAATTTCTGAGCGAAATTGCATGACAAACACTTGATGTGGCAGCTACATACTCAGCTTCACAAGTGGATTGTGTGACAATAGGTTACTTCTTTGACATCCATGTCAAAGCAGTATCTCCCATAAATAACACAAATCCTGTGATGCTTTTTCGATCATCTACATCTCCACCCCAATCACTATCACTATATCCAACAAGCTTGTAGTCATTAGAAAATGAGTATAACAAGCCGAAATTAAGTGTACCTTTGATGTAGCGAATGATTCTTTTTGCAGCTTTAAAATGAGTGATCTTTGGATTCTCCATGTATCGACTCACAAGTCCAACATCATAAAGGATATCTGGTCTCGTGCATGTCAAATAACATAGGCTTTAATCCAAACTTTTAAAAAATGTTGGATCTATATCTTCGCCTTCATCATGTTTCGATAACTTGACTCTGCATTCCACTGGCGTGCTTATAGGCTTGCAATCATTTATCTTGAATCTTTTGAGAATCTCCTTTGCATAGCTTTCTTGGGAGATAAATATGCCTTCTTCCTTTTGCTTGACTTCAATACCGAGGTAATAAGCCATCAGTCCAATGTCAGTCATCTTATGAAGATGAGATCATCCACATACAGGCACACAATCAAAATGTCTCCATCCTTTTTTTTTGATGTAGAAAGCATGTTCATATGGGCATTTGATGAAGCCTTTCTCTTGAAAATACTTGTCAATTCTGCTATTCCATGCTCTTGGTGCTTGTTTTAACCCGTAAAGAGCTTTCTTCAGTCTCAAAACTTCGTCTTCATGTCCTTTCACCACATAGCCTAATGGTTGTTCGATGTAAACTTCTTCTTCAAGGAACCCATTCAAGAAAGCAGACTTTACATCCATTTGAAAAATCCTCCATTTGTTATGAGCAGCCAAAGAAATAATAAGTCTAATAGTTTCATGTTTGGCTACAGGAGTAAATACCTCGTCGTAGTCTATGCCAGCCTTTTGACTATAGCTTTTACAACTAGCCTTGCCTTGTGCCTTTCAATTCCTCCCTTCGCATTTCTTTTTGTTTTGTACACCCATTTGACACCGATCGCCTTGTGACCTTTGGGAAGAGTAGTAAGCTCCCAAGTATTATTCTTCACAATGGCTTTGATTTCTTCATCCATTGCAATTCTCTACTTCTCATCTAGTGCAGCCTCTTAGAAGTTGACTGGCTTACATCAGCAAAGAGGTAAAAGAGAGTGAGATTATCATGTCTCTCAGTTGCCTCATAGAGATCTTGAAGACTCATTATATGTTCTTCAGTTCTTTCATTTAAGAAAGATGGCGGTGAATCTCTGCATGTGTTTAATGCTGGTGACATAGGTAGAGTAGCTGGCTCTTGTTGTTCTTCTACTCGTTTTATCTGTATATGATCATCTTCTTCAATGGGAAAGAAGTTGAAGTCATCCACATTAGAGCCAAAACCCCATTCTCCTTCTTCATCAAAACTACATCTCGATTGATCACGATCTTCTTGTTGTTTGGATTGTAAAGTTTGTATCCTTTGGAGTTGTTGTCGTAGCCGATGAAGATGAACTTCTCACTTTTGTCATCCAACTTGGCTCTACTCTCGTCCGGTACATGTACATGGGCAATGCTTCCAAAAACTCTTAGATGGGTGATGCCAGGTTTTCTTCCACTCCAAGATCCTTGTGGCGTCTTGCCCCACACGCTTCTTGATGGAGATCGATTGGATAAGTAGACTGTACATGCAATAGTTTCAACCCAAAATTTTTTAGGTAGCCTCTTACTCTTGAACATGCTTATTTCCATATTGAAGATGATTTTGTTCTTCCTTTCTGCAACCATTTTGTTGAGAGGATCTTAGAACTGTCAAAGGGCGTCAAATTCCATTTGCTTCACAAAACTCCAAAAAATCTTTGGAAGTGTACTCTCCACCTTGATCAGATCTCATGGCTTTAATTGGGTATCCACTTTCTTTTTCCATTACAACTTTAAACTTCTTGAAAGATTCAAAGACTTCTGATTTCTGCTTCAAAAAATATACTCAAGTATTTCTTGAAAAATCATCTATGAAGAGAAGGAAGTAGTTACTTTTACCAAGGGAGTTTGGCTTGAATGGACCGCACACATCAATATAATGAGCTCGAGTAGCTTCTAAGCTCTTGAGTTTGACTCATTTGGAAATCTCTTTCTGAACTGCTTGCCAAGTAAACATCCTTCACAAAGTTGATCAGGGTGATTGATGTATGGTAAGCCTTTCACCATGTTCTTCTTGAATAATAGATCCAATCATTCAAAGTTAAAATACCCATATCGAAGATGCCTAATTTAGGATGGATCTCTATGACAAGCTTTGAGACATTTTGCAATATCTTTTTGAATATTTAAAGGAAACATTATATTCTTCGACATTTTCACCTTTGTAATTAGATTTCCTTTGTCATCTCTTAGGAAAAGACTACAATCTTTTAAGTGAATATTATAGCTTTTTTCAAAAAGTTAACCCAAACTAAGGATGTTGCTTTTCATATTGGGCACATAGTAAACATTCGAAATTATTTGGTGACTACCATCTTTTGCACGAAAAGGAATGTTACCTCTACCCTTCACTGGTACTTTTGAATCATCTCCAAAAGCAACATTGTCATTCACAGATTCACTTAGTTGCACGAACATACTTCTGTTTCCACTCATATGATTGCTAGCACCTGTGTCAAGATACCATGTATTTTCTCGACCTTCACTTGTGTCACTGCGTGCTAGTAAAAGGGTACCATCTTCACCATTTTTCTCTTCGATATAATTCACTCTCTCATCAACTCTGGTACTTGGAGCTCTACATTCTGAAGCAAAATGCCCAAACTTTTGACAATTATAGCATTGTACTTAGGATTTGTCATACCTCGGTCTTGGATTGCCTCTGCCTCGTCCTCTGGTTGAGCTTTCTCATTTGGCATAATTAGGTTGTTGTTGATATTGAAATTCCAACCTCGTCCATGACCACAACTTTTACCTCGTCCTCGACCTCTACCTCGGACATAGTGCCTTCTCTCGTTGTCGAAACTTTCTTATCTTTTCTTTGGATTGACTTCCATTTTGAGAAGTTGTTCTTCGATTCCTTATTTCTTTTTAGTTTTTCTTCATAGGCTTGCAACCTTCCTTGAAGTTACTTGATCGCCATATCCTCCAGATCTCTTGTTTCCTCAATTGTCACAACAATATGGTCAAACTTCGAGTCTACTAATCGAAGTATCTTTTCAATGATCCTTACCTTTTTTAACTCCTCGCCATTTCTTTTTAATTCATTGGAAACGGTCACAACCCGAGTGAAGTAGTCAGAAATTGACTCCGATGCCTTTATGTGTAAGGATTCAAATTCTCCTCGTAATGTTTGGAGACAAACCTTCTTAACTTGCTCCGCTCCTTTGTAGGAGGTTTCTAGTTTCTCCCATGCTTCTTCTGAGGAGGTTGTACCAGTAGTCTTTTCAAAAGCATCTTCATCTAATGATTGAAAGGTGAGATACTTTACTTTATTCTCTTTCTTCTTTAAGTCTTTTAAATTTTCCTTTTGTGCCGCAATTAAAGTGGCTTTACTTTTTGGCACAATAAAGCCTTTCTCCACGACATCCCATACGTCATGTGCACCCAATAGAGTCTTTATTTTAATATTCCAATTGTCAAACTTACTTCCCTTTAATTGTAGAACTTAAAACGACATCATACCACCATTTTCGATAACTCACAAATTGAGTGAGAATTTTTATATTCTGAATGCACGGATGGATCAGGCACGTCAAAAAACCTTGGGAAGGACCCGAGCCAACTTTTGGTCAACGGTCAACGGTCAATGTTCAACGCCGGTTTTGGTTCAGTCCGGCTTGTTTCGGCTGGAGTTGGCTCGGTTCGACTTGATTCTGTTCAGCTTGGCTCGGCTTGGTTCGGTTCGGCTCAACTCAGCTTGGTTCAACTCGGTTAGTCGACTCAGCTTCAGGACAGAAAATTTCCTATGCGCGAGTGTTGGGGCATTCGGTCTCGTATTGGGGTGATTTTTGCGGCGTCACGTTCCTCTCATCGAGATCTTCGATTTGATCTGCTATATGACTATATATAGCATCGAACACTAGCTCTTATACCACTTTATTGGAGAATTAATAAATAAAACACACTATTTTATTTTTTAACAACACTTCTCACCAATTACAACTCTTATTTTTCACTCTCTATACCTTAGAGATTTTGTTACTTCACTTGATGTTTAAACCAAAGGGGAGAGAGGGTATTTATACATGAAATAAACTAATCGCAACCATTCATTCATTCAACTAATATACAAATCCTCACCATCCTTCAAAACCTACCACTCACCTACTTCACCAACAACACCTACCACACCTACTATAAGTAATTCAAACCTCACCAACCATACCTACTCATGGAACCTTCCATGAGGTGGGCTTGAATTTATTTATCTTGGATCAAGTTTATGATCCAACAATAATTAACTGTTGTTGTAAATAATTAAAGATGGTCTGTCTATTATAAACGTTGTTATCATCAAGATAAAAGATAATAACATGGCATATATTAAAAGCATGCCGTAGATAACATTATTTGATTGTTTAATAACAACATATAGTTTTGGAATGCTGTGATAACACTTTTTGAAAGCATAATTTACAGTGCCATTAATATTAAGTTTTATATGCCATATTTCATATGCCATTAAATCAAAATCCTAAAAATTAGGGAATTAAATAATTTTTTGTGTTTACCCCCAATTAGATGAGATCTCTCTCTCTTTGCAAGTTAATCTCTAACGATAGGAAATTCCTTATTTTTCTATTTCACTCACATATAAAAAATCTCATCTTCCCTTTTCAATTCTTATGGTTCCCATGTCAAAATGAGCTCTTTCTCTCTACCTTGATACACTTAACGCTCTGTACTTCAATCAACAACATATTTTTTTTTAATCAATCATCAATTTGCTTAAACTTGTTTATCAATTACTTGAAACATCAATCGTCCAAAATCCTCGATAGGTACTTAATTTTTTTTTATCTCATTTGATGAAGGTAAATCATTCAATTTAACTTTTTAATTTTTTTTAAACCCTGTATTTTTATTATTTTACCATTAATAATATTATGTATAATTGTTTTTTTTAAGCACCTTGTTTTGCAAAGTTTTCTGTTTTCTATTATTATATACTACATTTATGGCTAAAGAACAATTAACAAGAAGATTAGTTGAGGGATTTATGTTGTCAAGTGTCCATTGTGAATTAATTGATGAAATGAAATCTTGAAAAAGGTATCATTTTACAATATGTACTTATAGCATTGGCACCAATTTTTATAAAAATTTTAAGTTGAAGGTTATATTATTATCATGTATTAGTCTGATTATATTTTTTGGTATGTAAAGGCCTTATTTAATGTTGTTGCGGGTCTTTGGACAGAAAAGAATTAATCATTTTCAGAGGAAAAGGAACTTCAAATCAAGGATGGTGAACTATTGTTAAACAATAATATGTTTTTCTAGCATAGTGAATTTCAAGTCTTTGTAAATATTATTGCATCAAAAGTCATAACTTTATTATTATTTTTTTCCTATGTTGACTTAAACAAGTTGAAATAAGAGGTATTGCGAAATTGTCTATTTAGAATTCATTGTATAATTTTTCTTTTTTGTCAAACTAATTGATGATGGATGAGATTATGTGTCGTGTAATTGTATGTACTTTATAATTATATGTATGTAAAGGTAAGCAAAAAAAAATATAATTAATTGAGAATATATCGCTTCATAAAAAAAAATAAAAAATCAGCTTCACACTACGGCCATTTCCAAAGCAATCATAAAGTTTAGTATAATGGAAGGGTATAAATGTCGTTAAAGTAATTAATAATGACATGTTTTTCTTGCCTTACATCATTTTTAACGACAACATCAAAAACACAGAAACTATGCCATTGAAAGTACATCACTTTCTATGGGGAAAAAGGACAGTGGGTCTCCTAACATTTGGAGAAAAATATATAAAATCCCTTAACATTTTAAAAAAGACATATAACTCTCTTTTTATTAATAAATTAGAAAATAGAACCGCACTCCACGTGACTTTGAACAATTATTCATAATATTAATTTACATAATTTTATACCAGTTTTAATATTATTATTAAAAATATTAATATAATATTAATATTAGCCTCTCAGTATCTTCCCTTCTTCGACAGTGAATCCAAGAGAGGTGAGCATTGCAATTTATAAATTAAGGCGAGGCAGAGGAGAAGAGTGGTTAAAAATGTTTATAAATTATTGCTTAATTTATGATCAAGAAGATTTCAATTAGAGAAGCTAGTGGGTCTTTTGATGAACTGTTACATATTGATTGTGTAATAACAGACAAATTAGTTATGAGAAGATGATTAGCCAAATCTGAAAGAAAATTTCTCTATGTATTAGATAATAGAGAATATACAAAAATGAGAAATGGTGATGCCACATCACTTCTAGTAGTCCCAACTTTATATAAATACTAGAAATAGAACCGCGCTTCACGCGGCTTTGAAAAAAGAATTTAATATTATCCTTTTTTCTTACTTTACACTTGATGAAATTGATAAAAAATATGAATCGATTTCTTTTTAAGATGAGGCAACCTTATAAAAAACAAAAAAAGTTATTAGCCAGCAATACAAATAAAGAAGCACCGCAAGATAAAAAATAAAATGAGAGAACATATTATAGAGTGATTTTATTCATTCAAATTGTGTATGTACAAAACAAAAAGATGAGCTCTCCTTTTATAGTTATATAATCACTCCATAAAATTAATGAAAATTTATGAATCATAATTTCTTGTGAGAGAGTGGGAGTTATAGGGAAGCTAAATGTCACGGGATGAGTGTTTTGCGCAGCTAACCCGTGCGGCACTTAGACAACTTTGCCGAATGTTGCTAAGTAAGCCTAGAAATTCTCAAACAAGAGAAGAGAGCAATTGAGCCAAAGAAAGAACTTGTATTGCACAAAGAGAGATTACAATGCTTAAAGCTTGTTGGATACAAATGTCTAATGCCATCCCATATTTATAGGGGAGGCTTGGTCAAACTTGGCCTAACTTTGCCAAACTTTGCCAAACTCTAGAGTATTCTACAATTTCCTAGCTATTTACATGTGCTGGAATTGTATAAAGCATTCTAGAATATTTACATGTTCACATGTGCTAGATTTTCCTAGAACCTTCCGGAATTGGGCCAAGCTAGCACTCTTGGCTTTGTGTTGGCTCTCTAGCCCGAAATTGTGGGCATTTGGGCTAGCGAATTGGGCGGTCCGCAACATCCTCCCCCACTTAAGCTCGCGGCGTCCTCGTCGCGCTTTCGTGCTTGAACCTCTGGATGTGTTCAGCGAATTGCCACAAATCACCTTCACGTTCCCAAGTGGCTTCGTTCTCAGGGAGGTTCTTCCACTTCACCAAGTACTCGCTATGTGCTGGCACGCCCCTCCTCGAAACCGTGCGGTCCGCAATGATGTAGTCCACATCTTTGTCGAATGCGGTGACAACGGCAGTTGGCGCGCGCCTTGATTCTCCGCGACTTGGTTCTCCCATGTCTTCGTGATATGGCTTGAGAAGGCTCACATGGAAGACCGGATGGATCTTGAGTCTTGGCGGAAGTTGGAGTTGATATGAGACGTTGCCCACACGTCGAACAACTCGGAAGGGTCCCTCGTAGCGCCTCACTAACCCCTTGTGGACTTTCCGCAAAGTCTTGAATTGTTGGGGTAGGAGCTTGATCATGACTTGATCACCTTCCTTGTACTCAACATGCCGTCTCCTTGTATCTGCCCATTTCTTCATTTTCCTCGCGGCTTTGTCGAGGTAGGCTCGCGTGATGTCCGCTTCCTCATGCCATTCACGGGCGAGCTTGTGTGCCACGGGGCTTTTCCCTCCGTAAGTCGAGGCTATGGCATTGGGGGTCATGGGCTGGAATCCCATGATGATCTCGAACGGACTCTTGCCCGTAGCCTCACTTCGCTGCAAATTATAAGAAAATTGGGCGATGTCGAGTAGCTTCGCCCAATCCCGCTGGTGAGCGCTCACATAATGCCTCAGGTACATCTCGAGGAGGCCATTGATGCGCTCGGTCTGCCCATCCGTTTGTGGGTGGAAGCTTGTCGAGAACTTGAGATCAGTCCCCAACATCTTAAAGAGCTCCGTCCAAAACCGCCCAGTGAACCGAGGGTCTCGGTCGCTCACAATGCTCTTCGGAACTCCCCATAGCTTCACAATGTGTTTGACGAATAGGCGGGCTGCCTCGTCCGCTTTGCAATCGACAGGTGCGGCAATGAATGTAGCATACTTGCTGTATCGGTCTACAACGACCATGATGCTTCCGCAACCTTCGGACTTGGGCAGCGATGTGATGAAGTCCATGGAGACACTTTCCCATGGCCTTGTTGCTAGTGGTAGCGGTTCCAACAATCCTGCTGGAAGTTGATGATCCACCTTGTCTTGTTGGCACACAAGGCAAGTTCGCACATATGCCTCGATGTCATCCCTCATGTGCGGCCAAAAATACGAGGCTTGGACTAGTGCGGTGGTGCGCTCAATTCCTGGGTGACCAGCCCACTTGGAGTCGTGGCACTCCTTGATAACTTCCTTCCGCAAATTTCCCCACCTTGGCACGAACAGCCGATCTCCCTTGGTGAGGAGGATGCCTTCCTCTTGCCAAAATCGCCTTGTCTTCCCTTCGAGCACCTTCTCCAGCAAATCCTTTGCTAGCGGATCTTGTTGGAGGCCTTCCTTGATGCGTGAGACAAGGTCGGACTTCGGTTGGCTCATGCTAAGTGTTGCCAATTCAGCCTTGCGGCTTAGAGTATCCGCAACGACATTGGCTTTACCCGGTTTGTACTCGAGCCGATAGTCGAATTCCGCTAGAAAATCTTGCCACCGTGCTTGCTTCGGACTCAACTTCTTTTGCGTCTGAAAGTAGCTTGTTGCCACGTTGTCCGTCATAACTGTGAAGTGTGAGCCAAGTAAGTAATGTCGCCACACTCTTAGGCAATGGATGATGGCTGTCATCTCCTTCTCTTGCACCGTGTAGCGGCGTTCCGTGTCATTTAGCTTTCGACTCTCGAACGCTATTGGGTGGCCTTCTTGCATGAGGACTCCTCCTATAGCGAAATCCGAGGCATCCGTTTGCACTTCGAAGGGCTTGGTGTGGTCCGGAAGAGCAAGGACTGGTTCCTCCGAAATTGCCTTCTTCAACTCCTCGAATGCGCGTTGGCTCTCTTCGGACCAATGCCATGTTCTGTTTTTCTTGAGCATATCCGTCAAGGGTGCCGCCTTAGCTGAATAGCCCTTGATGAAGCGGCGGTAGTAATTCACTAACCCAAGGAACGAGCGAAGCTCGGGCACTTTCGAGGGAGGCTCCCAATCGAGGATGGCCTTCACTTTGTCATTTTCCATCATGATCTTCCCACCCGCAATCTTGTGTCCAAGGAACTCCACCTCTTGTTGGGCAAACGAACACTTCTCTAGTTTGAGGAAGAGCTCGTTGTCTCGAAGTACTTGGAGGACTTGTCGCAAGTGTTGGACATGATCCTCGAGTGTGGTGCTATACACCACTATGTCGTCCAAGTACACGACCACAAAGCGGTCGAGGAATGGTTGGAGTACCTTGTTCATGAGTGTGCAGAATGTGGCGGGTGCATTAGTAAGGCCAAAAGGCATCACAAGAAATTCGAAAGACCCGTACCTTGTTGTGCACGCTGTCTTCGGTTCATCTCCCTTGGCGATGCGCACTTGGTAGTACCCTGAGCGCAAGTCAAGTTTGGTGAAGTACCGTGCTTTGCCGAGCTGGTCGAACAAGTCCGCAATCAAGGGAATCGGATACTTGTTCTTGATGGTGATCTTGTTGAGCGCTCTATAGTCGATGCACATCCGCAGCGATCCATCCTTTTTCTTTTGGAAGAGGACCGGTGCACCGAATGGGGCTTTTGAGGGGCGAATGTAGTCTGCGTCCAGCAAGTCTGCGAGTTGTCTCCGCAACTCCTCTAACTCGGGTGGTTTTCATTCGGTAGGGCGCCAAGGCTGGTGGCTTCGCGCCTTGTTCCATCTCGATCGCATGATCTACCTCTCGTCGAGGTGGGAGCTTCTTCGGAAGTTCTGGAGGCATCACATCCTTGTACTCATCGAGGACGGTTTGAATTCGCGGAGGGACTTGGCTTGGCGACGTTCCGCTATTTCCTTCCTCATTTAGTTCCCGAATGGAGACCAAGAAGCTTGGGTCCTTCTTGAAAGCCCTTTTGAATTGCATGGCGGAGAGTGTCTTCTCCTCGGACTTGCCTCGCTCCGTGGGTACCATGCATGCTTTGCTTCCGTCAAGGATGCTTAGGGAGTTTGTAGCGGGCAGCGGGAAGGCATGGACTTGGTCGAAGAATTCCATGCCGAGGACCATCTTGAAGTCATCCATGGGCACAATGGAGAAGTCAAGCTTTCCGCTCCACGTACCGAGTGTGATGTGCACGCCTTGTGCAATTCCCGCAATTGGTTTGGCGGGTGAGTTTACTGCCTTCATTGTGCCTCCTTCTTTGGTGGCCTTGAGGCCTAAACGCTTGGCCTCGTCTATGGACACGAAATTGTGGGTTGCTCCCGTGTCTAGCAGCGCGCGAACGGACTGGCCGTTTACCTTTGCGCTAACATACATGAGCCCTTTCTTGGCTAGTGCGGGCTGTTGGCGGTTGAGTGCACCGAGGCATTGGAGAGAACCCATGCTGAGTTGGGGTTCCTCCGTGGACATTGTGGGGTTGCTCTTGAGTTGGGCAGCAAGAACATTAAGCGACCGCTTCTCCGGACAGTCGCGTACCCAATGCGGTCCATTGCATATGAAGCATGGGCTTCGCGGCTTTGGCGCCTCCTTCTTGCCCTCCGATTTTCCTTGCCAACTCTTGTTGCTAGGTGGCTTTTTCTGCCCCCAATCTTTGCGGTAGTTGCCCTTGTCCTTGCGACTCTCTCCCCCACCTTTGCCTTGGCTAGGCTTCTTGTCCTTGGATTGGGCAGAGTATTCGGTGAGCGATTCCGCAACGGCTATGGCGTCGTCAAGTGTTTGAACACCACGCCTATCAAGCTCGGTCTTGGCCCAATCCTTGAGGCCATCTTGGAAGTAGAAGAGTGAATCTTTGTCGGACATGTCGCTTATCTCCAGCATGAGGATAGAGAACTCGTTGATGTAGTCCCGAATGCTACCCGATTGCTTGAGGCGACGTAAGCGCGCTCGCGCTTCCTTCTCCGCATTGCTTGGGGCGAACTGCTTTCGGAGTTCTTGCTTAAAGTCGGTCCAAGTGTCGATGGTGCAAATGCCCTTGCCCATCTCGCCATGCTTGCGACGCCACCATAGTTGTGCAGCGCCTCTAAGATAGGTGGGTGCAGTGCCCACTTTCGATGCCTCATCTCGTACACCCATGGCATCGAAGTATTGATCCAGCCCGAACAGGAAGTTGTCCACGATTGTGGCATTGCGTGTGCCATCGTAGGTGTCAGGCTTTGGCACATCAATGCGGCGCGCATCACTCGAGTTTGCGGAAGCTGGACTTGCGGAGAGTGTGCGCTTGTGCCATGCCCAATCCGAGCGGACTTCATCCACTTCCGCACGGACAGCACGTAGTTCGTCTTGAACAAAACTACGAAGTTTCAGCAACTCATCATGGAAAGATCGAAACTCACCTCGGAGAGTGTTCGCTTGCTCATGCATGAGAGCTTTTGTGGCCACCGTGAACTCGCCGTACTCTCCCTCGAGATCGTCCACTCTTTTCTCCAATCCCTCGAGGCTATCTTGAGCGGTGGACAGTGCTATTTCGAGAGTACCTACACGAGGCTCCAACGCATCCACGGATGGGGCCTTGGACTTGCCACGATTCTTGCCTTGGGCGCGTTCTCCCTCTCGGCCGCGGCTTGGTTCTGGTGGAACATCCACACCAACAACACCCTCTTGTGCTACGTTCGAAGGGTTGGCCATTGCTTCCTGAGCTATTTGCGTGCGTGCAAACCTTAGCTCTGATACCACTTGTCACGGGATGAGTGTTTTGCGCAGCTAACCCGTGCGGCACTTAGACAACTTTGCCGAATGTTGCTAAGTAAGCCTAGAAATTCTCAAACAAGAGAAGAGAGCAATTGAGCCAAAGAAAGAACTTGTATTGCACAAAGAGAGATTACAATGCTTAAAGCTTGTTGGATACAAATGTCTAATGCCATCCCATATTTATAGGGGAGGCTTGGTCAAACTTGGCCTAACTTTGCCAAACTTTGCCAAACTCTAGAGTATTCTACAATTTCCTAGCTATTTACATGTGCTGGAATTGTATAAAGCATTCTAGAATATTTACATGTTCACATGTGCTAGATTTTCCTAGAACCTTCCGGAATTGGGTCAAGCTAGCACTCTTGGCTTTGTGTTGGCTCTCTAGCCCGAAATTGTGGGCATTTGGGCTAGCGAATTGGGCGGTCCGCAACATAAAGGTTGCTAGTGGGGAGACTAAGAGATATATGTTATGAATATTTACATTTATTTTAATAAATTCATAACACTCCCTCTTGGATGTTCATTACAAAGAATGTGCCTCATTAAAATCTTTACATAATTGTTATTGTGTAATAACAATTAAATTAATTATGAGAAGATGAAAGACCAAATCTAAAAGAAAAATTCTCTATTTATTAGATAATAGAGAATATACAAAGATGAGAAATGATGATGCCACATCACCTCATCAAGTCCCAGCTTTATATATATATATAGATATAGATTCTGTTTGTTTTTATAGTAAGTTTATTTTAAATTTAAAATTATTATTATGTCTCCATAATAACTAAATTAATATATTGGCTTAAAGCATGTCATGTGTACAATGAAATCACAACTTTTTATTTAAAACTTAAAATTAAGATATAGTTACCTTTTACCCAAATTATTCATTATTTTTAGAGTGAATTTTAATTTTATCCATTACTTATCATTTCTTATTGGGAATGGTATATTGATAATTTAGAGTGGATAATTTGGGCAAAAGGTAATTATATTTCAATTTTAAATTTTACATAAAAAAGTTATTCATTTCATTATACACATCATCAACGACATATCTTAGGTCAATATATTGATTTATTAATTATATGGATATAAAATTAATTTTAAATTAAAACTAAATCTATTATTAAAACAAATTGAATTTACTAAAAAAAATGAGGTTATATATCTTTTTCTGAAACATTTAGAGACTTTATGTCCCTTTACTCAAATGTTAGGGGGTTCACAATCCTTTTTTTCTTTTTATGGCTCATGAATCAATGACATGATAGTTTATTCCATCTTAATCATATAACGGCATTTTTTAGAGGCCGTTAAAAGTCTCTTATGTTGTAGTGTAATGAATTAAATAATCATTTAAATATAACCCAAACAAAACAAAGAGTGCTTTCTCAGAAAATTGAATTGTAATTTTGTCCAGCATAATTCAATATACAGGATAGCTCATATGGTTGGGTTTTGACGGTGAAAGTAATTAACAAAAAGGATTAGGATTTAAAAATACCAGAAAATACATTGAAAATTTTTTATGTTGGGATAGGATGAGGTGAATGATATGAAATATTTATATATGAAAAATTTTGTATATTTTAATATTTATGTCCTCATGAGTCTTATTGAGTAATTTTTAAATAGTTTTATTTGACTGATAATTGATTGATATGGGTTAAAAATTGATATGCACATTTTGCCCACCCTTCTATTTTTTTAAAAGTAACTAATACACAAATAAATTTGGATTAAAAAAAAATTAATGATCGAGATATGATAGATTATGATGATATGATACATTAATTTCAACCCATTGATGCTATGACATTTATATTTCTTTATCCTCTCCCCTTTTCGTCAGCATTCTTCATTTTCTTCATTTCCTTCATTGTTTTCTCTCTCTATTTACCAAGAATCTACACTCCCTTTCATAGCCATTTTTTTCTATTTCTCCTTCCACTCAAATTTTTTTAGTTTTTCTTATCATCAACTATTGAAATGATTTTCACTTGCGCTATTGCGCAAAGTAAGTTAAGACCCAGTCAAGGCGGGCGGGGGGGGGGGGGGGGGGGGGAATAAAATAAAACATCCAATTCATTGTAGAAATATGTAACTTTCATTTTTGAATCAACCACTAATTACAAAATCAGTAATATTTTTATTCTTGTTTAGTAGAATTTTGCGTTACACTCCAAATAGTCTTGTTGTGCAAATTTCTCTCTATATCCCAACTAAAGAATTATTTTTCGTCGTTTCTTTAACATTTCTTCTACAATTTGTCCATCAAAGACTAATTAAGTCAAGTTCATACTTTTGAGTTCCATGGTCAAAATAATTAAGCTTGAAATTAAACGATTTGATTAATTTTCCTCATCTACATGTGCGACTCAAACCCAAAAGAAATTTATTTTCAATTAAAATCAGATGCTTAGTTTTCTCTGCCATCGTCTAAACGGCAAAGGAAAAGATGTTAATGGACATGATGAGATAAAGAGGAGACAAAGAATGAGACGGGAACTAGAGAAGTCGTTGGACCCAAAATGAGGAAAAAGGGAAAAAAAAAGAAAAAATAAAAGAAATAGATTTCAATACACATATTTTTCATTTTAGTAGTGCATGTTTTTATTTACTTTTTTCACTAATTTAGTGATATTCACACTTTGAGAAAATGAGAATGTACTCACTAGAGATCCATTTTTTATTACAATTTATTTAAATACAAATTAAAAGAATATAATTGTCAATATATATATACAAATTTATATAGTGAATTCTCTTCTAATGAGGAAGTCCTTCTCTTATTGAAATGAAGACCAAACTGAAATACAAAATCATTTGAAAAAAATAGTATTGAAATATAATTTGTTTTATGTAAATAAACTATAAAGTTCTTTGATAGTAGTAAGTGTGATTTATTCTAAAATTTTGTAAAACAAAAAAATTAATCTTGTGTATCGTAGGAAAAAAAATATGTCGGTAAGGGTTGTTTTGAACGTTGCAATTAAATCATTTATTCAGCATTTAGCATGAAGTTTTGAATGAAACCTTTTTGCCTAATTTTATTCAAACATTAATATTTAATAAATTCTTAATGTTTAAGTTAAAATCAACGCGCATGAAACAGCTAAATTACTGAAATTAAAATAAGTTTAAAGTATTATATAAATAAAAACAAACAGACAAACAAACAAACGGCCATTTCAATTAATGTAAAATTTATTTCCGTAAAACACAAATTTTTAACCTTATTGTAGGACAAACCTATATTACTCCTGTTGTATCAATGAAATTATAAAGATAAAAATGTCAAAATTATTTAAAACTTGAGATAATGAATACAAGCATGGCTCTAAATTCAAATCTCAGCTGATGTAAAATTAATGATTATTATCTTTCTATTACTCCAACTCCAACTATGTCAAGGTAAGGGGCGGAGCCCCATTCAGACCAAAAGGTGCCAACGAACCTGAATAATTTTGTAAACTTAATACGAAATAAAATATGATAATATCAAGAGTTTTTGGTGTAAATCTTCATTTTGGTCCTTGCAAGACTGCGCATTCTCTCATAAATTTTAAACTTTAAAGAAAAATGTTGTTTAATTTATATGATCCCACAAACATTAATTCTTATAATAACTTGTACCTTTACAATTATTGATATATTTTTTCACAAATTCTTTTATCTTTCCTTTGCAAAAAAAAGTGAGCTGTTTTTTTTTTTTTTGATATTTTATAGACTTCTTCTTTTTATTTACATTAGTATTATCATTTTTTTAATAGGAAAGAAACATCCAATTGATTGTTGAAATATGTAACTTTCATTTTTGAATCAACCACTAATTACAAAATCAGTAATATTTTTATTATTGTTTAGTAGAATTTTGCGTTACACTCCAAATAGTCTTGTTGTGTAAATTTCTCTCTATATCCCCAACTAAAGAATTATTTTTCGTCGTTTCTTTAACATTTCTTCTACAATTTGTCCATCAAAGACTAATTAAGTCAAGTTCATACTTTTGAGTTCCATGGTCAAAACAATTAAGCTTGAAATTAAACGATTTGATTAATTTTCCTCATCTACATGTGCGACTCAAAACCAAAAGAAATTTATTTTCAATTGAAATCAGATGCTTAGTTTTCTCTGCCATCATCTAAACGGCAAAGGAAAAGATGTTAATGGACATGATGAGATAAAGAGGAGACAAAGAATGAGACGGGAACTAGAGAAGTCGTTGGACCCAAAATGAGGAAAAAGGGAAAAAAAAAGAAAAAATAAAAGAAATAGATTTCAATACACATATTTTTCATTTTAGTAGTGCATGTTTTTATTTACTTTTTTCACTAATTTAGTGATATTCACACTTTGAGAAAATGAGAATGTACTCACTAGAGATCTATTTTTATTACAATTTATTTAAATACAAATTAAAAGAATATAATTGTCAATATATAAATACAAATTTATATTGTGAATTCTTTTCTAATGAGGAAGTCCTTCTCTTATTGAAATGAAGACCAAACTAAAATACAGAATCATTTGAAAAAAATAGTATTGAAATATAATTTGTTTTATGTAAATAAACTATAAAGTTCTTTGATAGTAGTAAGTGTGATTTATTCTAAAATTTTGATGATAAATGTTTATCATAATTTAATAATTTTGTAAAACAAAAAAATTAATCTTGTGTATCGTAGGAAAAAAAATGTGTCGGTAAGGGTTGTTTTGAATGTTGCAATTAAATAATTTATTGAGCATTTAGCATGAAGTGTTGAATGAAACCTTTTTGCCTAATTTTATTCAAACATTAATATTTAATAAATTCTTAATATTTAAGTTAAGAGTAATGATACAGCCACAAACTCTTGTATAAATTTATTTTGTACAAACTGACGTGGCATTAATTCATTGGTTGAATGAAAATATAAATTAATAAAAATAAATCATGTGGGCCAAGTGATATTTAATTCAACCAATCTTATCATGCCATATCAATTTGTACAAAATAAGTTTGTACAAGAGTTTGTGCCTGTATCATTACTCTTAAGTTAAAATCAACGTGCATGAAACAACTAAATTACTGAAATTAAAATAAGTTTAAAGTATTATATAAATAAAAACAAACAGACAAACAAACAAACGGCCATTTCAATTAATGTAAAATTTATTTCCGTAAAACACAAATTTTTAACCTTATTGTAGGACAAACCTATATTACTCCTGTTGTATCAATGAAATTATAAAGATAAAAATGTCAAAATTATTTAAAACTTGAGATAATGAATACAAGCATGGCTCTAAATTCAAATCTCAGCTGATGTAAAATTAATGATTATTATCTTTCTATTACTCCAACTCCAACTATGTCAAGGTAAGGGGCGGAGCCCCATTCAGACCAAAAGGTGCCAACGAACCTGAATAATTTTGAAAACTTAATCCGAGATAAAATATGATAATATCAAGAGTTTTTGGTGTAAATCTTCATTTTGGTCCTTGCAAGACTGCACATTCTCTCATAAATTTTAAACTTTAAAGAAAAATGTTGTTTAATTTATATGATCCCACAAACATTAACTCTGATAATAACTTGTACCTTTACAATTATTGATATATTTTTTAACAAATTCTTTTATCTTTCCTTTGCCAAAAAAAGTGAGCTGCTTTTTTTTTTTTTTTGATATTTTATAGACTTCTTCTTTTTATTTACATTAGTATTATCATTTTTTTAATAGGAAAGAAACTTTTATACTATGAAAATAAATCTAGTAAATGTTACAGCTTATTCAATTGAAAAAAATCAAGTATGAAAAATGTATGTATTTCACTACGTTACTGTTAATTGACGCGTAAAATTGCGATTTTGCTCTTATTTTATTTTTCCACACCCGTCGGACGTATCTTGGACGAGGAGTAAATTACATGTAGGTAATGTGGGAAGTAGGAACAACTCCAGCTCAACTCCAATCCAAGTCATTTCTTTTGACCTTGAAATGGCAGTAAAAGCAACTTCCAGTATCCAGCTACTATAAAGAAAGTGATGGGAGGGATGGTGTTGAGTTTCAAATAAAGAAAACTCAAAATATTAGCTTCAATTCAAAGATGGATTTGTTAATTTGCTGCGTACTATGGCTTGTATTCACATTGTTTTGCGTGATGGCTTTAAGTTTCAATTCCGGTGGACGACGCAAGCATCTTCCACCGGGACCGAGGCCTTATCCGGTTATCGGAAACCTGCTGGAACTGGGTGGTAAACCTCACAAGTCACTGGCCAAGCTTGCCAAGACTTATGGCCCTATAATGAGTCTAAGACTTGGCCTGGTGACCACAGTAGTGGTTTCTTCTCCAAGCACGGCCAAAGCTATCCTCAAAGAACATGACTCATTATCCTGTGATCGAAAGGTCCCTGAATCAATCTTGTCCCAGCCATACCGGCACCATGAATTCAGTTTGGTCTGGCTGCCAGTCTCAACACTGTGGAGAAGTTATCAAAAAATGTGCAACATGCATATTTTCACTAGTCAGAAACTCGATGCCAGTAAAGACCTTCGGCGCAAGAAAATCAAAGACCTTCTTGCCTATGTTGAAGAAAATTGCCGTGCGGGTAAGGGAATAGATTTTGGCCAAGCTGCTTTCAATACGTCAATTAATTTGTTATCCAACACAATATTTTCTATTGATTTGGTTCATCCCAACGAGAGGAAGTTTAAGGATACAGTTTGGGGTATGATGGAAGAAGCAGGAAAGCCTAACTTGTCCGACCATTTTCCTCTCCTCAAAAAGTTTGATCTGCAGGGGATAAGACGCCGCAACACACTTTATGCTGGCAAGATGTTCGAGGTATTGGATCGCTTGATTGATCAACGATTGAAGAAAAGACAAGAACATGGTTGCAGTATTAGCACCGAATCTAAAGATATGTTAGATACTGTCCTCAATATTATCCAAGACAAGAGTGAAATGATTGACACAAAACATATCAAGCACTTGTTTGCGGTAATTTTTCTTTTTCTTTTTCTTAATTTCTAGTGAAAATTGCAAGTTAATTAACAGAGTTCATATACAGGATTTGCTTATTGCGGGGAATGACACAGCTTCAATTACAATGGAATGGGCAATGGCAGAATTACTCCACAACCCTGAGGCTCTATCGAAAGTAAAATTGGAGTTAGAACAAACCGTTGGTAAAGGCAACCCAATTGAGGAATCTGACATCACTCGTTTACCTTATCTACAAGCAGTTATTAAAGAAACTTTTAGGTTGCATCCGACAGTTCCCTTACTAGTCCCTCGTAAAGTCTCAGAAGACATAGAAATTGAAGGCTTCATAGTGCCAAAAGGCGCACAAGTATTTGTCAATGTATGGGCTATTGGCAGAGATGAAAGCATATGGGACAACCCTCATTCTTTTATGCCCGAGAGGTTCTTGGGATCAGATGTTGATTTCAAAGGCCAGAATTTTGAGCTAATCCCCTTTGGAGCTGGGCGGCGAATTTGTCCTGGTTTGCCATTAGCAATCAGAATGTTATATCTAATGTTGGGTTCACTTATTAATTCTTTTGATTGGAAGCTTGAAGATGAGAACATGGACATGGAGGAAAAATTTGGCCTCACCATAAAGAAGGCTCAACCCCTTCGTACTATCCCTATTGCCATTTAGTCCCATTCTATAGTTAGCTTTTTGTTGGAGTGAATTTAGTTTTAGCAAATAAAGCACTAAGTTGTTGCTATGTATTCATCGTTGTTGTTTATCTATTTTTCTTATTAATTATTGGCAAATATCTGATCGATCACCTAAATCCGCTTTTTTGAGTGAATCAATATTGTAGGCAAATACGATGTAGAACTTTGAATGACAAGGAAACATGTTTTTGGCCACGTAAGCCAAGACAGATTGTTATGAAAAATGTTCAGTTTACTTAAACAAAGTTGGACAGCCAACGGGAAAATTTAATGACCAATGATTTCTTTAGGCCAAAGCTTGTTTTTCTTTAGCAGATGCTTGTTTTAGCCACAAAAACTGTTGGTGGTATGTACTTGCGGGGAATGGCAAATGTAAAGAATTACAATAATAATGGTGGAACTTTATTGTGTAAAGTAATGTATTTACAACTTTGTATGTGGAAGAAAATAATAGTAATAGGTAAACTGCAGAAAATAATGTGTACTTAAAGGGATGTTACAAATGTCGCTTTCCTTAAGACGTTATTTGCTCCCACCAATTGAGTAATGCACATGGGTTAAACAAATATACCTCTAGGATATAATGAAGCACTTGTTTGTTTGCTTGTATTGTGCATCGGCGAAAACAAACCAGAATGCTCTTGAATGTTGCAAGCCTGCCAATAACAATATATTGTTCCTATAGAAAACAAAATATTGGATTTTTTAATGCACAAAAAATGAGTGTTTTATGATGAAACTCGTTTTTGGAAAGAGGGTTGAGAGAAAAGTGGTGTGGGATCATTATTTTCATCATTAAATGTCTTAAACATGACCTCTATTTATAGACATACTTGTGGCCCTTCATTTGGGTTGTCATCTTTCATGATACCCTTTCATTCATGGCCGTTGGATCAAGATTTAATTTTAATCAATGATCCAAATTGAACCATAACCATTTCAAATGTAATATCACCATAAAATGATGCATCTCCAAGTGACATGTCACCATGAAAACTTATATCCTTAATTGAAAAGATACATTTTCTATAAGGCACAATTAATTGGACATATCTTTACAATAAGGCACCATTTATTTAGACATGTTTTAGAATAAGATACCATTTATTTTGAAAATTTTCTAATAATCCCTCACCATTTTCAAAATAAATGAATTTTGAAAAATTATCTTGCACAAGCTTGGAAAACTTATGTGTAGATGAAGGTGTCTTTTGGACTTGAAACTTCACTTATAGTGACAACACACCAAGTTAATCAAGGTGGCATGGTAGACAGGCTTTGAACCAGCGACCTTATTTGACTAACCAGATATATCTCACACATAAGTTTTCAAATTCTCAAGTATTCTTTAGCCGACACGTGGATTGGCCTTGTGTTGATATCCTGTTTTCATGAGCGCTTTAGTAACTGGCCAAGTTACATAGGAAGCGGCACCACCTCCTACACTCACATAGGTAGACTTATCTAAAATATCCATGTAACTAAAATATTTATAAGTCTATTAAAAGCTAAGTAGCTTAATATTTCCATATGTTAGAGGTATCAAGCATTGACTTTTGGGACGCATCTTAAAATATTATAGTGCTTGTTATCACAACATATAATGTACTTTGCTCATTGAACCCAATATATTGATGCTTCAAGTGTTGGGCTAAGTTTCCATCATTGGTGATAAGATGATGCTGGCTTCAATCCCATTCCTTTAGAAGTTTTCAATACAATATCCCATGCAAGATCTTTAGTTAAGGGGTCTGCCAAATTTTGGTATTATTTCACAAAGTCAATTGTGATTACTCATTTGTAAGTAATTGTCTCACATAACTATGTATTAGACCAATGTGCCTAAACTTTTCATTATGGATTTGACTGTATGCCCGTGACAAAGTTGCCTCACTATCACAGTGAATGGATACATGAGGCATTGGTTTAGGCCAAATAGGAATTTCTATAAGCAAATTCCTTAACCATTCTGCTTCCTTGCAACAAGAAGCCAAAGCTATAAATTCTGCAGCCATGGTGGAATCTGCTATACAAGTTGGCTTCTTTGATCCCCATGAAATAACTCCTCCACCAAGATTAAAAATCCAACTGCTTGTGGATGCATGATCATCTCGATCAGTAATCCAACTACCATCTGATGAGCATATAATATATACATATTTTACCCTTAATTATATAATTGCTAATTATTTTTATTTGTTATCTTTAATTAATTAAATTATTTTGTTGAATAGGGAATTAATTGGAGATTATAAATAAAAAAAAGACATAAAGGAGCTCAATTTCGGAAGCATCAATTAATTGATTTTGGGAGCAATTATGCATATATGTATGTTAATTCAAGTCGAGGAAACCGAATTCAACAAATTCATTCATCATGCACATGCAGACAAAGAGGAGAAAGTGATGTTAGCTTTAAAAGTGGCCAGCACATGAGGATTAAATGAAGCTTAATTAGGCTTTGCATAAGTGGGCCGATCGTTAACTTGTGTGAGGCAGTTTATTTGCAATCAAAATTTAAAAGGATTCAACTAACTATAAAAGTTGAACTTTGGCTTTTAAAAGGAACAACTGCCAGAGGAAGCAAACAGAGACGCAAGGCAGAGAAAAGAAAACCGGCAGCAGCAGTTCAATTTTCATGGCTGGTTTTATTTTATTTGTTTCTCCCAATTCAAGTATGTCTAGCTAATTTTCTTATATTGAGGTTAAGGATGAAACCCTATTCAATGAAATAGTTATCGTTTTATTTAATTAATTCCTTGTATGTGTGCTTTAATGTTTATGGTTCTTGATTAATATTTGATTAAATCTAAGCTTGGATCTATGAAGTCTATACATGATTATCTTTGATCCTGTGTCTTTCATTAAGTTGTTTACACATAATGCTTATGAAAACTTTGACTCTTTGTTATTCAATATGTTTACATGAGATACTTAGATATCATACTATTAAGAAGAAAAAGAACCTATACAAGATTAATTTTATTTGGGTTTAATTGTTATATTCATGAGATGACATAGATTGATTTCGAGTTGTCACTCTAAAATTGGGGATTAATTGATAATTAGATAATTACTAGTTGAATAGTGGTGGATTCTGAAACTTTGGTAACTTTTATCTTACTGAATTCTCATTTGCTTTAATTGTTCTCTTAGTTTAATTAGTTTTATTTCTCTTGAAAACTCGATTTGCTCAACTAGGTTAGAATTAATATTAATTTTAGATTTAAATTAGAATTTTCAATTTATAACAATCCATGTGGGTTCGACCTTATTACCATTATTCTATTTTTAGATTTGTGTGCTTGCAAGTATATTAAATTTTTTCATAACAACATCCCAAAATCCTTCCAAAATCAAAGGATATCCAGTGTAATATATATCATAATCCATTGTATGTTTTAAATAGTTTAGAATTCTATGGCTTGGATTATTAGTATATCTACTCAACTTTCCCACAGCGAAAGCAATGCCAAGTCTAATACAAGTCATCGCATACATAAGACACCCAATAACACATGCATATTTTAATTAGGATACTGCTCTACCAGTGTTAGGGTACAATCTTATGTTTGAATCAAAAGGTGTTGACACATGCTTACAATTATAATAATTAAATTTCTTTAAAATTTTCTCAATATAATGTGATTGGGTCAATACTAAGCCATGCTCATTTTTTTATAATTTTAATTCCCAAAATCACATCCACTAGCCCCATGTCTTTCATATCAAAATTAAATGACAATAATGATTTAGTGAGTTTAATGCTTTCACTATCAATAACAAAAATTAACATGTCATCTACATATAAGTAAATAATCACACATTTGTTTCCATTGAATATGCTATATACACATTTATTAGATTCATGAATATTAAATCCATTTGAAACAATCACTTTGTCAAACTTTTCATGCCGCTGCTTTGGAGCTTGTTTAAGACCATATAATGACTTGACTAGTTTACAAACTTTATGTTCTTGTCCTGACATAACAAACCCTTCTGGTTGTTTCATGTGAATTTCCTCATCTAATTCTCCATTTAAGAAAGTTGTTTTTACATCAATTTGATGGATTTCAAAATAATAAAGTGAAGCCAAAGCAATCAAGACTCGAATAGTAGCAATTCTTGCAACAGGTGCATAAGTATTGAAATAATCAAGGTCTTCTTTTTGTGTAAAGCCTTTCGCTACTAATCCTGCTTTAAATCTTTCAATGTTCCATCAACTTTCTTCTTCATTTTGAAAATCCATTTACAACCTATATGATTAGAGCTAGGTGGTAAATCAACTAGTTTCCAAGTCTTATTACCCATAATAGAGTCAATTTCATCATTAATGGCCTCTTTCCAGAAGGCAACATCTTGAGACTCCATTGCCTCTTCATAGGTGAGGGGAACAGAATCTATAGTAGGTGTGATCATGTTTTGTTTAAATTGTGAGTCCTTTATCCTTTTAACTAAATAGACTACAAAATCTGGTGCAAATGATTTTATAGTCCTTATTCTTTTACTTCTTCTCAATTGATTTTGCTATTTATTAGCATTATACTTTTGATCAATTTCTATTGGTTTATCATTCTTTTGAGAATCAATAATTATTGGTATAGTGGAAAATTTATTTTCATAGAATATTGTATATCTAGATTATACTATAGTATTGATCTCAACAAAGCTATTAGGTTTTATTACAAGAAACCTATAAGTTTTACTAGGCTCAGCATACCCTAAGAATATGCATTCAATGCCCCTCACTCTTAATTTCTTTATCTTAGGTTCAAGTAATCTTACAATGACTCAACAACCCCAAACTCTTAGATGAGAAAGATTAAGCTTTCTCTTTTTCCATAATTCATAAGGGTTTTCCATAATTCATAAGGGGTCACTTTTTTTTTTCTTATTAGGCACTCTATTTAAGCTATGACAAGCAGTTAAAATAGCTTCACCTCAAAAACTTTTACCAAGCCCAGAATTAAAAAGCATAACATTAACCATTTCTATTAATGTTCTATTTTTCCTTTCAGCTACGTCATTTTGCTGTGGTGTATATGCAATGTTAGTTTCATGTACAATGCCAACATATTCACAAAATTCAGAAAAAACACATTCACCTCCTTTATCACTTCGAAGACATTTAATTTTAGTGTCACAAAAATTCTCAACTTCAGTTTCATAAATTTTAAATTTATCTAACACTTGATCTTTAGAATGTAATAAATACACATAGCAATATGTTGAAAAAGGATCAATAAATGTTACAAAATATTTTTTACTACCTTTAATTGGATTGCCATGCATGTCACACACATCACTATGAATCAAATGCAATAAAGAAAATGTTTTTTTCAATTTTTTGAAAAGGAGTTTTTGTGATTTTAGTCTATGCACATACTTTACATTTTTCATGCATATCATTTTTATGCTTAAGAATTAATTCTAAATTAGCCATATTATTCAATCTTCTAATATTCACATGTCCTAAACGATTATGCCACAAAGATAATGAGTCAACCATACAAGTAGAAGAAACATTCATATTATTGATATTGAGTTTAAATATTCCCTTATACATGTATCATTTCCCAAAAGAGGTACCACCTTTAAATAATATAAATTTATTTGACTCAAAAATAAGTTTGAAGCCAAACTTATTAAGAAGGCCACCAAATACAAGATTTTTCCTAACTTCAAGTACATGATAAACATCAGTAAGAGTTAACATTTTTTAGAAGTAAACTCTAGTTGCACATTGTGTAATACCCCACACTTGATTTTGACCCATGTTGACCACACTTATAAATTGAGTGAGAGAGAAATAAAAAGAAAGAGAAGCTTACGGAGAGAGAGAGAGGATAAACCGAACCGGGTCAACCCGACCCGCAAGCATGACCCGACCGGATCTTCCATTTTCGGTCACCTTTTCAGTTGAGCTTGGTACCGATCGGATACTCTTGAGCCACTGGTCATCTCCATGCCATCCTTGCTGTCGAAAAACGTCTGGAAAGCCGTCGATTGAACCCGCAAAAGTCGCGGGAATCGTCGCCCCGATTCTCCGTGATGTCGTTGGTTTCTAATGACGTTGCCCCTTGGTTTTTGTTCCTCACCTTTCCCTCTGCCATTTCCGACAATCCACTGCCGTTGGGGACGTCATTTTTCCGTTGATTGGCCGTTGAAGGATTCACGGCTTTGGGAGCATGATTCACCGCCATCACCACGCGTGCGAGGCCAATGTCAGCACTATTGGACTTAGCTCAGCCAGAAGTGCATAACCTGAGCTTCCCGTCGTCGTCGGTTGAATTCTGGTGACTGTTGACTGGTAAGAGCATTTAGGTAATTTCACACTCTGAGGGCAATTTTGTAATTTCTGAGCCTGTGGATATTTTAGTAATTCCTGGAATTGAGGATTGGGTGTAATTGCCATTTCGAGGGTAGTTCGGTGACTTGCGATTTTGAAGTATTTTAACGATTTACGGATATGAGAGTATTTTAGTAATTTTATCAACACGGGAGTTGTAAATTATGGATAGATTTTCGTTTCAGTTTTATTGCATGAATTTAGTCCTAATTTCGATTTATAGAAAATAATTATGTTGTTTCCTTGATTTAGGAGGATCTGTGAGCAAGAATCGGTCCGCGGACGTGGACGATAACTAAGCGTGAACGCTGTCACTGTGAGTGGAATATACAAAACATATTTTTAAATAAGTTGGCTGGTAGGTCCATGACGTAAGCATTGGTATTGATTTTCTACAGGACACAAAATGGTCCAATCTTCTTTTGCTTGAGCTTGTTGCACTCTCCAATTAGAAATATGTCCTTTCGTAGATAAACCATCACTTGATCTCCTATAGCAAAAGATTTAAAGCACTTATGTTTATCTGCATCTATCTTGTACTTAGTAGCAAATTCTTCTAATTTATTGTTGACTTCCTCTTAAACATTGATTATTTTGCCTATCATATGATCAATAATGTGGAAGCGATACTAGATTTCGTTCAAATGTATGTTCTTGTAAACTCAAGAAAAAAGGGCTCTCACAAAGTAAAAAATATCTCAATTGAGGAAATAATAAATCTTATTGATGAGAAACTTGTGTAAAAAAAAAAAAAGCATAACAAGCTTGTTTCACTTGTTAGGATTATCATACTCCTACTATGACAAGGTTTGGCCTACATCAGTGGGATTAAAATTCCCAAACACGTGGTATCAGAGGTAAAGCTTTCAAATCTTGTGAGGATTGAGGTTGAGAAGTTTGATGGAAGAATCAATTTTGACTTGTGGCAAGTTCAAGTTAAGGATATATTAATTCATTTTGGTTACACAAGGAAAGTAAGGGCGATGTAAACAATGTTCCCATTGGTGGAATCTCTTGAAGGGGTATAGACAATCAAGGTATCTTAAAGAAGACTATCGAAATAGAGTAAGTTTGGAAAATAACTTTAATTCAATTCAGAGAGGGAGGTACCGATAATGTCAGCTGGTGGTTTATCTCTTTTCTCCGTGACCATTTAGGCAAATAATATGTACAACTTTGAATAACAAAGGAAATGATTTTTTTTGTCGTGATTCTTTTTAACCATAGAAGCAAAGAAACATTGTCATGAAACATTTTGTTTACCTACACAACGTTTAACCTAACAAAATTATAGGCGACGAAAAAATTTCATGACTAATGATTTTTTTAGGCCAAAGCTAGTTTTTCATTAGTAGATGCTTGTTTTATCCAAACAAAAGTATTCTGGGCACAAAATGATTTTGTGAAATAACTGAAGTTTCCTTTGCATTGAATGATTTTTTGAAATAACCAGAGTGTATGAATTGATTAGCCATGAAAGCAAACTTGGCAGAGGAGACATGGAAATGTTATTGTCAAAATGTCAGCTTTGTTATATGAAATTGGCAAACGAAGTTGAGTATAAATAGGGATGTCAAAAAATCTTTGTTTGGCCCGGATTTGGATTAGAACGGGTGATGTGGACCGGATAGTACCCCGCTCAAGAATGAAGTAGGGCAAGTTTCGGGCTTCACTTCATAAGCTTAGGGTCCAGTTTGGAACTTGAATTTAGTAAAATATAGGATCTAGCTACGTTACAGATTCTGTAACAAACAGATCTTGAAAAGATAAGTAAAGAAATTAGATTTTACCACATGCACGAAGCGTAATGAAATTGAGCGGGCTTTACAGGTTCCTATCCAGTTGCAAAGTTTTAAAGCAACATATTAAAAATGAAAATCCCCATCTTCGATTTCGACATGGCAAAACTATTTGAACCGTTCCTCTACATGATCTTTATATCAAAATATTATTATTTATTTAATTAGTTAAATAAATAATTTTATTTTAATAACCAATTATTTAATAGGATTAGTAATTATGATGTAGAAAATTATATAATTAAGACATATAGCTCTCATTAATTGGTGTTTACTTAATTTTATAAATCAATTTATTCTTTACTTCATTTTTTATTTTTTTCTCATAAATGAGTAATAAAAAATATTTTTTGGTGAAATATACATTTTTATAGTGTAGTCTCAAATAATTTTATTGGTAACTATGAGACAACTTATTCCATGAATTTGAAATAAAATCTTATCATCCGACAAGTGGCTCATGACCAATTACCAATTCAAATGTGGGACTAGAATAGTAATCACATAATTTAGTCCAATTTGCCCCTATCTTTTCTCTCAAACATAGCCAAAATGTATTGTATTATATCTCAAGATTACAATATATGCCCTATCTATCATATCCGAAGGTGTGACCTAATAAGAAAACAAATAATAATAAAATTATGGTTAATTGTATTAATTCTTATGTGTAAGATACCTTAATTTGTCTCACAGAAGGTAACACTATTGTTATAAGATAAAAGAATAAAGTAGCTATAGTTAATTTTTCACTACTAAAAGAAATTCTTCCATTTTTAAAAATTTATATTTTAATCTCATGTATTTTCTATGATTTGAACTCAAGTGGTCAGTTAAATAAAGACCACGAAGACATGTGTAAGATATTTGCAATGTTTAATGCATCAGCCATAATAATATTATTGTTATTAATAGTACAAGGGGTTAATATTTTCAGCAAATTGAGTGTTTCGTACATGTAACACAATTCCATTACCTTTATATCCCAACATTACATTTTCTTGTGAGGATAACTCCTATATAGGAATTATTATTAACTCTTGTACATATGAAATAATTATTTCATTATAAACAATCATTCTTCAATACAAACTTACGCTTACAGTGGACAATCTTTCGGGACAAAGAAATTTTGACATCATCATTAATAGCCTTAACAATTTCCTGTTGGAATTTTTCAAACATAATTTTGGGTGTGAAAAGTTTGTGCATAATTCCAAATTTTTGCTGCGTTTCTGTGGCTAATCAAAAAAATCGTCCACAAGTAGTGTGGAGAAAGAGATAGGAAGCAAAGAAGCAAGTTAATTTCTTTTTATGAAACCTTTTCATGCGGTTGCACGTTTATTTTGACAATCTATTACCACCGTTGGATTTCTATCTTCAAATCTAACAGTTCAGCTCAGTTGGCTGTTACTAACAATATATGCAACGTAGTTAGATCCGTAAAAAAAAAAAAAAAAAAATATATATATATATATATATATATATATATATATATATTATTTTAAATTATTATATTTATTTAGTCGATCTATTACACATATTTAAAATTCTAAACATTTAAAATTTATTTTTTATGCCCAATTTCATTCAAATAAAATCTATAAATTATAAATTATAAATAAATTTTAAAATGCATAAAAAATATTGTAAAATATAAAGTCTAAGTTTTTTAACTCTGAAAAAAAACTTGGCCTAAGTATCTAAAAAAATGTCCAAACCGAGTTTGGACATTACCATAGCCGGGTCTGATCCTGGGTTTCGCCATCCCTATGCACACAACATGAAGTGGTTCTATGTAATTAAATACTTTCAGAAAGTATTTTTTAGATTGTTTAATATTATTTTATGGGTGCAATATTTAGATTTTAAAGCATACGTAAAATATATAAACGGTCAGTAACAATTTTTCATATAATAAAATTTATCGGGTCATTGTTGGCAGTTGTATTTTTCTTCAAGAATTTGTCAGGTAAAATTTGAGATGTGTGACTAGCGTTGCTCTACAACTTTATGTTATTTAATTTATAACTTGTTTAATATATTCTTTGAAAAAATCATAGGTGAGAACTAAAACTTCCTAACATTATCCGCTGCAGACTTTTCTCTCTCAAAGATTCTCCCTCGTATAAAAGAGAGGCACCAAGTGCAAACCATGAGCTCCAACGAAATAATCACATCTTTTCCAAATTGACATCTAAGTCTTCTCAAAAATTGCTCAAATATATCTTTTATTCTATTTTTCTAGATTTTTATTTTAATAAATCAAACACTAACTTAAATATGGAGGTGTTTTCGGTAAGAAAGAAATTTACATGCATCGACCGCACCATCTCACTACAAGTGAGTTCATACCCAAGCCAACCTATTTGGATAGGTCAGGTAGGTTCTTGAACTGAAATCACCAATAATGATAAAAAAAATATTAGGTCAGAGTGGGACCCAGTAGACCTGCCTATATGGCAAGTTGTGATTGGTATGGCAATCCATATAAGTGTTTCTCCGACTGTAGGCATGAAGATTATTCATATTTTTCATATTAATTTGAAACAATAATCATGAAATTAGCACACCTGCTTGAAAACAGAAAAATCTCAAAATCTACCTGCAAATCTTGATAAATATTGAGAATAACAATTATTTAAGATATTGGAATGTAACTACAACGTTGCAGCAAGTTGATTATATAACATGAGCCAAACATTGCAAGTTGAGCGACTCTGCAGCCAAGCCATCACAAATATATGTTCTCACCGAGTGTTAGAAACTGACTTGGAAAACAAAAGAGGAGCTTCACATGGTACTAGAAATTTCCATTTTACAATTAATGTTCCAATGGTAAGTTTACTAATCAGTAATCGGAATGGGTTGAAATCGAAATGAAAAATAAAAATAAGAATAAACTATTTACTTTAACTGCGGAAATCAAAATTGGAATGAACTATATTCTATTGATATGTTTACTTTATCTTAGAATGTGAATAACTTGTTATAAGTTACTACACCGACCTTAGTTAATTATTGTCATTATTTATAATAATAATAATAATAATTTATAATTACTATTATTGTTATCTTTATCATCATCATCATCATCAACTATGAATTTTTCATAATAATAATAATAATAACAACAACAATAATAAAAAAGGATAAAATGAGAATTTCAAAATTTAAGTGGGGTAATGTGGTCACTTTCGAGAATATAACTTCTATTTCCACATCTCCTCATAAGAATGAGAACTATAGTAATCATCCCAATTTTAGGTGGAGCTTATCACTTTAATTCTCATTATAAATCTCATTTAAGCAAGTAAACATACTATTCATTCTTATTCCTTGATTCCCATTTCCATTCCCAATTAAAAGGATAAAATCAATCTCCTCCTTAAATTAAAATGATTCAAATTATTTTGCTTGACTTTAGGAGTAATCTCTGCAATTCTTTATATTAAGAAATCCTTTGTAACTTTCCTTTTTCAACTTCATGAACATGTGTACAGCTTCATGTATTTGTGTATATAATTGCTTGGCTTTATAGTAATGAAATTATCTTTCTCACAATCTCTGTCTCTAACTTTATATGGTATCAGAGCGAGCTATTACTCACACGAGTCATTGATCCTTGTTCTAATCTCTTCTTTATATTTTCACCATGACCAATGAATACTCAACAACTTCTTCTTCAAATCAAATAACTACCAACATCTCCCTAAACCCAAACAACCTTATAGCTATCAATGTAGCCAACCAACTTCCTTTAAAGTTGACTCCTTCGAATTACTACTCATGGAAATCACAGTTTGATGCCTTGCTCTATGGGTATGATTTAGTTGGGTATATTGACTGAACAAATCCTTGCCTCCCTCACAGATTGACAATGATGGCAATAAAGTCTCAAACCCTGATTATATTCTTTGGACAAGACAAGACAAACTCATTTTCCTCGGCATCATTGGCTCTCTCAACCCCAAAGTTGTTCCTGTGGTTTGCTCATGCAAAACTTCTGCAGAAGCCTGGACACGCTTAGCAAAAAATTATGCCAATCCTTCATCCTCAAGAACCATGGGGTTAGCATAACAACTCACCCTCATTAGTTGAGGCTCACAACTAGTAGTCAAATATCTTTCTACGATTTGAGACATTGCAGATGAATTGGTTTTAATTGGAGCACCAGTTCCAAATCAATACCTTATTACTCACACTCTCAACGGTGTGGGTCCTGAATACAAGGAACTTGCAACTGTCGTGCGGGTGAGAGATACCATGATCAGCTTTGATGAACTTCATGACAAGCTAGTTAAATATGAATATTTTCTCAAACGCGAGGAACTACACTCTGTTGGAAATCTTGGGAATATCATTGCCAATGCTACCCGTTTTTCTTCCTCAAAAAGTGGTAATCAATTTGGCAAGAAAAACTTCCAAAACAACAAAGGAAGCCAGAGCCAACAACACACCAATTTTGGAAATCAAGGCAGCCCCCTTGGAAATCAAGGTAATAATTTCAATTCTAATAGTTTTGGAAACCCAAATTTGGGCAAGAATACTACTGTGATTTGTTAGTTTTGTGAAAAGCGGGGACATACTGCACGTCAATGCAATGCTGCAAAAAAATTATTTTTTACAGCCTCAGCACCTACTGCAAATCCAACTACCACTTCCAATAACATGGCGCCAAATTGGTTGTTGGATTTTGGAGCATCTTATTATGTCACTTCTAACATCAGCAACTTATCTCTTCGTCAACCATATGAAGGTCCTGATGACATTATAATCAGTGATGGTACTGGTTTAAATATGACACATGTTGGCAAGTCCACTCTCTCCAGTCCATCTCACTCATTTTTGCTTTCGAATGTTTTGTGTGTCCCATCTATGAAGCAAAATTTAATATCTGTCTCACAATTTTGCAAAACAAACAATGCATCCATTGAATTTTATACCTCTTCCTTTTGTGCGAAGGATCTAACCACGGGGTCACTACTCGCGGCGGGACGGAGCAAGAATAATGTCTATGAGTGGTCCACTGGAGACATCTCTACAACTATGATGAAGCAAGCTTGCGTGGTTGTTAAAGCCTCTCTTAACCATTGGCATGATAGACTTGGTCACCCATTAACTAAAATTCTTCACCAAGTCATCTCCCAAACAATCTCCCAGGCTTTTCTAAGTCATCATTTTGTGATTCATGTTAGTGTAATAAAGCCATAAATTACCCTTTGGTAAGTCTAGTGTGAAGAGTCGTTATCATTTAGATCTTATTTATACCGATATATGGGGTCTTTCTCTAATTAGATCAATGGATGATTTTTCTTATTATGTTATCTTTGTAGATCATTTCACCAAATATTCATGGTTATTTCCTTTAACATATAAATCAGACATCTTCTCCATTTTTTCAAAGTTTAAGGTCATGGTTGAAAAATACTTTAAGTTATCCATTAATACAATTTATACTGATTGGGGAAAAGAGTATCAAGGTTTGAAAACAGTTTTTGAAACTCATGGAATCCAACATTTCGTTTCACCTCCTTATACACCTCAACACATTGCTTCGGTCGAATACCGTCATCGCCATATTGTCGAAACTGGCCTTATAATGCTTCATTGAGCATCATTGCCTTTATCTCTCTGGTCCTTTGCCTGATATCTATATAATAAATCAACTTCCAACACCTGCTGTCTATCTAATAAATCAACTTCCAACACCTATCCTACAAAACAAATCACCCTTTGAGTGTTTATTCCATTCATCTCCCAATTACACTAAATTAAAATTTTTTGGGTGTTTATGCTATCCATGGCTTCGTCCATATAACACACATGAACTTGAACAATGGTCAAAAGCTAATCTATTTCTTGGGTACTCTAATTTATACAATACATATGTTTACTTTGTGCCTATTGACCATAAATTCCATTACTGTCGACATGTCCCATTTGTAGAAAGTGTATTTCCATCTATGTCTACATGCACAGATCATGATAAAGTTAATAACCATACCCTTTCGAAATGGTGCTCCAAATATACGTCTCCATCAAGTCCTTTATTTTCCAATTCCGATTCTCCCAATTTGGAAAATTCCCTTAGGCAGCCAATCACCCAGGATCTTAATATTCCTATTCCTAAATTCAATCCCTTTCAAACTCATCCCCACAGTTCACATGATTCATTTTCCATGAATACTCCAAATGGCCCACATTCCACTACCTTTCATAGTCAATCCCATAATTCCCGTCAACCACCCCCCATGCATAATCCAAATATACCTTTATCAATTGCGTGTAGCCCCATACAACCACCCCCCAAATTCCAGTACTGATGAACCCATGCAAGTTTGTGACATCTCTCTTGTTGACGATCCATCTCTACCGGCTAACACTCTCGAGACTTTATTGAACTCCTCCATTGATGAGTCACTCCTTGGTAATAATTCTTCTCATCCAACTGAAAATACCAACAGTCCTCATCCTTCTTATCTGATGCAAAGATGCTCAAAAATAATATTTTCAAGCCAAAAACTATATTTAGCCTTACTGCAACAAAGCATCCAATATAATTATCCCTAAAACCCATTTATGTTTCTTAAGCCCTTAAACCGAAAAAGTGGACAAATGCTATACGTGAAGAGCTGCATCCACTTGCCAAGAATGGAACATGGGACCTAGTGCCTCGAGAATCTCATTACAATGTGGTTGTCTGTAAATGGGTTTTTCGGATCAAACAGAATCCTAATGGGAGTGTTGCTAGATATAAGGCTCGTCTAGTTGCAAAAGGATTCAATCAACGCCCTGGTCTAGATTATACTAAGAGATTTAGCCCAGTGATAAAACCCATAACTATTTAAGTTGTTCTATCTATTTCAATCTCTTGTGATTGGCCAATTAATCAAATAGATGCCAATAATGCCTTTCTTCATGGGCACCTTAATAAGGAAGTTTTCATGTCTCAGCAACCTGGTTTCATTGACTCCTCACGACCTCACTATGTGTGTTGCTTGCATAAGTCTCTTTGTCTCTTTACGGCTTAAAACAAGTTCTCCGCGCTTCATTCACCGAGCTTAAGAACTTTTTTCTATCTTACGGTTTTGTGAACTGTTACTCAGACTCTTCTTTATTTGTTTATACTAACAAATCTATTCGTGTTTATTTTCTAGTTTATGTCGACGACTTGTTAATCACAGGCAACTCTATAAATCTCATTGGCCACATCATTACCGCTCTTTCTCACAAGTTCTCAATCAAAGATCTTGGGCTATTGAATTTCTTATTGGGTATAGAGGTGAGTCCTACAAGTAATGAATTATTTCTTTCTCTAACAGAAATACATCTGTGACTTACTTGCTCGATTTAACATGGAAACTATCAAAGAAACAACCACTCCTCTTAGCTCTACTACTCACCTCATCCTCAATGACAACTTTCCACTAGTTGATGCTTCTCAGTATATCAACTTAATTGGAGGAATGCAATATTTATCTCTCACACGTCCTGATGTTTCTTATGCAATCAATAAGTTAGCCCAGTAAATGCACTTTCCGAGTAAAACTCATTGGACCGCCGCAAAACGCCTACTCCGATATCTCAAACACACACTTACATATGGTCTTTATCTTTAACATCATCGGCAATTGACCTTGACAGCTTATTCTGATCCTGGTTGGGCAGGAAACCGAGATGACTGCACATCAATATCAGTATATATCATTTTTCTTGGCGGCAACCCGATTTCTTGGTGCTCTAAAAAACAACGGACAGTTGCCAGATCCTCTACAGAAGCCGAATACCAATCAGTTGCTTCAGCGTCAGTCGAATTGACATGGCTTACAAATCTTCTCAGTGAGCTACGTCTCCAACTCCCCCAGCCACCTCGTCTATTATGGGACAATATAGGTGCCACATACTTGTGTGTAAATCTGGTCTTCCATTCACAGATGAAGCATCTTGCACTTGACTATCATTTTGACTGTGAAAAAGTTTCAGTTAGCTCTCTTCAAGTAGCTCATATCACCACTAATGTCAACTAGTAGATGTCCTTACAAAACCATTAGCTAAGTCTCGTTTTGCCTTACTTCGATCCAAGATTGGTGTCACTGATAGCACTACCATCTTGGGGGGCATAAAAGGATATAATCAATCTCCTCCTTAAATTAAGATGATTCAAATGATTTTGCTTGACTTTAGGAGTAATCTCTGCAATTCCTTAGGCTAAGGAATCCCCTGTAACTTTCCTTTTTAAGCTTTGTGGACTTGTGTACAGTTTCATGTATTTGTGTATATAATTGCTTGGCTTTACAATAAGGAAATTATCCTTCTCACAATCTCTGTCTCTGACCTTATACCAATAAATAAACACACCATAAATGAAGGGATTTCTACTCTACTTACGGTCATAAGATCAAAAGAAAACTTTTTTCAGGTCACGCTCTTTGTGTAAAATGTACACAAAATCACATTTTACTAAAAGTAAAAAATTAACGGTTCATAAAATAATATTTTGGCCATTACTAGCAATAACAAAGTGAAAAAATTTTCTCACAAATGCCGACACTAAACAACATCGCATTGCAAAGATCTCGCCTTAAAATATAATTTTACATCATGGATTAGCCGTTTGTTGATTATCTATAAAATTTATAAAATTATGTATAAGAAGTCAGATAACCATCAACTCTGTTTGCCAAAGAGCATAACCTTGTTTTCTGTAGGTTGAGCTGAGCAAGGCCACTAAGCTTTTGGCCCATAGGCTATAACCACCCTGAAACATGATAGCATGCATCAATAACATAACCAAGTTCAAACAACTTTTTAAAATATAAATACTTTTCTTCAGATTAGTAATCATAATATCTTATAGAATTAATTTAAATTGCACATCTTTTATCTTGCATTTATACTATCATTTCATAATGCTCTACGTAGTGAATGAAGTGCCTATATATATATTAGTCAATTCATGCCTGACCATGTACCACTAAATAAGAATTTAATAATGTGGCACCAAGAAGAAAAGGTAAGACTAACTAGTATAAATGGGTTGTAGAATCTCACACGATAATTACTTGGAAGCTACAGGACGCAAACTCTTTCATCACTTATATTTAGATTATAACAAAATTAATGGCTAAGTTCTAATAGATGATACATTAATTTCAACACAATGATGTTATAATATTTATTTTTTTATCTTTTCTCCCCTTTATAAACCTTCTTATAATATTTTGACTTAAATTTGTAAGCTAACTCATCAAAAAGATAACAAATTAAATAGTAACCTAAAGATGACTAGCGAAAGAACGAATGCAATATAAGATAATTAAATTCTATTTATATATGTCCTATATCAAAGCAAAAGGATATCTTACGTGGTTGGACTTTTATAGTAGAATTAATTAAAGGGCTAAGGGGTTAAGAATCCAAGGGAATATATTAAAAAAATTGAGGGTGCATAGTGTCATGGCCCAAGTCTCCTAGCATTCCATGGTTCATGGATGATTCTAGACTCATGTAGTGTATAGATATTTTTCATGTATTTATTTTGGGTAGGTGGTAGTTGAGCATTTACACCAAACCCTTGTATTCTATATATAGGGAGGTCCTTATTTGGCCAAGACACACAAGAACCAACAACTAAAGAGACATAAGCATTGTAAGCTTTTTTTTTTGCGTAATACAAGTTCTTTCCTCCCATCTTGAGCGAGTTTGGGTGAATACACTTTCTGACTTTGGAATCCAGCAATTGATTTCAGTGTGCAAGGCTGACTTAGGGCTAAGAGTCTGAGATTTGGCGCCTAAGGCTGCATGGCATAGCGTGGGAAACAAACGGGCCATGATAGTTGGAATCAGAGCTATTAACACTCGTGGGGTAGTTGCATTATTCGAAAGGAAGGATGTTGGACCTCACTCATGATGACCAAAGGGGGAGGGAGCTAATCCCCAATGCGAAAAAGGGGAAGAATAATAAGGAGAAGCCCGTGGACTTCCTCAGTGCTATGGAGAATTGGGTTGTCCATGGGGAGAATGTCATCGTCGAGATTAAGAAGCGTCTCAAGATCTTTGAGCAAACGATGGAGGAGCTGGGTGATCTTAGGGAACCGACGGATGACCTGAGCCAAGACGTGGTGGCACAACCCCAAAGCCTTGAGGAGTTCCAAGCTGTAGTCATAAACTCCGTTGAGGCGCTAAAGGCTCAAGTAGAGGAGCTTCACGTGGGCCTTGAGGAAACCAAGAACAATTTGGTACTTTGCAAGAAGACGGTAGCCAGTGGAGTGCTCAACACTAATGTTGTACCTCTAATGAGGGTCAATGTGCTAAGACCAAGGGGGCATAGGACCAAGCGGGATGCCTAAGAGATCGATAACTTCTTGTGGTCTATGGAAAAGTACTTCGAGGCCACTAATGTCCAAGGTGAGTCAGAGAAGGTGAACATTGTGACGGGGTATCTTGAGGACCACGCGATTGCTTGGTGGTAGCAAAAATATATGGAGATTGTGCGTGGGAAAAAGTGATGTCCTCAGTCGACCTCTCAAAGGCTATGTCACCCTATATCTGGAGTGCTTTAAGTTAGGAGTTAGGTTGCCTCTCCAACCTTATTTTACGAAGGTTTTGAGTAAAATGCATCTAGCTCTTGGTCAACTCAACCTAAATAGATGGAGGGTGCTTTCAGGTTTACTCGTATTGTAGGCTATGTGCAAACTCGACGAGCCTACTACTGACGAAAGAAAGAATTTGTATCAGTTGAGGAACAACCCTGAAGACTCGAGTTGGTATTATTTCATGTCAAGCTCTACGAAGAGAAAACCAATCACAAACTTTCCTACCTCATGTAAAAACTAGAAGAGAAAGTTCTTCCTTGTTGGGGGAAACTAGGGTCAGGTGATTCAAACACCTGGTGGTAGTATCCACGTCCCCACTCGTTTTTGTACCCCAAGTCATTTATTATTCTTCATGACTCATGCCCTTGGTCATCATTTACTCTTTTTCTTACCTTTTACTGTGTTTTTCAAATTCCTTCCGCGAGGCCCTTTCTCTTTTCTCCTCTAATAGGTCCAGATTCAAACACATTTAGTCATTGTTCTATTCCTCATTAAAATACTCTATTCGATTGTTCCTATTCCAATTTCTGCTGGAACCACAGTGTTGGTAAATTTTTACTTAATTATTATTGATGCCAATGTACAAGTGTACACAACAAGTAATCAAGTGATAAATATTCTAGATCGTCTTCACAAGAACTTATGTTACTAGAAATGCTACAGCAATTACAATAGTGTAATATACCTTTATTTCACAATGAACTTAGTTAAAGTTGATTACTACCAAAATTAACAATTGTAAGAAAATAAAACAAATAATTGTAGTAATGAAATAGATTAGATAAATTGTGTAAAAGAATCAAATGAGAATGAAGTAGCTGAATGATCAAACTCTCTTCATAGGTTGACTGTTTTTCATCAAATTAGCACCAGTTGCTAAAATAATTCTACAGCACTAGGCAGAATTGTTTTGCATCCTCAGCTATCGTGTGTTGGACTTCTCATACCCTTAAGTATCCTAACAATGACCATTTGCTATTCTACCTAAGATATGGCATTATAAACATCTACTCTCTCTACTCTACAATGTGAATGCCTATTTTAGTTCTTAACAAATCTTAACTTTAAGTATAGCCTTTATGAGATTCAAGAAAAACTTAATCTAGGAAACTTAAATTAAGATCAAGTATTACTCTAATAATATCCACTAAGAAAGATCCTTTTGCGACTTTATCTTAACTTGAACCATTAAATGGCTGGTCAACTGAAATAACAGTTATAATAATAGCTACTAGATTAAAATGCTACATCAATTATATAACAACTCACAAGAACAGTCAAAAACCCATTTAAATTGTTTGTCACTCAACTACAAGTAAGTTTAGTTCATACTTTAAAAAAAAAACAAATAGCAAAATATTGGTCATGAAATACATCGATTCAATCAAAAAGTAAAGAAAAGAACAAGTAGAGAACGATGAAGATTGAATCCAAATAACTCTGCTAGATTCTTCATTGATGCAGACTTGGTTTGCTTGAATTCTGATTGTTTTCTTTTTTTTCCTCTCGATTTTTCCAATGTTAATTCCTTACCGCCGTTTTATGTGATGTGCACCCTATTTTATTACTGAAAACTAGGGTAAACAAGAGCCTAGGGCGCACATGAGTCAGATTAGTAAACTACAGATCACAATTATGCAGATATCCCACCCTAAGTTTTCTCTGTCGTTGTTCAGGATTGCTACAGCAATGGTTGCTCCAGCAACGACTATAACACTGTACTGCTCCAGGTTTTGTTTCACTTCTTTTGTGGCAATATTGTTCTTCTTTTTTGCTAACCTACTGCATCAGCATCCCTTCCATGAATTATAAGCTTCTAGAAACCTACAATTATGCATATGATTTGAGCACGAATTACTTTAAATCAAGCAAAATTGATTAAGACTAAACTTAAATGAATGTTTATGCAAAACTTAATAAAAATGCAATAAAAACACATCAATTACACTTTAAGTGATCTTGATTTAAGTCTAGAATTGGTATAATAACTCTCATTTCATAGAGTTACCACACAACTTTGTGACCAAAGGCCAAGGCAAATGGGGTTTCTCCCGTTGTGGTTTTGTGGGTTGTCCGGTAGGCCCATAACACACCAGGCAACTCATCGACCCACACTCTTTTCTTTTCCCCCAATCTGGTTATCAGAAGCTTCTTGATGACCTTATTAGCCCATTGTGGTTGTCAAATTGCCTTTCATTGTCCGTTATGAGCATGTAAAAAATCCTATATCTGCATATAATATTCCTCCAGATGAAACTAATTGTTTTCTTCTTTATGATCTAGCTTATAGCTTCAACCTCTACCCATTTTGTAAAATAATCTATGGCCATAATGGCATGTGTAGCAGCTCCCTGTCCTTTGGGTATAGGGCCAATCAGGTTGACTCTCCACTATGCAAAAGGCCATGGAGAGGACATAACAATGAGTTTCTCTAGAGGTTGGGTAGGAACATTTGAGAAACTTTGGCAACTTTATGCAATTTCTGGTCATTTCCCGTGCGTCCTGGTGTATGCTCGAATAGAAATATCCATGCCTTAACGCTTTAAATGCCAAAGTCCTTACCCCAGAGTGGTTTCCACATATTCCTTCATGTATTTCTCGTAGCATATAGTTTGCCTTCTCATCATCCAAACATTGCAAAAGAGGTAAAGTAAATCCCCGCAGGTAGAGTGTCCCATCGAGCAGCGTATACTTGGCCGCTTGACACTTCAGTTTTCTCGCCCACTTCTTATCCATCGATAAACTTCCGTCATGGATATACGAAATAATCGGATCCATCCAGGAGTCTCCAGTATTCGCCCTCATTTTTTCTGCTTCTTATTTGATGCTTGGTGAAATTTTGACCTCCATTGGGACTGACTTTGGTAGTTTTGGATATGTTGTTGCAACTATTCTAGCTAGCATATCTACTCGGTAGTTTTCTATTCTTGATATCTTTTGTATCTCTACCTCCTGGAACATTCTGACCATTTGCTTAGCCTTCCTCAAATATAGTTCTATCTTTTTCGCTCCTTGCTTGAAAGTTTTCATTGAGCTGATTACTAACTAGCTGAGAATCAGTTCGGTTCTCTATTTTTTCTGATCATTGTTGTGAAAATTTTATTGAACTCACAAGTACACGAATCTATTGTAGAATAGATCATGGTGACGAGTGTTGATTTTATCAGTTTTAACTGCGTTTTTTTCTCAATTCCCACTTCACTCAAGAAAAAATTACATTTACCTACCCGGCTCGAATTTGGATTAGTTGGGGTCCAATGTGGTCTTCAGATACAAGATAGTTGATAAATCTAGGAAATGAAAGTTATTACGTCAATTCTAAACTTAAATCACGATTACTTAAAGGAAAAATAAAGTGTTTTTATTACATTTTGGTTATATTTTGCATAAACATTCATTTTAGTTAAATTTTAATAAGTTTTGTTTGAATCAAAGTAATTGTTGCTAAAAACAGGTGCATTATTATAGGTTTTCAGAAAGTCTTAATTCATGAGGGGATGGTGAGACAGTAGATGAGCAAGAGGAGGAAAGAAGATAGCCGCAAAAGAAGTAAAGCACAATTAAGAATAGTGCAGTGTTGTAGCGGATGTTAGAGCAACCAGTGCTATAGCAATCTGGGAGCAATGCGGGAGAAAATTTAGGCGTAGGCCAACAGCAGATTCACGATTTGCATGTTTCCTAATTTAACTCATGCACGCCTATGGACTTTTGTTTTACCTTAGTTTGCAGTATAAAAGAGAGGCGTGCACCATATAAAAAGGTGGCAAGGGAATTATCATCAAAATCATTAGAGAGAAAAAGAGAAGAATATCATAATTAAAGAATGCTGTTTCAGCAACATTGAGGAATCTTGCAGAATTATTTGGATTTGTGTTTCATCGTGCTCAACTTATATTTATCTTCTTCCTTTGATTGTTCTAATGTATCCAATGAATAACATGTTTATGATTTATTTTCTTATTCAGAATATGAACTAGATTTGCTTGTAGTTGAGTAATAAACAATCCAATGGGTTCTTGACTGTTCTTATGTGTTGTTATGTCATTGTTGTAGCATTATACTCTAGTAGTTATTATTAATATAACTGTTATTTCAGTTGACTACCTATTTAATAGTTCTAGTTAAGATAGAGCAGCAAAAGGGCATGTCTTAGCGGACATTATTAGAGTATTATTTGATCTTAAGTTAAGTTTCCTAGATTAAGTTATCTTGAATCCCATAAGGGCAATACTTGAAGTTAAGATTTATGACGCACTAGACATAGGTGTTCACCTTGTAGGGTGGAAAGATAAAAAGGATCATAAAGCCATATCATGAGTAAATTAGTAACTGGTCATTGCTAGTGTATTTAAGAGTATGAGAGTTCCAATATGCGACAACTGAGGATGCAGATTAATTCTGTCTAGTGCTGCAGCACTTGCCGTAACAATTGGAGTCAACTTGATGAAAAACTGTCAGCCCATAAGGAGAGTTTGATCATTCAACTACCATAGTCTCACTTGAATCTTCAACACATTTAGTTTAGTTTATTTCATTGCGGTTTTGTTTACTTTATTCTCTAACCATCATTAAGTACGAAAGACATATTTTATGTTTGTTAAACTTCAGATTTAAATTAGTTTGCACTATTGCGATTACTACAACATTTCTGGTAACATCAATCTCTGTGGAGATGATCTTAAATACTTATTACTTTATTACTTGTTGTGTACACTTGCACACTGACACCAATAGTATTTGATTATAAAATCAACCAACAATGGTTTAATATACAAAAAAAATTACATTTACCTAATCTCTGTCTCTCAACTCTCTTCCAACAAAATCACTTCGAAATTCGACAATTGTACTGTCTTCTTCTTCATAATTCTTTCCGATTGAAACCCAATAAGAATAATTTCTTGTAGTATTCATTCATTTTAGGGCTTCTCATTCTTTGTTCTTTGAATCTTTCAAAATCCTTTTTTGCAACTCTTCAAAACCCTCTCCAGGTAAACAATCAAAACACACAAAATTGGTGCATACAGTTGCAAATAGTGTGTTGGTAAGATAAAATTCATTATCAAGAGAAGATGTGGTGGGTTTGTTGGTGGTGTGGGTTCTTGTTCTTTCAGAGCAGTCTTTGTCATGCACACACAATACTGTTCAGGACAGCAGATGTATTTTTTTACAGCCAAGCCATGAATGATTCATTTGGATTATCTTTTGATTATATGCTCCGAGGATTAAGATACAACGAACAAGAAGTTTTAAGTCTGAAGAAAAGAAACACAAAGGCTTTGTTGAGGAAATGAAGCTCCATCTTGTACTAAATTTAGACCATACGCTTCTCCACTATTGAAATATTAAAAGCCTCTCATCCGGAAAGAAATATTTGAAGAAGCAAATTCATTCTTTCATTGGCAGTTTATTCCAGATGGCCAATGATAAGTTGGTGAAGTTGAGGCCATTTGTCCGTATTTGTTTTTAACAAGCTAGTAGCTTGGTTGAGATATATTTATGCACGATGAGTACTCGATGTTAAGCTAAGGCAGTTGTCAAGCTACTGGACCTAGATTCCAAATTCTTCAATTCCCAGATCATTGCTCGAGAAGATTTCATCGGAAAAGATAGGAAGAATCTGGACTTAGTACATAGCCAAGAGAGGGGCATTGTTATTCTTGATGACATTAAGAGTTTGTGGAGTGATCCTGCTGAGAACTTGATAGTTGTGGGAAAATATGTCTACTTTAGGGATAAAGAATTGAACGACAATCACAAATCTTATTCTAAGACATTGACTGATGAAAGTGAGAATGATGGGGCATTGACAAACGTTCTAAGAGTTCTGGAAACAATGCATAGATTGTTCTTTGACAGTGTTTGTGGAGATGTTCGAACTTACTTACTTGCCGAAATTTCATAGTGAATTCTCATTCTTTATTTTTCAGCGATTTTGAGGATTTTATACCAAACAGTTGAAGGGCAGAGGAGAGGGGAGCCACGTGCACAATAATAATTGACTCTTCAGTTACACATTTGTTCTCTACCGAACCTGAGGATTATTGATGGGTAGAGTGTGAGGAGAAGTTCTTGGTACAAGAGAATAATTTCTTGGTACATCCAAGGTGGATATATGCTTATTATTTCCTCTGGCATAGGCAATCTGAAGATGACTATCTCCCATGATCATTGAAAAAATCTTCAGTTCCACAGTTTAAGCCATTCTTTGCTTCATTTGTGTACAATGTAATACTTTTACTGAATTTACCACTCATGGCTCTTTATTCTACTTCTTTAAATTAATGTTATGCATATAACTCAACGAGTTTCAGCATTGTTTAGTCCATTGTTATTCAATGAATATACAATTTTCAAGTTCTTCTCCGGTTATAACTCACCAATGTATTGGAAGCTATGATAATGTATCTAATAATTATAGTAGAGGAAGTTTATTGCGATTGCATAAATATTTGCAATAATTCTCTGTTTGGCCACCATGATAGTGTTTCTGATGACTTCAGTATCCTAATAGCATTGAAGTTTTTAGATGCCATCAGGCTCTGTAATTATTAGTTCTCAGACCTAGAACTTTTAAACCATATCTCAGTCTCAAAATTTTGAAAGACTAAAGCTTTATTGTATTATGCAATTTTTTTCCAATCAACTTATATAAAGCCTGATTTCAACAATTTTGTCTACATTTACCCTGTTCACATCTTATTTCACGGAGCTTGTTTTACAAATACGACAGCCATTGTCAAGAACAATGAGCAGAGCCTAATTTTGAAATCATCATGGGTGTGATCCTGGTAAGAAGACAATCTGATAGAGGCTGATTGTGTGCATAATAAAGAGAATGAACTACCAAAAGGTATGACTGTGCAGCTATAAAGCTTCAGGAACAAACTCTTCTAAGTTGTACTAGGCATTGGTTAAATGTTGAAGGAGAAGAAGGTCTGTAAAGAATTGAATTGTGAATTTGGAGAGTAAATTACAAACGAAAGAGAGTTACTAGGCCATAGTTCAGATAGAATTTAGTATGGGGTTCTATGTACAAATACTTTGCTGACATGGCAAAGTCTGTTATGGTCGTTAGGAGTGCTTCTGGGAAATTTCCAGAAATCTCAATATAAAAGAGGCTGACGAACTGCCTCTGGTGTGTGTTGTTAATATAAATAATTCTTTATGTTTGATTTTGATGATAACAAACTTGATTAAGATTGATTAATCTCTTAAAAGCTCAAAACAATTCTCATATATTTTTAAATCATTATTCTCACTTTATAAATGAAAATGATTTTGGTTATTCTCTTGTAAATGGTTTTAATTGAAAAAGCTATGAGAACTTTGTTAATAAATGTTGTTTCAAATCCTATAAAATGGATATATTTGACAAGTTTTATAAAGTGTTGGTTTTGGGCTGCAAAATAGTTCATTGTAACAGTTTGTGAAGAAAACGGCGATCCGACATGTATTTAACGGCTCGCCGACATCAAACAATTGAAGATTAGCCTCTGGACCTAAACGGTAATTCGACATCTAGATAACGGTGATCCGATAATTTCAAAATCAACCCAACAGTTATATTGACCAGTCAAACGGCAATCCGACAGTGAGCAGAAAGTCAATAACGGCTAGTTTTCAGCTCCAACTATAAATAAATTCATTCAAATTCAAACAAGAATTGATCACAACATGACCATTGAGCTTATATTCGAGAATACAATCTTTATAGAGATTTAAAACACATTCTTGCTTAATTTATTCACACATTGGGCATTGATTTGTAATCTTAAATATTGTGTGATAGAAAAATAATCTTTAATCTTTTACTTTGAGTGATTGTAAGTGTTGGGATACACTTGGGTTAAGAGATTGGGTATAATCCTTGTTGTAAAGGTTCATTGACACCTTGGAAGTCAAATGTAAGCATTTGAAGCCTTGGAGACTTGTTTAGTGAAATCCTCAAACCCGGAAAGCTTGGAGGAGTAGACGTAGGCGAGGTTGGCTGAACCACGTAAACATCTTCGTGTTTGAATCTCTCTTCTCTTATCTTTTTATATTGTAATTGATTTAATTGTTATTACATTAAATTCATTTTAGATTTGCATGATAATTTTTTTTAGAATTAAATAATTTTTAGAATCCCAATTCACCCCCCTCTTGGATTGCACACTTGTATTTCATATGTGTGATTACTCTTTGTTTTCTCATCCCATTTCTGTAATTCTTGCTTTGATTGGAAGTTTGTAATCTCCTTCTTTGGATGTGTGATTGTTTGTAACCAGTTTGAGTAATAAGAGCGTGTGAATTTTTCCTTCAAATAGTGTCGTTTTGGTTAAAGCTCTTTAGGTGGTTAATTTTCTTTCTTTGTTTTTTGATCCATTTGACTCGAATCTTTTCTGGTAATTGGTTCACAAAATTAACAAGTGGTATTAGAGCCTTGGTGGTTTATAGTCATGTCTCATCCAAAGCATGAAATTGAGAAGTTCACCAATGGTGGTGATTTCTCACTTTGGAAACTGAAGATGAGGGCCCTTCTGGTGCATCAGGGGCTTGAATCTGCTCTTGAGGAAGATGATCCAAAGGCTCTTTCAACTTTAGTGTCCGATGAGAAAAGGAAACAAATTCAAAACAGGGCACACAGTACTCTCATCTTGAGTCTCAGTGACTCAATCTTGAGAGAAATTTCTGAAGAAAAGACAACCCTATCTGGAATAAGGTTGAAGCTTTGTGCATGAAAAAGTCTTTGGCTTATAGACTATTATTGAAGAAAAGACTATACACCTTCTCAATAAGGGAATGAGTCTCAATTTAGGATCACATCGACACTTTCAATAAGATCATCCTAGATCTCGAAGGGGTCGAGAATGTGAAGATAAGTGATGAAGACAAGGCCTTCTTTATGCTAAGTTCACTACCAAAGCCTTATGAAGATTTTGTAGATACTATGTTGTATAGCAGAACCTCTTTGACCTTGGAAGGTGTTAAAGCGTCTTTGTGTTCTAAAAAAATCCAGAGGAGTGAGAATGATGAAAGCAATGATGAGGGATTAGTTGCTAGAAAAGAAAAAAAGAAGGATTAGAAATGTAAGAACCAATGGAAGGGGCAAGGAAAGAATCAAGAAAATACAGACAAGAAAAATAAGTGTTTCTACTGAAGAAAAAAGGGCACTACATCAGAGATTTTGCAGAGAAAAAGAAGAAAAAAAGCTAAGAAAGATCTAGAGATGCAGTTGTAGCCTCGGATGATTCCATAGATGAAAGATATCAGAGTGCTAATCTAGTGATAACTTTAAAAGGTGATTTAGAAGGTCAGCGGGTGTTGGACTCAGGCTGTTTTTTCACATATGTCCCAATAGGTCACTTTATCATGAATATCATTCTGTTGATGGGGGTAGAGTTCTCATGGGAAACAACAATGGGTGTAAAATTGTTGGGATAGGAACAATCAAAATTAAGATGTTTGATGGGGTCATAAGAACTCTACATGGGGTTAGGCATGCTCCTGAGTTAAAGAGAAACCTAATCTCTTTAGGTATGCTAGATAATTCTAAGTACTCATTCAATTCAGATAATGGGGGGATAAGAGTGACTAAAGAGGGCACCAAAGTTATGAGAGGTGAAAAGAAAAATGGGCTATATGTGTTGATTGGCTCTTATGTTCCTACAAATGTTGTAATGACAGCAGAATCTGATGTAGATAAAACTAAGCTTTGACATCTCAGGCTTGCTCATATGAGTATGAAAGGGCTACAAGAACTAGAAAAACAAGGGTTATTATGTGGGGACAAGATAAGTAATCTTGACTTCTGTGAGAATTGTGTTTTTGGTAAGACACATAGCGCTAAATTCCCAAAAGGAGTGCATATGTCAAAACATGTATTAGAATATGTACATGCTGACTTATGGGGGCCAGCTCAGGTGTCATCACTATCAGGGGTGTAACACCCCAAATCTAACACGTGCGGAGCACGTGAAGAAGGAGGTTACTCACCAAACATAATCTTTACTCATAAGATTCAAAATGAAATACCTCCAATTCTTATTCAAATAAATCCAAAAATTCAAACGTCTAATACTAAATAATCTCTCTCGAGAACATAAAAATAATAAAAAAAGTCTCAAACTCCAAATTACACGTTCATCATAGAAATAACTAAATAGAAACACGAGTCTATTCCTCCTCTTATTCAATGGCAAACGGAAATTGGAAATTACTAACTCCAAAGCTAAGCGCACCTCTCAAAAGAAACTTAATCTGCAAAAAGTAATGACGAGGGGTGAGCCGTCAACTCGGTAAGTAAAACCATTCCTAACACACTAGGCCTATCGATATCAAAATATTGCAAGTCTTCTTTTAATTAAAACATATCATAATCCATAATTTTCATAAAACGATATATCACGATAACATAACATAAATTCTTGATAATTCAGAATATCGAAAAGCATATTTACTTACGAAACAAATCATGTAATACGTATACAGAAAACAAAAGGTTAGCTCATGTCACATAGTGTCACCTATAGTCCCGGTGACCCGGCCAGAAACAGAATCAGAATATCGTGTGCACACTCAGAACATAAACCCAGTACTGCTCCAGACAGATATATCGTATATTACGATCAGAATCATAATCAGAATCATAATCAGAATAACTATGGACAATGAGCCAAAACATTAGGAATCTCATACGATCATCAATAATCGAAATCATACGTGGGTACAAAACATCCGTATCAGATTTATAAAAGTTCATAACAATAATTTAGGCTTGCATAATATTTCATAAATAAAATCATAAAAGTAGGCATGTAACAAAATAACTTACATTTTCAAAAGCATTTATAAAATACTTTGTTAAAAAGAATTTAGCTTTAAAACATTTACATAAAACTAATTTTATTATCAAAATCAATTAATCCTTTAAGTAGAACAAAAATATTTATACTTATAATAATAATATCAATATACTTATACATATCCAGTATATTAGGAATGAAGTTACTTACCTCGACAATGAATTTGAATTAACACAGCTCTAAACTTCTAAGAGTCTCAATCACCTTCAATACCTTAAACAAATACAAGATATGATAATTAATAACTTATTCTAAGAATCTGATTTTCTAATTCATACCCGTACAGGTCTGATTCTCAGAATTTTAACTCTTAATCTAAAACTCAGAATGATATAATATCCTATGGAACTATTCTGGACATCCATGAGTACCCCATGTAAAATTTACAAGAGGATCCGATATCAAAACCATTTTAAAAACTATTTACTTATCAGCAAACTCGAAACTGTTTTCACATAATCTAAACCAAACAGAACGGGTTCCGTGATTTTTATAAATTAAAATACTAATCAGAAAATTATGAAATTAAAACTGGGGATCCTAGACACATATATTAACCTACATATAAACTTTCAGAATTTTCAGAGTTCATTTGATGGTACAAATAGTCTTGTAAATCCGATCGCAATGCTGGAATCGCAGTTTTCCAGTGCAGTGGTTTCTATTTCGAAAATACATATAAAATTCAAAACGAAGTCGAATTTAATGAAATAAAATTTAATCAAGAAGCCCTACATGTCTAGTTTCCAGAAATATAAATTTTATAAGAAAATTCATTCAGAAAGTATAGGTTTAAATTCGAGATACTCATTCTGTCCAGAATTATCCTGTGCTTAATACATCAAGGCTTGATAAACTAAACTTAATATAAATCAAAACCCTAAACAGCACCTAAATACATTCTAAATCTTGCATTATGATCTACAACCATCTAGAATTGTGCCAATATAAACCCTAGCTAGATAGAGTGATTAGAAATCTGTTGAGAACATAGAGAATAACTTACCCGTCGCTTGATTCTCTCCTAAACAAAGGTTTGAATCCTAGGATTTGGGTAAGAGCGTAAAGAGCAGCAGAGAAAAAGAATAAACATTCTGAAATTAGGGTTATGGAAGAGGAAAAGTATGAATTTATAGGGAATCTTAAGAAACCCTACTTAATTAGGAAAAATAACCATTTTCCCCAAATTATCTCATAAATAACTTCTTAATAAGGGTTATGGGCCACCCATAATTCTAAATGAAAGCCCAAATTCCATAACTTAATATATATGAGAATTTGTGGCGTTACAATTTCTCCCCTCCTAACAAAAATTTCGTCCTCGAAATTAAAATGTTACCTTATGCATGGAAGAGTTGAGGATACTTCTCCAACATTTCTGCTTCTCGCTCCCATGTGGCTTCCTCAATAGAATGATTCATCCATCGTACCTTCACTAGGGGAATAACTCTATTCCTTAATACTTGTTCGTTTCGATCAACAATCTCAATAGGTTGTTCCTCATACGACATGTCTTTAGTTATCTGAATCGGTTTATAGTCTAGCACATGTGAAGGGTCTGCAATGTACTTTCTTAACACAGACACATAAAATACATTGTGAAGCCTAGACAGACTTGGTGGTAAAGCTATGCGATAGGCTATCGGACCAACTCTCTCTAAAATCTCAAATGGTCCAATAAATCTAGGGCTAAGCTTCCCTTTCTTCCCAAACCGAAACACCCCTTTCCATGGCGATACTTTCAAGAAAACAAAATCTCCTTTTTCAAATTCCAACTCACGTCTACGACGATCTGCATAACTCTTCTGTCTGCTCTGAGCTGTTTGAAGACGTCCTCTAATCAACTTGATTTTATCAACAGTAATCTGTATTAATTCTGGACCCAAAATTTTTCTTTCACCAACCTCATCCCAGCAGATTGGGGACCTACACTTTCTCCCATATAATGCCTCAAATGGTGCCATGCCAATACTCGAATGGAAGCTATTGTTATAAGCAAATTCGATCAACATTAGGTGCTCTTTCCAACCACCACTCAAGTCTAGTACACAAGCTCGAAGCATATCCTCAAGGGTTTGAATAGTCCTTTCGGATTGTCCATCTGTCTGTGGATGGAAAGCAGTGCTAAATCTCAATTTTGTCCCCAACTCTTTATGTAAGCTAGCCCAAAATCTTGAAGTGAACAGTGGATCTCTATCAGACACTATTGACACTGGAACTCCATGAAGCCTCACTATCTCCTTAATGAACAACTTAGCTAGTTGCCCTACATTGTTTGTACTCTTCCTTGCCAAGAAATGAGCTGATTTCGTCAATCGATCAACAATTACCCAAATGCAATCACATCCCCTCCTAGAGCGAGGTAATCCAGAGACGAAATCCATTGTTATGTGTTCCCATTTCCACTGAGGAATAGAAAGCGTTTGTAAAGTTCCTGCTGGTCTTTGATGTTCAATCTTTACTTGTTGACAGACTAAACATCGAGACACAAAAGCAGCAATATCTCTCTTCATATTCCTCCACCAAAAACTCTGCTTTAGATCACGATACATCTTAGTACTACCAGGATGCATACTGTAAGATGATCCATGCGCTTCTCTTAAGATCTCTACCTTCAACTCTTCGTCTGCTGGCACGCATAGCCTTTGTCCCAACCATAATGCATCTCCATTATCAAGTCTAAATCCGAGCTTATGTCCTTTGCTCACATCTTCACGGATTTTATTGAGTTCTATGTCGTTCTTCTGAGCTACCTTAACTCTATCAATTAGAGTGGGTTGGACTGTCAAATGTGCTAACACGTCTGCTTGCCCATGAATAACTACCTCAATCCCACATCTCCTCAAGTCTTTTACCAAATGAGATTGCATGGTGATAAGATGAGCCATGCACCCAGATGATTTCCTACTCAAGGCATCTGCTACCACATTTGCCTTACCTGGATGGTAATTAATAGAACAATCAAAATCCTTCACCAACTCCAACCATCTTCTCTGCCTCAAGTTCAATTCCTTCTAAGTAAACAAGTACTTCAAACTCTTATGATCGGTGAAGATCTCACAAGTCTCCCCATACAAATAGTGTGTCCAGATTTTTAGAGCAAACACTATAGCAGCCAATTTCAAATCGTGAGTTGGATAGTTTTGTTCATGACTCTTTAACTGCCTATAAGCATATGCTATAACCTTACCATGTTGCATTAAAACGCAACCCAAACCTTTTCTGGAAGCATCACTGTAAATCACAAAACCTCCACCCTCAGAAGGGAGAGTTAAAACGGGGGCAGTCACCAAATGATTCTTGAGCTCTTGAAAGCTCTTTTCACAAGCCTCATCCCAATTGAACTTCACATTCTTCTTAGTCAAATTAGTCAATGGTGCTGCTATGCTAGAAAATCCTTTGACAAAGCGCCTATAATAACCTGCCAATCCTAAGAAACTCCTTACTTCAGTCACATTAGAAGGCCTTTCCCAATTCACAATTACCTCCACTTTGGCTGGATCTGCAGAAATACCATCCTTCGCCACTATATGTCCCAAAAACATCACACGATCAAGCCAAAACTCACATTTCTTAAATTTTCCATACAACTCCTTCTCCCGCAATGTTTCTAATACAATCCTCAAGTGCGTCTCATGCTCCTCCTTATTCCTAGAGTAAATCAATATGTCATCAATAAAGACGATGACAAACTGGTCAAGATAAGGTTGGAAGATCCTATTCATCAAATCCATGAACGCTGCAGGAGCATTAGTTAATCCAAAAGACATAACTAAGAACTCATAGTGTCCATAACGAGTTCGAAAAGCTGTCTTCGATACATCCTCACTTCTTATTTTCAATTGATGGTAGCCAGATCATAAATCAATTTTAGAGAATACCGCTGCACCTCGTAATTGATCAAAGAGGTCATCAATTCGAGGAAGAGTGTATTTATTCTTGACAGTAACCATATTCAACTGCCGGTAGTCAATACACAACCTCTTTATCTGGGGGTAGTCCAGGAAGATCCTCAGGAAATACATCAATAAACTGCCTTACAATAGGTATGTCTTCAAGGCACGCCCCATCGGATGGTCAGCAACTATATACGCTAAAAATCCTTCACACCCCTTCTTTAGCATTTTCGCTGCCTTAACCATAGAAATCAAAGCTTTATGACTCTTATGATTCCCTTGAAAATGAAATTCTTCCTCGCCAGGTAGGCGAAAAATAATTTCCTTAGCAAAACAATCTATTGAAACATGGTAAGGTCCTAGCCAATCCATCCCCAAAATCAAATCAAAATCATGCATCTCTAAAGGTAGGAGATCCACCAGGAATTCTCTATCACACAATCTGATCACACATGACTTATAGACATGATCTATTAACTGGCAATCCCCCATAGGGGTACTAATTGTCACGTGAACATCGAGTGGTGTGATGGGCACATCAGCATAACGGGCAAACACACAAGATACAAATGAATGTGTAGCACCAGGATCAAAAAGAGACCAAAATAGAATTACTAATCATAAATGATTACTCCTCGCCTTAAAATATATATTCTCTCTATTAACCTCAATAAAGTCTATAGAGTCTCAAGCCCTACAGCCACAATGTTCATAGGTGTACCCAACCAGATAGGAAAAGGATCTATCTTTACTTTTCTTTCCTTAGTCATGACTCCAACTGTCTCGATTTCCTTAGGAGTTCTATAAGGTAGTTTATCTTGGTATGGATAAACCTATCCTTTGCTATAGCAAGACTTACATCGAGGTCCTGTCCAAAATAGGCGACGTATTACAAGCTTATTCTTATTAGCTCCCTTGCCATAAACACATAGTCCTCGTATAGCCTAATTGAGCTTCTTCTTTGAAGCTCCAGGTCCTGGAGGAGTATCGATGTAGACCTCTATAGTCCGTCTTAGTCTATCATCCATTCACTGCTTATGAAGTCCCCTAAGATCTTTGACAAGAACTCCTCCTAAGATAAATTGTTCAGTCCTGTCAATTTCTGTCCATCTCTTATTCTTAACACCTTTCATACCCATATTGTTCATCTTCATGTCTACAAAACAAATGTAATCGATTATATTAGACAATCTAATTAAATCATAAAAGAAAGTCTACAGAATCCTAACCTAGTCGCTCTGATACCACAATTGTAACACCCCAAATCTAACACGTGCGGAGCACGTGAAGAAGGAGGTTACTCACCAAACATAATCTTTACTCATAAGATTCAAAATGAAATACCTTCAATTCTTATTCAAATAAATCCAAAAATTCAAACGTCTAATACTAAATAATCTCTCTTGAGGACATAAAAATAATAACAAAAGTCTCAAACTCCAAATTACACGTTCATAATAGAAATAACTAAATAGAAACACGAGTCTATTCCTCCTCTTATTCAATGGCAAACGGAAATTGGAAATTACTAACTCCAAAGCTAAGCGCACCTCTCAAAAGAAACTTAATCTGCAAAAAGTAATGACGAGGGGTGAGCCGTCAACTCTGTAAGTAAAACCATTCCTAACACACTAGGCCTATTGATATCAAAATATTGCAAGCCTTCTTTTAATTAAAACATATCATAATCCATAATTTTCATAAAACGATATATCACGATAACATAACATAAATTCTTGATAATTCAGAATATCAAAAAGCATATTTACTTACGAAGCAAATCATGTAATACGTATACAGAAAACAAAAGGTTAGCTCATGTCACATAGTGTCACCTATAGTCCCGGTGACCCGGCCAGAAACAGAATCAGAATATCGTGTGCACACTCAGAACATAAACCCAGTACTGGTCCAAACAGATATATCGTATATTACGATCAGAATCATAATCATAATCAGAATAACTATGGACAATGAGCCAAAACATTAGGAATCTCATACGATCATCAAAAATCGAAATCATACGTGGGTACAAAACATTCGAATCAGATTTATAAAATTTCATAACAATAATTTAGGCTTGCATAACATTTCATAAATAAAATCATAAAAGTAGGCATGTAACAAAATAACTTACATTTTCAAAAGCATTTATAAAATACTTTGTTAAAAAGAATTTAGCTTTAAAACATTTACATAAAACTAATTTTATTATCAAAATCAATTAATCCTTCAAGTAGAACAAAATACTTATACATATCCATATCCAGTATACTAGGAATGAAGTTACTTACCTCGACAATGAATTTGAATTAACACAGCTTTAAACTTCTAAGAGCCTCAATCACCTTCAATACCTTAAACAAATACAAGATATGATAATTAATAATTTATTCTAAGAATCTGATTTTCTAATTCATACCCGTACAGGCCTGATTCTCAGAATTTTAACTCTTAATCTAAAACTCAGAATGATATAATATCCTATGGAACTATTCTGGACATCCATGAGTACCTCATGTAAAATTTACAAGAGGATCCGATATCAAAAACATTTTAAAAACTATTTACTTCTCAGCAAACTCGAAACTGTTTTTACATAATCTAAACCAAACTGAACGGGTTCCGTGATTTTTATAAAATGAAATACTAATCAGAAAATTATGAAATTAACACTGGGAATCCTAGACACATATATTAACCTACATATAAACTTTCAGAATTTGCAGAGTTCATTTGATGGTACAAATAGTCTTGTGAATCCGATCGGAATGCTGGAATCGCAGTTTTCCAGTGCAGTGGTTTCTATTTCGAAAATACATATAAAATTCAAAACGAAGTCGAATTTAATGAAATAAAATTTAATCAAGAAGCCATACATGTCTAGTTTCCAGAAATATAAATTTTATAAGAAAATTCATTCAGAAAGTATAGGTTTAAATTCGAGATACTCATTCTGTCCAGAATTATCCTGTGCTTAATACATCAAGGCTTGATAAACTAAACTTAATATAAATCAAACCCTAAACAACACTTAAATACATTCTAAATCTTGCATTATGATCTACAACCATCTAGAATCGTGCCAATATAAACCCTAGCTAGATAGAGTGATTAGAAATCTGTTGAGAACATGGAGAATAACTTAACCGTCGCTTGATTCTCTCCTAAACAAAGGTTTGAATCCTAGGATTTGGGTAAGAGCATAAAGAGCAGCAGAGAAAAAGAATAAACGTTCTGAAATTAGGGTTATGGCAGAGGAAAAGTATGAATTTATAGGGAATCTTAAGAAACCCTAATTAATTAGGAAAAATAACCATTTTCCCAAAATTATCTCATAAATAACCTCGTAATAAGGGTTATGGGCCAGCCATAATTCTCAATGAAAGCCCAAATTCCATAACTTAATATATATGAGAATTTGTGGCGTTACAAGGGGGCAGATACTTCATGGCTTTAATAGATGATCACTCAAGAAAAGTGTGGCTTTATATTATAAAAACAAAAGATCAGGTTATGGAGAAGTTTAAAGTCTGGAAAGCACTGGTAGAAAACCAAAGTGGTAGGAAGCTAAAGGCCTTGAGAATAGACAATGGCCTGGAGTTTTGTAATAGAAAATTTGAGACCTTCCGTCAAAAGCATGGCATTTTGAGACACAAAACAGTCAGATTCACCCCTCAGCAAAATGGCCTAGTTGAGAGAATGAATAAAGACTTCAGTAGACAAAACAAGATGCATGCTTATAAATTCAAATCTTCTAAGGTTCTTCTAGGCAGAAGCAGTGAGTAAAGCCTGCTACTTGGTGAATAGAAGTCCATCAGCAACTATTGATTTCAAGACACCAGAAGAAATATGGTAAGGGAGACCACCAAAGTTTGAAAATCTTAGGATTTTTGGATGCCCTGCCTATGTACACATCAATCAAGGTAAGCTGAATGCTAGAGCCTTGAAAGGATTCTTTGTTGGATATCCAGATGGAGTCAAAGGATACAAGGTCTAGTGTGGTGAACAAATGAAGTGCATTATCAACAGAGATGTAATGTTCCATGAGGCTACTTTGTTGAAAGACAATACAGTTAGTAATGCTGATATTCTTACTAATAATGACTCTGAACAGTCTGCTGAATCACCAAAACTCAAGGTGGAGTTTTCTGGTCATGAAAAAGTAGCCTCTGATAGTGAAGACATGGTGCAAATTGAAGATCAAGACACTGAGTCACCAACCTTGCAACAAGCAGATCTACAAGATTACCAATTGGCTAGAGATAGGGAAATAAGGCAAACCAGAGCACCAGACAGACTTGGTTATGCTGACTTAATTGCTTTTGCATTTGTAAGTGCTGATGAAATAGCAATTGAGGAACCAAAAAGCTACTCTGAAGCCATTAGTGGTAAGGATTGTGATAAGTGGCTTGCAGCCATGCAAGAAGAGATGGATTCACTGCAGAGAAATAAAACCTGGACACTTGTGCCAATTCTAGGAAATAGGAAGCTGATCAGTTGTAAGTGGATCTTTAAGAAGAAAGAAGGTATTCCAGAGGTTGAGCCCTCTAGGGTACAAAGCAAGACTTGTGGTTAGGGGGTATACACAGAAGGAGGGCATAAATTTCACTGAAATGTTTTCCCCTGTGGTCAAACACAGCTCTATAAGAATCATCTTAGTTATGGTAGCTTTGCTGGATATGGAGCTAGAGCAAATGGATGTTAAGACAACATTCCTCCATGGAAATCTTGAAGAACAACTACTGATGAAGCAATCTGAAGGTTTTGACACAAGGGGAAGGAAGACCATGTTTCTTTACTACATTAGTCATTATATGGACTTAAACAATCTCCTAGACAGTGGTATAGAAGATTTGATGAGTTCATGTTAACTAATAGCTATCAAAGAAGCAAGTTTGATAATTATGTTTATTATGGTGGCTTAGATCAAGGTGGAGCTATATACTTGCTTCTTTATGTAGATGATATGAAAATTGCAAGCAAACACAAATCTGAAGTAGAAAAGCTAAAGAATCTGCTAAAAGGTGAGTTTGAAATGAAGGATCTGGGGAGTGCAAAAAGGATTCTTGGAAAGGAGATATTCAGAAACAGGGCTGCTGAAACTTTATTTTTAAGTCAAGAAAAATATATTAAGAAGGTTTTAAAAAGGATTGATATGCATAATAGCAAACATGTTCTGACACCTCGTAGTTCTCAATTTAAGTTGTCAGTTGCTCAACTCACTGAAACTGAAAGGGCTCAAATGGATGGAATACCATATGCCCAGGCTGTAGGAAGCCTAATGTATGCAGTGGTCTGCACCAGACCAGATATAGCCTTTGCAATAAGTGTGGTTAGTAGGTTTCTGAGTTGTTCTAATAAAACTCATTGGGGGTGTTGTTAAGTGGATTATGAGGTATCTCAGGGGCTCTTTTACATGTGGTCTGCTGTATGGGAAGTCAAAAAGTGATGTAAGTGAAATTGTGGGGTATGTAGACTTTGATTTTGCTGGTGATTTAGACAAAAGAAAGTCCATTTCAGGGTACATGTTTATGTTGAACATGTGCATTGTAAGCTGGAAAGCAACCTTGCAGCCAATTGTAGCTTTGTCATCAATTGAGGCTGAATTTATTGTAGCCACAGAGGCAGTAAAGGAAGCTATGTGGCTTAAGGGGATACTCAATGAACTTTGGTTGGATCATAAAACAATTCAAGTTTTCTGTGATAATCAATGTGCTCTACAATTAATTAAGAATCCAGTCTTCCATAAGAGGACTACGCATCTGGACGTAAAGCTGTAGTTCATTAGAGAGGAAGCTACCAAAGGGACTGTAGCAATGTCTAAAATTCATATTGATATGAATCCAGCAGATGCACTTACCAAAGTGCTTCCCACTACAAAGTTTGAGTTCTGTATGAACTTAATGGGTGTCTTGCCTAATTCAAACTGAATTCAAGAGTGAATTACAGGTTGTTGAAGGTTTTTTCGATGTTGCTTTGATGATTGTTCAAACTGAATCTGATCTGCAAGGTGGAGATTGTAAAGAATTGAGTCATGAATTTGGGGACTAAATTACAAACGAAAGAGAGTTACTGGGCCATAATGCAGATAGCATTCACTGTGGGGTTCTATGTGCAAATACTTTGCTGACGTGGTAAAGTCTGTTATGGTCGTTAGGAGTGCTTTTGGGAAATTTCCAGAAATCTCAGCATAAAAGAGGCCAACGAACTGCCTCTGGTGTGTGTGTGATTACTCTTTGTTTTCTCGTCAAATTTATGTAATTCTTGCTTTGATTGGAAGCTTGTAATCTCCTTCTTCGGATGTGTGATTGTTTGTAATCAGTTTGAGTAATAAGAGTGTGTGAGTTTTTCCTTCAAACATTGTTGTTTTGGTTAAAGCTCTTTAGCTAGTTAATTTTCTTTCTTTGTTTCTTGATCCATTTGACTTGAATCTTTGCTGGTAATTGGTTCACAAAATTAACAAGGTCCTTATGATATTAAGCAGAAATTTCAACAATATTCGTCATTTGTTGACTATTAGAACTGTTAGATGATATTATGCAAGAATAAAGTTGTATATGTTATAGATGAACTCTTAAGAAGATGTAGCCTTTTAAGTACATTGAAATGCAATATTGTTTCTTTACAAGGTTCTATTGTTTTTTTGGTATTCTCTTACATGCTTTTCCTTTATTTGGAGCTTCCATGTTCTTTACTGTCTAGGGTTTATTACATTTTCAGCTAAATTATCACATGTTAGCCTCCTTGAAGTTTGATTTACATGCTCTTAATGAAAATGTAATTCCCATGCCAGATGTTCAGCAAGTAGCCAGATAGAGGATTCCAGACTCCAGGTTTTGGACAAATTTTAACAGCACATTGCAGCTGCACCCAGGCAAGCGCAACCACAGGTCACCACAGCAACATTGTTATACATAAGTCACCAAAGGTACACCATAGCATTACAGATCATGGCTTAGAAAAATGATGCATGCAGGTTTCGATCAGAAAGTAAACTGCACTAACACATACCCTCTTTGTTCAATCCCAAATTGAGCAAACTTATAATGCGGCATAATACATTAGAAGAACAGATGATCTTGTAACAGACTTTAACTGTCAATAGGTCAGAATACAGGACAATGCATCCACTAGCGAAATAAGATTAAGAATGTAGCAATTGGAAAACAGAATTACTGAAAACAACAATTAGTTATACCTTCACAAACATGAAGTTATGTGAGACTACAAACGGATCCCTAATCTTTGGTTTGAAGTCACAATTAAGGATAAAATGTACACTTTTATATAAAACAAGTTGTAACTGCAAACTATAAAGTTGGATGAAAAACACTTCTGTTTGCGTTTCCAGTTAACGAATACTGCTAATCACTGGCAACTCATACATATTAAATCACTTGAGATATTTATTGATTGATCTTATTAGCAGGATAATTAAAATTGGTATCATTAATGATAGTCATTGGAGGCTGAACTCCAAGCAGGCCAAGTGATAACAGGAGGTGAAGATAGAATAAACCCTTTGATAATTAAGAACATGAAAATCAAAATACTGCAAGTAATTGGAGAACATAATAATACCATACCAAGAAAATTATAACACCTTCTAAAGATATATTGCAGTTCAAAATTTCAATGTAAAGACAGTACTATTCTTCATATCTCATCTATCCTATACACAATTTTTTTCTTGCTCAATGTCATCAATGTCATCAACGTTTCTTGTATCTGAAGAGTGTTCACTGTAATCTTTCTTCACCAACTTGTTATCCTTCAAGCTTGACCAAAGCAAAACACAAATCAGAATTGTTCTTCCTGAAACTCCATAGCTGCACTTCCGAACCCAACTCAAGTCCATTATCTTTATCATCCACAACCAAAGCATGCCATGTATTCAAGAGATTATAAGTGTAATTATCACCCATCTTCCACTTCTTCAACGTCAAAGGAACACTGTGTTTAAGAGAAGGAGGAATCATGAAGACCTCTATGCCTTCTTTTGCATTAAGAATGCCCTTCTCCTTTGGATTGAGAAAGTTATCATCTCTTACTTTGGTCGGTGGTATCGACAGGCGATTATTATTACTCCTTAAATCACATTCTGTGATTTTTTTCTGCATCACCAACACTAAATCGGTACCATTCTCCTCCCGGATACGATTCTTGAATGATTCAGGCACATTAGAAACTACGCTTTCTTCTTGATTCACGTTCTTGTTTCCCTTCTTCCTCTGCTTTCTGGGCTTTCTGATCTCTTTTTCATCATCTTTGTCGCCTCTGTCATTAGTCTGGTAAAAGCACCTCTTCAGAGTAATCTTCTTGTTGTTTATTTTAAGTATTAATGACGACATTCTACTTCTAGTCAAGTTTTCGGAAACAGAACCTCTTCCTCTTTTGGGTATGTCAAACCCCAGATTGTCAAATTTCTTCTTTTGTGCCATTTGTTTCTCAACAAGCTGTTGAACAATGATCCTCGTAACTAACTCATTTTTAAGGACTCATCACCATCGGCAGCTTCCTCTGCCACCTTCAAAATTCTGTCGAAAGATCCACCAACATAATTCAATTCCGACTTCATCTTTTTCTCTTCCAAATAAATTCTTTCTTCAGAAATTCAAAGAATAAAAAGTACAGAGAAATAAAGCAGGAAAAAAATCCATTTGGAACAGCAACTTCAGAAAGCTCTCCAAGTGCTTGGACCAGAGGATGATTATGCGAATAAAATGATGCTTTTAATTCCTAAGTGAGGTGGATTTCCCAAAATTCAAAAAACAGAGAAACAAAACAAGAAACTAGCGAATTGAAGAACACAGGGCAGAACAGAAGAGTGACGATGTAAATATATAATAATCCTGAGAGAAGCGGGTTTCCTAATTAAATTCGGTTTAACACATAAATTAGCTTCCTAAATTGATACGAAAAAGATGATTAAAAATAAATAAATAAATAAATGAACGTGGTTAAATCAATCAACCGCAATGCCAAACCGTTAAGCCCAAGATTTTGACGCGGCAAGACAGTTCTTTTTCCTAACACCTAACCCTAAGCCAAACGGTCAAAACTTCAAATTTTGATTTAACAATTTCGATTAATTTAACGTTTTTACTTTTTATACAAGGGGTTGTACTTTGTAATGATGTAAATTTTTTTTTAAATAAAAGAACGTCAAAATTTCTAACTTATTACCAAAAAAAAATTAGAATAGAGAAAAGACGCGGTTAAATCATAAATGCCCAGGAGCCGTTGGGTCAAGATTTTGGCGCCCTAAACTGTTATCCTTCCCTTTCTTACCCCTTCTTACCCTAACGGTCTATTTTCTTTCTTCGCAAGTAAAAGCTTATTTTTTTTTTTTTATTTCTTTAATAGTTTAAGATATTTTACTTTCATAAATAGGATGTTAATTATTAAGTTTTTGATGTTTTATTGCCTTTTTTATTTTTGAAAAATAAAAATTGTAGTTGAAATGTATCTTCAAGTAAGTAAAGAATATTTTATCAATTCTTTTAATGCCAATGAATATTTCTAATTGTCTGTTTGGCATTGAGGTTAGGCAGCTTATAACTTTTAAACTACAACATTAAAGTATTTGGTAAAACTAACTGTTATACCTTTTAAGTTAAGTTGATTTGATTGGACATTATATGATTAAGAACTTATAATATATTTGTTATTTTTTGTAAAAAGTATTAATTAAAAATTATATTTACTATATATTATCAACTTTTGTTTTATAGTTATAATTTTTTTTTTACAGCAGTTGAGGTTTAAAAGGTATAACATCTTAATACCAAATAGGGCCTAGGTCAATTTAGATATTGAGTTACTACCAAGTGTGAATCTTCTTCAAAGAACAAATGGCTGCAGAAATTGAGGGTGTGCTACATCCTTCTACGGCATAGATCCAAACTAGAACAATAAGGTGAACACATGAAATCGAATTGAATTCTTTACATGCAAAGGAATTACGGCTGTAGCACTCACACCAAAACCATGGCTAGTGAGAGAAGAAAGATCAGCACCTTGAGTTTGGTTCCAGTCAGGGTACTTACAAATTAGGCTCTGGACATTGTTCTTGACAGTGACATGTTAATTTTTCTATCAGAAGCTCCCTGTAGAAGCATAACAATTAGACATGCATCAGACAAACGATGGACGGATTGATGAAATATGCAAGAATTGAACTAAATGAGCCTATTATAAGTAAAATTCAAACAACGCATTATCGAGTTATATGAAACTACCTTCATTATGATTTTATGAATAAAGAAGGGATTCACTTTACTAGGATCATAAGTCAAGGATCAACTCTCATTGATCAACAAAATTTCCCACAGCCTAGAAAACTGTGAACGTTAACTTTACAAGAAAACTATAAGTGTTTACAGATTACAATATCATTAACAAATTTTTTCCACAGCCTAGAAAACTCTAACACTATTTGCCCAAGTGCTATCACTGAAAACAATCGTAAATGATCTGACAGGACATGTACGAACGCCAATAAGCTTCTCAAATTCCCGTGTAACATACAAAGCGTCGTTCCATTCAACAGTTCTTTGAATCTTGTCTATTTCATATTAGGAAATTGGTGGGTGAAGTAGGACCGCAACTAAAATAAAATTGGAAGAAAATAAAGAACAAGTACAAAGTGGACACCAGGAAATTACGTGATTCGGCTTTTAGCCTACGTCCACGGGCAAAGACAAAACGAAAATATTTCACTAGTAATGTGAGGATTACAAGTGTTGTAATATTTTATCTCATTATCCAGAACCCCAATACACTTAATCTCTCACTTACTAAACTCTCAAGAGTTTTATAATTTTAAGCTCTTAAAATCTCTAAAGCTCTCTCCTTGTTATTCTCTCACAAATTGAATGCAAAAATCGAAATGGGAGCTCTCCCTTTTTATAGCCAAAATTGGCTATTAAAATATTATTTTATTTTTAAACCGCCTTTGATTTTTCTTCATTCTTCTTCCTTCTTTCTTGTCAAAGGCATCCCCTCCATTTTCCTTTGGGCGGCACCAAATCCTTCTAGATTGGTGGCTGTCAAAGCCAATTTGAATTTGGCTTGTTAAGGCCACCGACTTTGACATTTCTCCCACTTGGAGATTTGATTGAGAACCAATCAATCTCTACATTATCCTTTCTGCTTTGCTATAATTATGTTGCGTATGTTTCTGCAAGGCCACAAGAGGATCTATTCCAGACAAATTTGTCAGCATTGATTGGTTTAGTCAAAAACATCTACTAGGTTTTCGTTCGTATGTATTTTCTGCAAATCGACACTTCCATCTTCCACTACTTCTCGAACGAAGTGATACTGAACTCGTATGTGCTTTGTCCTAGAATGAAAGACTAGATTTCTTGCAATGTGCAAGGCACTCTGATTGTCACAATACACATAAATTTTCTCTTGTTTGTGTCCGAACGCCTGTAATAACCTTTGTATCCAAATAGCTTCTTTGCAAACTTGTGTAGCTGCCATGTATTCTGCTTCTGTTGTATATAAAGCCATAATGATCTGTAGTTTCAAAAACTAGCTTACAGTTGCTCCCACAAGTGTAAACACATAGCCAGTAGTGGATTTCCTTTTATCAAGGTCTCCTGCAAAATCTGAATCCACATAGCCCCTGACAGTAAACTCTGATTCTCCATAACATAATGCAACATCTGAGGTTTCTCTGTTGTATCTCAGAATCCTCTTCACAGCTATCCAATGCTTTCCACCAGGATTCGCCATGTATCGACTGACTGCTCCCACTGCTTGTGCAATGTCTGGCCTTGTACATATCATAGCGAACATCAAACTTCCCACTGCTGATGCATACGGTACTCGAGACATTTCCTTCCTCTCTGGTTCATTGCTAGGACATATACTTGAGGATAACTTGAAATTAACAGGAAGTGGGGTAGAAATTGGCTTACAATCATGCATGTTGAAGCGTCGCAAGATTTTTTTCAAGTAGTTCTTCTAAGAAAGCCAAATCTTTCTGTTATTTTTGTCTCGGTGAATTTGCATCCCTAGAATCTTGTTTGCTGGTCCCAAGTCCTTCATTTCAAACTCCTTAGCCAACTGTGCCTTCAATTCTTGGATTCGATCTTTGTTGAGGCCTGCTACCAACATGTCATCCATATATGTAACGACCCGCCCCGACCTCCACAGGGCGAATCTTACTGATAAATGCTTAAAAATAAAATAATAATAAATAATAATAATATTTTACAATCCATAAAAATCATATCCTTGAAAAATACAAATATAAAATGCAAACTGCAGCAGAAGAATTTAAAATTCATGCCAAACTATCTAATTCCTCCATTCAAATCCTTCTCGACGCTCATCACGAATCAATTCTGATTTACAGAAACTGAGTCACAATAAACTATAATGAGTACGAAACTCAATAAGTAAACTAGTTTTTGCATATACCAAAATACATACATACATATATATAGTGCAAATGAATGACATACCATGGTATTCGAAAACATCGTAAAACAAATCATCGAAATCTCATTGTCTTTCTCAAACTTTCACATTCTCTTTCAAACCACTTACTTGAGCTACCTTCATTCGATTACCGCTTAGTAGGACACTCTCTTAACTTTCATAACTTTCATACTCTTTGGGCTTCTCGCCAATGCGTCATTCGCCCACTTATCTCATAACTATATAAACATCTAGAGTATCCTCCCCTAAGCCAGTAATGAATTCAAGCATCCAAGTTAAAATTGTAAAACAATCTTTCTTTCTTCAAATTCCATTTGCTAAAATCAACTTTCTCATTTTCCAGAAAACATAATGCATTTTCGTGCTCATGCCAATGAATTATTCACACATACGTATGCCCATGTCCATAAACACACATAACAAATAACAACACATCATATCAACACATCGTATAAACACATGGACAGAGCATATAAATCAATACCCGTACATATATCAAAATAGACTTTTCAAACATGTCAAACATATATATTGTTTATTTTGATTCATTTGGAAATTTAGTTTACTTACCTCCTGGTATCCTCGAGTAACAAATGCACATCGATATCATCGGCCTAAAAATAAATAAAAATACTCTCATAAGAATAAAATTAAACCATAATCATAAACTCCAATATTCTCAAATTCCTCAATATAATCACATTCCATTCTTAATCTCAAATAATCTTAATTTAAATCATAAATCATCAAAATACTCATAATTCTTGAAATTACCTCAAATATCAAAATTACCAAAATGGCCTTGAATTCAATATTACCAAAATACCCTCAAATATCAAAATCACCAAATTAACCTCAAAATCATAAATTACCAACTTTATCCTCAATTTCATCAATTACTAAAATACCCAAAAAATCTAAAATTACAAAATTGCCCTTAGACTGTGACATTACCGAAAAACCCTTGCCGGTCAACGGTCACCGGAATTCAACCGACGGCGACGGGAAGCTCAGAACTGAAAGTTCAAGCCACGCTGAGTCCAATGGTGGAGGTGGTGATGGCTCCGGATCAAGCTCCCGAAGTCGTGAATCGTTCAACGGCCGATCAATGGCAAATCGATGTCCCCGGCGTCAGTGGTTAGTCGGAAATGGCAGAGGGAAAGGTAAGGAATAAAACCCAAGTGATGGCTTCACCGGAAACCGGTGAAATCACGGTGAATTGAGGCGGCGATTCCACAGAACTTCAAAACTTCGATCGGTGGCTTTCCGAGCGATTTCCGGCGGCAAGGATGGCATAGACACATTGCTCATCTGTCAAGCTTCAAATCGGTACCAACCTTGATCGGAACGGTGGCCGAAAATGGGAGAACCGGCCGGGTTGAGCTCGCGGCTCGGGTTGGATCCGGTTCGGTTTCCCCTCTCTCTCTCTCTTTTCCTCTCTCTTTCCTTTCTCTCTCTCTCTCTCTCTCTCACTCAATTTATATGGGTGGTCAACAGGGTCAAAATCAGGTGTGGGGTATTACAACATACAACAACAAAATAATGAAATCATTATCTTTAAACCTTTTATAATATGCACAATAGTTTGAACTGAGTCTGTTGTATCCAAGGCTCATGATGCAGGAATCAAATCTCTTATACCAATACCTCGGCGCCTATTTGAGACCGTATAGAGATTTGGTCAACCTACAAACCAAGTTTTCCTTTCCTGTTTCTGTAAAACCTTCTGGTTTCACCACCAGTCTTGCACGATACCGCTCCACTTGGTCATTGCCATCACGTTTGATCTTATAGACTCATTTGTAACCAATGGCTTTTCTTCCATGTGGTAGTGATACAAGTTCCCATGTCTTGTTCTTGTGTAGAGCCTCAATTTCTTCCTGCATTGTTGTCATCCACAAAACAACATCTGAGCTGTTTAAAGATTCATGGAAAGTTGAAGGCTCTCTATCCTCTATTAGAAGACAGTATGCAACGTTGATCTCTGTGACATACTCTGAGTACCACATTGGCGGTCGTCTCTCACAAGTTGACCAGTGAACTTCTGGAGCCTCAGACTCGACTGGTTCTTATTCTTCGAGCTCTGGTGCTGCTTCAGAAGAATCTGAATCTTCTGGATTAATTTCCACATATATCGGCACAGTCTCTGACTTTTCCACATATATCTTTCCTTTACAGTTGATCTTCTTAAAAAATAACATCTCTGCTGATGACGATCTTGTAGGCAGTGGGATCCCATAGTCGATACCTCTTTTCTCCATCAACATATCCCAAGAAGATACATTTTCTAGATTTTGCATCCAGCTTTATTTTTTCTTGGGTATTGTACATCACGTACACAGGACATCCAAATGCATGTAGATAAGAATAATCAGCTGGCTTTCCAGTCCACATCTCCATCGCTGTCTTCAGACCAATAGCTGTAGATTGCGACTGATTTACTATATAACATGCAGTTTTGGCTGCTTCTACCCAGAATGAATTGGGTAGACCAGCAGTCCTCAATATAACTCTTATACTTTCTGTAAGAGTTCTGTTCATTCGCTTCGCCACTCCGTTTTGTTGAGGAGTGTATGCTACCGTGAACTGCCTCTAAATACCTTATTGCTTACAGAAAGTAAGAAACCGTGAACTGCCTTTGCACTTCTCATGGATATATCCGGTGATTCCTAAATATCAGAATGAATCAAGTCTAGAATACATTTACTTCTAGTAATAGATCTACTGAATTTTAATCTATGCTACTTACTTCTAACACAATGCTCACAAAATGGTAAACTTACCGATTTGAGCCCCGGAAGCAATTTTCGCTCAGAGAGAATTTTCAAACCTTGTTCTGACATGTGACCAAGTTTGAGGTGCCACATCATTGTTGATTCTTCTCCATTTGATGCGACACACGCATCAGCCTCCAGTAGTGTTTCTCCTTTAAGCATGAATAGATGAGCACTGATCTTTTCTACCGTCATCCATACAAGCACACCTTTAACAATCTTCATAATTCCATTCTCCACATGAGTTTTATACCCACGACTATCCATTTTTCCAAAAGACAATAGATTTTTCTTCAGACCGTTGACATGTCGTACTTCCCCAATTGTGCGAATTGTACCATCAAACATTTTTATTTTGATAGTACCAATACAAGCGATCTTCAAGGCATGATCATCTCCCATATATACAGATCCTCCTCATATAGGTTCATATGTGTGGAACCATTCTCTCCGAGAGGTCATGTGCTAGGTAGCTCCTAAGTTTATAAGCCAGACATCAGATAGTCATTTTCTGCCTTCTGAAACAGTTGTTACCTCGCTCTAAAGAATTTCGCCATCATCTGAGGTACTTGCTACACAACCCTAAGCATTTAATGACTCAGGTTTTTTACCCTCTTTTCTCTTTTGGTTACTGCAACACTCTTTCTTGCCACAGTTGTAACATTTAACGTTTTTCTTACTTCTGAATTTTGATTTACCAGGATTGTGACTCCCACTGGGGCCATGTTCCGTTGATCTCCCTCTTGTCACCGATAGCACCTCCGCTTGCTGCAAACTTGCTTGTCTATTTTCGTTATTTTTTCCGCCTACTCTCCTCATTTAATATGGAGGCTGCAACATCGTTGAAAACTAGAGTGTCCACTGGATTGTTGTTCGTTAGGTTGATGATGAGTTGATCATACGAATCTGGTAGACTTTGAAGTAGAAGCTCTGCACGTTCATTCTCCTCTATATTATGACCCAATGTTGTGAGTTGTGAAAATAGAGTCTTCAAGGTATTGATGTGGTCGGTCACCATTGTAGATTCCGTCATTCGAAGAATATATAGTTTCCTTTTCAAGAAGATTTTATTGTGTAGTGACTTGGCCTCGTACAATTTTGTAAGAGTATCATATATTTCCTTCGTTGTATTTTTCTCTACCATACTGGATAATACTCCATTTGCAAGTGCCAAGTGTAGATAAAAAATAGCATTGCCATCTATCTCATTCCAGTTGTCATCAGTTATCTCCATGGGCTTTTCTCCAATTGCTGCTAAGCAATTATTTTTCCTCAATACAGCTTTCATCTTCATTTTCCACAACGAAAAATTATTTCCGTTTAACTTTTCAGTTTCATATTTTGCCACCATTTTATTGATAAATACCACACACAAGCTAGTGTACCACCCTGAATAGTTGTGAGTATGTGTGAGAATGCATACTAGGAAAGTTCCCAGAAAAGATTGCAGGGGTCACAATGGTCCCACTTAAAACTCAGACTCTTTAAGCTCTTATCGCCTTTGTGACAGAACTTTCCTGGACATGTACAAGACCACACAGTTGCTTTACTCACACCACTATTTCCTGCTTTGCACCACAAAATTCTTGGATCGCTCCCACCGTTTCTCGTGAATAGTATCATATACATGAACAGTACTCGACTCCAAAAATACAACCAATAGCTCTTATACCACTGTTAGAAAATTGGTGGGTGAAGCAGACCACAGCTAAAATAAAATTAGAAGAAACTAAAGAATAAGTACAAAGTGGACACCAGGAAATTACGTGGTTCGGCTTTTAGCCTATGTCCACGGGCGAAGACAGAAGGAAAATATTTCACTAGTGATATGAGGATTACAAGTATTGTAATATTTTATCTCACTACCTAGAACCCCAATACACCCAATCTCTCACTCACTAAACTCTCAAGAGTTTTATAATTTTAAGCTCTTAAAATCTCTCAAGCTCTCTCCTTGTTATTCTCTCACAAATTGAATGCAAAAGTCGAAATGAGAGCTCTCCCTTTTTTATAGCCAAAATTGGCTATTAAAATATTATTTTATTTTTAAACCGCCTTTGATTTTTCTTCATTCTTCTTCCTTCTTTCTTGTCAAAGCCATCCCCTCCATTTTCCTTTGGGCGGCACTAAATCATTCTAGATTGGTGACTGTCAAAGCCAATTTGAATTTGGCTTGTTAAGGCCACCGGTTTTGACATTTCAAGCCTGGCAATTTGCATTTCTTTCAGCCTTTGCATCTTCTTCAACTCCATCTTCACAACTCTGATTTCAGCTTCAGTATTAGCTTTCTTTTTTCTAAATCTTTCCTTCTCAGTTTTGTTGCTTTCATTCAGGATCATGTTTTGTTGGGATTTCAAGATAGTCTCAACATACCTGGTTCCGATCATTGCAGCCCCAAATCTTGTTTCTGACTGAGCTGACATTTTCGAACCAGAATTCAAAGAAATTTCTCCCAATGTTTTCTACTTCTTGAGATTTGGAGTATTTTCACTAGCAACTTCACGAACACCTTAGGTCTGTTTCATACCAATTGTTGGCATTTTGATTTTGAAAGTGGAAGGCAAGAAATATTTCAGAAAATGGGGTGAACAGTTTGTGAGTTTTGATTATATAAAAAGGGTTTCGAGAACTTGCAGAAAGATTAAGAACAGAGCAGGTAATTGAGATCCAAAGGCTACAGAATGGTTGGTTTTTTTTTCTTTTTTTTTTCAATCCAAACCCTTTTCTCTTGAAGCCTTAAACGACTGGAAGAATGTCAAAAGAAATCGTTTACTTGGATTTCAAACAAAAAGAATTGAAAGAGCTTTTGTTGAAGGAAAATTGAAAGATAAGCAATTGAGAGCTGAGAGATAGATCTTGATAATTCTTTTTTCCTCAGTGAAGAGTGGGAATTGAGAACCAAAGAAGGCGGTTAAATCCTTAATGGAGAGATACGGGTAGCCGTTAGTGCCATGCGCGATGATTGTTCTCTCTAAGTTAACGGTCTATTTCCTTCAATTTCAAATTTTTATCCATTCTATAATTAATATTTGTTTGCCTTCTCTTTCTTTCCAAGTTAAAGGTTTTTTTAATAATTAATTTAATTCTTAAGAAAATTCACTATTATAAACTAACACCTTATCATTTATTTATTTATTATTCTTTTTTGTCTATTTTGGATTCTCTAATTTATTTTTTAATATTTTCGTTCAATCCATTAAGTTTTTTTTTTAATTTTTAATTTAATCACTTATTAGTCTTCCAAATGGGTATGATGGCTTTGATTTAACCTGCCAACAAAATTTAAATGAAATTTTGCATCTGTGTTTATAAATTCTTGGCTTAAGCTTACTTTTAATCAAATTTTTATTGTGGCATTTATTTTTTTGTTGAAATCTGAATAGATTTGAATTAGTATGACATCTGAATAGACCTAAATATCTTAATCCAAATTATTATTTTTGAATGGTTAAAAATAAATATTAAGTTTTTTTTAACTTAAAAAATACGAAAAACTAGTATTTTTACATTTGTGCCCTTAGAAATTATAAACGTTAAACAAATAATAAATATCTCAAAGAACATAATAATATAATATATTATGATAACATAAATCATGTTCAATTGAATACAACTCTTTAATATTCAAAATTAGTTTATATTAATTAATTTTATAGTAGTTTATGATATGAAGTTAAATAATACTAATTTGAAGAAAATAGAAAGATAAAAATAATAATAGTCACCATTATATTATCACAAGTTGTAGAGATGGATAATAATGCAATTATTAAATTTCATTTAAGTAAGGATTAAAATTAATTAATTAAGTTAAAAGCTAAAAAAATTGGCTTAATAACTTAATGACTGAAAATTTTCATTAAGTTGAAAAAATAGACCGACTTAATAACTTAATTGATTAAAATTAATTCAATTAAGTTATTAAGTTAAAAAAAATAGCCCTGTAATTAATTCAACTTTTCTTAATTTAAAATGTTTTGGGAAGTAGTGAGTGTAATGAAGCTAAATGGGTTGCTAAATAAAGATACGATGGGTGTGATTTCTAGGAGATATGCCAGAGCTTAGAGCTTGGAATGTTAATGAAGCAATAGATGCTTTCGAAAAATTGAAGTATTTTGGATTGAAGCCATATAATTAATGGATTTTTAATAGAATGACTGATACTGGAGCATGTCAAGACATGCGGAGAGGACTCGATAAAAGGAAAAGGAGAAGACCTCACCTTGGTATCAAGTCGTACACGATTTTCTTATTTAAAGGTACACTTGGATGAATTGAATGATATATAGGTGCTTCATTCACTATCTGGAGCATTATGAGATGTTAGTATAAAGTCAGATAAACTTAACAGATTTTCATGTTAATTTATTTCTATAACATTTCGTGATGACAGATCTAAAGAAGTGAACTTATGTTATCAATGCATTTTTCATATCGTAGAGTGGCCACAGGCCAAGAGTTGAGTGGCCTGCTTGGCTCAGCGAAACAGAGGTGGTTTCTTGACAAAGAAAGTTGATGCCCATCTGACTTTTGTTATACATAATTGACTAGACAACCAACTAAGCGTTCACTCAGGATCTAAAATTACTCTTGGGGTGAGATCTTTGGAACCTGATGCAGTTTAGTGCGACTTGGTCTACGGGCTAGTTCTTACTGAAAAATTTGATGTTTGAACTTTCTTTGTTATTGTTAGAACCGGCCAGGATATTAATTATGAACAATTAATTTTTGCTTTTAGTACCATGTGAGTTTCTCTACATTTCATTCAAAGAATCTGTGCCATCTGAGATGATGTCATTGGAACAAAGTTTTCTTTTAATTTTTGTTAGAACAATAAATCCTTTGGTGAAAACCATCACCTATAAGTTAGAAACATTTATGTTATATCACCAAGAATCAATAACAAAATGTGCGAAAGTGTATCTAAATTGCAATCTTTAAAATTGCTCTCTGAAGTTGTGTGGTTAGCATTCCAAATCAATACGTTCTCCTAGAGAATTCTTCAACTTTCTCTATCCTTCTTTCTGATGATGGGACGTTAGAAAGAATAAGATTATACATGTGATTTGGGATCATAACCACTTATATAGATAACTTTTCATGTTGTCTTACATATTCCTATTTCAGCCCATCATAGAAATAGAAATTACCCTTAATCCTCTACACATTAAAGACTCACATCCTATCAGATGCATTAAAACTCATATTATTGAAATCTTAATAGATCACTTTTAATTGAGCTTAACCTTATATGACAGTTTATAACACATAATTATTCACATACAAGCCCAACGTTGGGATCAACAATACTGGAGTAAAGATTCAACAATTTTAAGATTCAAAGTAGCATAGAAATCTCTTTATTCAAAACATCAATAGTAGAATGGAATATTCCTAACTCTATTTGAAGCATCTCTGTTTGTTTTCACTTTACTTTCTATTCCACTTTGAGAACATAAATTTGATAGGATTTACGTAGAGCTAGGCCACGAAGGGTGCTCAACTTAACATACGGTTATCTTTGGGAGATTAACACTTTTCATGCTTAAAGATGGAATCTGAAATTTTCAGTTTAGAAATCAGGAATTCGTCCTCCTTTGTTTTTTTCCTTTAAGCTCCAACCATTTATTTGTCATCTGCTTGAAAACACTGAGATGCTCAAATTAGTCTTTGGTTCATAAGAGAATCCAGGAAAATATAATATTTTTAAAATGTTTTCGCTCAAAAAGTCTTGGACCTCCTTCTAGAAGGACATGAGCCTGAGCGTTTTGAAGGAGCTCGTGGAATTTCCCCAATGTTTTTTTTTTTTTTTTTATGTATAAGTGAGATTCTTTGATGTAGAAAAGTCTCAATAATATTAGGAAGTTTCCCACCCAAATTCTCTACTAAATATGTCAAATAAGTGTCCCTCTACAATGCTGTAATTTTTTTACACCATCAATAATGTAAAAAATATGTACCATTAGATTGAATCAATAGAATATATTATATCTATTAATAAAAAAAGTTATTTATTTTTATTCTTTTATTTCAAACTGAATTCTTGAGACATTAAGCAAGTAAGCTTCATTGCATAATGCTTATGCATCATCTTCTTTCAGATAAAAATGTTATATTCATATATAATTTAAAAAATAAACTAGTTTTTAAAAGTTAGAAGCCGTAATTAATCATGTGTCATACTAGCACATCAATAGGAGACCTATATCAAGGTTTGCACAATAAGAGGTCTATTCTAGCAATTGAAGAGGAGCAATGGATTTGATTCCTCTAAGAAAAACAATATTTTGTGTCAATATCATTGTCATAAAACCTTAGTATTTTCTCTCTCAATTGTTGAAGTTTAAGTAATTGACTTGTGTATTACTCTGAATGCATTGCTAGATATTGATTGGATGTAATTAGTTAATTTTCTTTGGATTAATAATACTTATATTTGCAATTATTTGGTTACATATTTGCTAGCTAGTAAGGGATTTTTAAATTGATTAAATGTTACTAATAAAATGTGGATGTATACAGATTAGTTAAATAAAGGGAAATTATTTTTACACCACCTTTATTTTGTGATATGTATATCTAAACATCACAAAATTTTGACATGTTCTTTCCACCACCTTTGTTTCTAACTTGTATCAATCAACCATTTTGATACTAAAAATAACTATTTTATCCCTAAATAAATTAAAAGACTATTTTATTCTACAAAAGTTAAAAAAAATATAATTTGATGCAGAGGAAGAAATTGAAAAAATCCTAATTAGAATGAAATTTATAATGTTTAGGAATGATTTAATTAATTTGTATCCTAGTTTAATTAGATTTCCTATAGAGTTTCATTAATTAGGCATAGCTTATTTGAGTTATATTCCTAATTTAGGTACAAGTTTTATTAAAATAGGTTTTCCTAGTCAAATTAGGATAAACCATAACTAGTATAAATATGTGTCTTTGTAGCTTCTACAAACAGGCCTTGATTATTTGTTATTGATTATATCTTGAAATAAACTCGAGATTTGAGTTCAATAATATTTTTAGATCTTCAAATCTCTTTGCATGTATTTGAGTTTAACTAATTTTCGGTATTCTATGGAATCAATGAGTCTTGATCCCCTAAATTCGCGGTATCCTTTTGAATCAACAAGAATTTAGTTTGTTCTTTTATTCTGGTATTCTCTATAATCAACAGAATATTTTGAACATTAAACTTCCACTGCATCAATTTGGTATCAGAGCTAAAAACCCAGTATTACTAATCTAACCCCATCTACCATCAACCTTTTTTTTCGTTTGTGATTTTTCCGTTTAGCTTTATAAAAAAGAAACTTAAACAAAAATGTCAGCCTTGTGTCAGCCACCGTCCAAGGCTGCCGACTTCTATTTTCCATCACCTATCTGGTCTCAACCACCACCATTTGAACTAGAAAGAACTGACCATCAAACCCTAATCAAAGGCTACCACTGATCGACCACATATCATTAGAAAGTAGCCAAACAACCACGAAAGCTACTACCATTGTTCACCTTTTTCTACAACGATTTAGCCAACACGACCACCATCAATCAACTCCCCTCCATGAGTTCAACCTTTCTCATCATTCCCCACTACCAATCGATGAACCGATCACCAGAATCAAAGCCAACACAAAATTGTCGCCTTTCTCTCCAAGTTCTAGCCAAAACACCACCTTTTCGGACAAACTACCACCACAATCATACTCACCAACCCTAAATCTTTCAAATCCATCTATCCTTGTCCAATTTTTTGACCACTGTCACCGAAAACCCCATTTTTTACTTATTTATACTTTTGGCCTATTACTTTCTTCTATTTTAGTATTGCCTTTTGATTTTTTGATCTTATCAAAACACCCAAACACACAAAGAAAAGAAAAAAAAACAGAGTGAGAGAGAGACAAAGAGAAAATAGATAAAAGAAAGAAAAATTGAATCATGAAACTACAACATTGTTGTGACGATTTCATCTTGAAAGAAGATGTTTTAACTAGAATGTTGAAGATTTTGCATTCAATTATTCAAGATTTAGAGAAATTTTGAAATAGAAAATCTTTACACATAACACACATATATGGATTTGATGAAATTGTTTGTGATGATGCTACTATGAGGAAAATGAGGAAGACTGCGAACTTGTTTGTTTCACTTGACAATATTATTCCTTCCAAGAAGAGTATTAATTGGTCATTCATGTCTACAACAAATACTCCACACACAAACATTGATTTGGATCATCTACCGAAATTCAATGACTATTTTGGTATTATGGAACAATAACAGGTAATTGTTGATACATCTTTTGATCTTGTGGAGCAAAAAGAGGTAGTTGTTGATACAATCTCTTTTTGTTCTCTTGATTTGCCAAAAGATGACAAAACAAAATTTGATATTTCTCAACAGTTAGTTGATTATGAGAAAAAATAATTTTCCTCAACTATGTTGAAGTTTGACGTGAACAATATGACAAGGTATTATTAAAGAAATTGTTGATAGAAGAATTTATTTTACGCAATTGGATTGATTGGATGGACATCATTACAAAAGTTCAAAAATTTAAAGTTTGCTATCTACATTGAAGCTCTGTTTTGAAATTTAATCCTTCTACACATGAAGATGTTCTCAGAGACTACAACATGCAAAATTTGGGGATGAAATTTCTCCATCCTGGCAGGGAATAATTCAGAGCAAGAAATTAAAAAAAAAAATCCTAATTAGATTGAAATTTATAATATTTAGGAATGATTTAATTAATTTGTATTCTATTTTAATTAGGTTTCCTATACAGTTTCATTAATTAGGCATAACTTATTTGAGTTATATTCCTAATCTAGGTATGAGTCTTATTAAAATAGGTTTTTCTAGTCAAATTAGGATAAATCATAACTAGTATAAATATGTGTCTTTTATAGCTTCTACAAACAGGCCTTGATTACTTGCTATTGATTATTTCTTGAAATAAACTCGAGATTCGATCTCAATAATATTTTTAGATTTTCAAATCTCTGTGTGAGTATTTGAGTTCAGCTAATTTTCAATAATCTGTGGAATCAATAAGTCTTAAGCCCCTAAATTCACGGTATTCTTTTGAATCAACTTGAATTTAGTTTGTTATTTTATTCTGGTATTCTAAACATTAAACTTTCACTGCATCATAATTACAAGAATAGCCCTAATTCAATAAAAAAATAAATCTCAAAATCTAAGCTGATAATTTTTAAATGAAATTAGAATTATAAAAAATTAACATCTTGTAATTATAATTTTATTTAATTTTTGTAATTAAATTAAGTATTGAGAAGTTTACAAATATGAACATGGAGAGAAAAGCTCCCTATAATTATTGTAAACTTCCATATAATAAATATTAAGAAACTTCCCTATATAAATTAAATGAAATTAAAATTAAAAAAATTGACATGATACTTTTAAATGAAATTACAATCATAAAAAATTAACATATTGATTTGAGATTTACTTATTTTATTAAATTTAGGAGTATTCTTGTAATTATAATTTTTTGTTTTCCTAAATTTTGTAGAATTAAATAGTCGTTCAATTAATTTCGGGGTAAAATGGTTGTTGTTTTTAGTGTCAAAGTAGTTTATTAATACAAACTTAAAAATAAAAGTTGTGCAAAGAACCTGTCAAAATTTTGAGGTGGTTAGATGTCCATATGACAAAATAATGGTTGTGCATCGATAATTTTGCTTAAATAAATTAAAAAATTTTCATCAATTAATTATTTTTTCATATTTTAAATTACATTAAATGAATGGCACGATTGAAACACTTATATTCAAGAGTCTACAACAGTCCCACCATCAATACTATAAAAATACATATAATACCATAGAGAAATCCTTCACATAATTATATAAATAAAATAAAGGTGGAGAATAACACTATTCAAACCAAATAAATTTACCTAAAAAACTTCTCTATCAGAGAAAAAATACGATCATCAAGAACAACTAGATAAAATTTAATGTGTGAAAATTTATCTCAATCAAATCACATTCTTCCAAAATATTTATCTTAGATCAAATTCCAATTTCATGCACAAAATATCTTACTTAGATTCTGAAAGGAATAATGCTAAGAAGTTTTGGGTCCCATCCATATTCTCTAAAAAATATGTCAAACAATTCTATAAACAAAATAAAGGTGGAGAATAGGGTAAAACTTTTCCATCATAAAAAAGCACGGCCATAAAAAATGACCAAATAAAATTTTCTGTGCCAAAAATTATTTCAACCAAGTGACATTCTTCCATAATTTTTATCTTAGATCCAAATCCCAACTAAAAGCACAAAATAAAATATCTCACACATAAAAAGTCTTAAAGGAATAATGTTGGGAACCTTTGGTTCCCACAAAGTTCTCCTTAAAATATGTCAAACTAGTATATAAATAAAATAAACGTAGAAAATAACATTAGTTATACAACACAAATTTTACATGAAAACTTCTCTATTAAAGAAAAAATATGACCATCATGAGCAACTAGATATAGAATTCATGTAAAAAACTATGACAATCAAACCATATTCTCCCAAAATTTTTATCGTACATCCAGATCTCAATTACACACACAAAATATGTCACTCATGAAACTCCGCAAGAAATAATGTTGGAAAATTTTCATTTCCCACCTAAATTCTCTGCAAAATATGTCAAACAAGCATATAAACAAAATAAAGGTGGAGAATAGTTCTAGTCATACAAAATAAATTTTACATGAAAAACTTCTCCATCAGAGAAAAAATACAGCCGTAAAAAATGACTAGATATATTCATCATGTGAAAAATTGTTACAACTATATTCTCTCAATATTATTTTCTTAGATCATCCCAATTACATACACAAAATTTCTCACTCATAAAACAATATTACACAATACACAAAATTTCTCACTCATAAAACAATATTACACAATCTCACAAATACTTTTGCATACTCTTAACTAGATTGAACAACTTCATGTTTTGTGCATGTTAAGAATTGTCTTAATATTATGATTGAATACTTATCTCTCAGCTTACGGATCACTGGGATTTGTCTAACATCATTTGAGGGCCAAAGTCTCAGGTTGGAATCCCTTAATGTTCTGGTCAGAATATATTATTATTAGACTCATACTTTAAACTATTGGGCTCTTGCTTAAATACTTTTATACTTTGAGAAATTTTAGTCAGACAATACAATGCCACCATTAGACTTTTACTTTTAGGCTTTTGTGGTAAACAATTCCTCTATCCGTACGCAACTTCATTTGTAATTTCATCTAACCAATAACATTTTAACAATTACATTTCTGCCATATATGTTTGCTTCCGATGCTATCAATTTATTATTCATCGATGTCGTTGGTGCGGACCAAATCATGCAACTGCCAGATTAGCTTGATGACTTGGACCGATACTTTCTGCAAGTTTATCGTGCCTTCCGCCCCATAAACAATGCATACTCAAGATGCCATTCGTGCAAACTTTTACCCAAGAAAGACAAAAACATCGCTCAAAGCTAGTTGTTCATGCAAGATTTATTAAAAGATATATACAATGATCCTTTCTTATATTCAAAGTTTTACTTATTTTTTGCTTACAATATAATCCACTCAAAAGTGACTAATTAAGCTGAATAATTAGAAAGATGCTAATAAATTAAAAGGAGATAAACAACAATGATGAATGTGTGTGTATGCATGTGTGTGTGTGTGTGTGACAAAATGCTTAATATATTGGCTACAAACTATAATATGGGACTAAATGGCAACAGGTACAACATGCAGAGGTTGAGCCTTCTGTATGGTGAGGCCAAATTTCTCTTCCATGTCCATGTTCTCGCCTTCAAGCTTCCAATCAAAAGAGCTAATAAGTGAACCTAACATTAGATGTAACATTCTGATTGCCAATGGTAAACCAGGACAAATACGCCGCCCAGCTCCAAAGGGGATCAACTCAAAATTCTGGCCTTTGAAATCAACATTTGACCCCAAGAACCTTTCAGGCATAAAAGAGTGAGGGTTGTCCCACGTGCTTTCATCTCTGCCAATAGCCCATATATTGACAAAAACTTGTGCACCTTTCGGTACTGTGAAGCCCACAATATTAACATCTTTTGAGGCTTTGCGGGGGATTAATAAGGGAGCTGCTGGGTGCAACCTGAAAGTTTCTTTAATAACTGCTTGTAGATAAGGTAACCGGGTGATGTCAGATTCCTCAATTAGGTTGCCTTTGCCAACTGTTTGTTCTAGCTCCAATTTTGCTTTCAATAAAGCCTCAGGGTTGTGGAGTAGCTCTGCCATTGCCCATTCCACCGTAATTGAAATTGTGTCATTCCCCGCAATAAACAAATCCTGTTATATGAACTCTATTAATTAACTTCTAATTTGTACTATAAATTAAGAAAAAGAAAAAGAAAAATTACCGCAAACAAGTGCTTGATATTTTTTGTGTCGATCTCTGCACTTTTATCTTGGATAATATTGAGGAGAGTATCTAATATATCTTTACATTCGGTAATAATACGGCAACCATGTTCTTGTCTTTGCTCCAATCGTTGATCAACCAAGCGATCAAGCACCTTGAGCATCTTGCCAGCATAAAGTGTGCTGCGGCGCCTTATCCCCTGCAGGTCAAGCACTTTTAGTAGAGGAAAATGGTCGGACAAGTTAGGCTTTCCTGCTTGTTCCATGATACGACAAACTATATTCTTAAACTCTCTCTCTTTCGGATTAACCAAATCAATAGAAAAAATTGTGTTGGATAACAAGTTAAGTGAAGTATTGAAAGCAGCTTGGCCAACATCGATTGCTTTACCCGCACGGCAATTTTCTTCAACATAAGCAAGAAGGTCTTTGATTTTGTTGCGCCGGAGGTCTTGATTGGCATCGAGTTTCTGATTAGTGAAAATATGCGTGTTGCATATTTTTCGAAGATTTTTCCACAGTGCCGAGACTGGCATCCAGACCAAACTGAATTCGTTGCGCCGGTAGGTCTTTGACATGATTGCTTCAGGGACCTTCCGATCACAGAATGATAAATCATGATTTTGAAGGATGGCTTTAGCCATGCTTGGAGAAGAAACCACTATTGTTGTCACCTGGCCAAGTCTTAGACTCATTATGGGGCCATAAATCTGGGCAAGCTTGGCCAGTGACTCGTGAGGTTTACCACCTAGTTCCAGGAGGTTTCCGATCACCGGATAAGGCCTCGGTCCCGGTGGAAGCCGTTTGCGTCGTCCTCTGGAAATGAAACTTAAAGCCATCACCCAAACCAATGTGAATACAAGCCAGAATATGCAGCTAATTAACAGATCCATCTTTGAATTGAATTAATATTTTTATTTCTCTTTATTAGAAGCTCTCATCCGGATCGTCCCTTCACTTTCTTTTATAGTAGCAGCTGGATTCTGGAAGTGGCTTTCGCTACTATTTCAAGCACATAATTAAATAAAATTTTTCGTGTCAGGTCACTTTCATATGCTGGCTTCTTGAGTTATTTGGCCTTGCTAAAACATTAGCATTTATTTTGAGTAGAAATGTCTATAGTGCTTGATTGCATGAGCTTTCAATTGGAGTTGTTACCAATTCCGCTGGGATGTAAAAAATACCCCTCGTGTCTGGACTCGGATCGGATTCGGAAAATGCGGGCTGAGTAATACCCGGCCTGGGGATGAGGTCGTGCTCCACTTGATAAGTCCAGGTTCTAGCCTGGAAAATAATTTTATAAAAGAAATTATAAAATATATATTATTTAAAATAAATATATTTATTTGGTCAATTTATTACATGTATTTAAAATTTTAGACATTGAAAGTTCACATTTTGAAGCTCAATTTCATTAAAACAAAATGTAAAAATTATAAAATACATCATAAATAATTACAATATTTTGAATTGGAGTTATTCCCCGTTCCCACTTTCCCTACAAATAATTACATGACGTCCACAAGACTGCCAACAAATGTGGAAAAATCAAATAAGGGCAATATTGAAATTTTACGAGTCAATTATCAGAAACGAAATGAAATATTACTTTTTCATAGTTAAAAATAACAAAGTGCTAATTTTTCATTGTTATCACTAGAAAAATGTTAGAAGTCAATAATTGTTGTAGTTGTTTGCTATCTTGAAATATGTGAAGTAATAAAAGGATAATAACCATTAATCTTTAATTAGCATGAGATATGAATTTAGAATAGTAAGTTTTATTTATTTATTATTATCTCAGATTTTAAATAGATTAAATAATTTTAACATTTATCCATACAATTTCAGTGGTGCAACTGGGGTAACATAGTTTTATCCTATAGTAAGGTTAAAAACTTATCTTGATGGAAATAAATTTTACATGGACTCAAATGACTTTTTGTTTTTTGACTTATATAAAACTTAAAAATTATTTTAGTTTCAGTCATTTAGTTGTTTTAGGGCCAATTTGATAATGTTTTAATTTTTTAAAAATTACTGTTAGCTGTATTATAGAAATAATTAGATGTCAAGAGAATTAGTTAAACACCTTGTAAAATTTATTTTTAAAAGTTCTATGATTTTTCAAAATAGTCGTATATGTTTAGTTAATTTTACTATTGAATTGTTGTAAAAATGTAAAATGATTTAATTGGACATAATTTTGAATAAAATTTATTTACATATTTATATACATGTGTATAAAATATTTTTATATACAATCAATTTTTTAACTGTTGCTCTATTTGTTTTAATATTTAAATTTTAAATATTAAAATAGAATAATATATTGATTAACAATTTTTGAAAAAATAGTATTAATAGTAATGAAAAAAGATAAATGCATAAAAAATGAAAGAAATATATTATTTTATCAGAATAAAGAGAAAAAAACAAAAAGTTTGTATAATAAAGGACAATTTTGTTTCTTATTTTATTTGTGATGTTCATATTTGACATTAAAATTTTCATATATATTGTCACTTATCTCAACTTTATTACTTTGAAAACTCCCAAAATATTATTTTCTCCCCCAGTTTTATGTTTGACATTCTTGTTCCATTCAAGTATTTTATTGTATGTTTACATTGTATTCATGTTAATGTCTCATAACCAGTCGATATATGCTTTTAGAACAACTATTGAACACAAAGCAAACCCAATTAAAACCACTTCCCCTATCTCCTCCAAAATTTAGAAATTGAACTCTATCTTTAAACCCATAATTCCATAATCCAAGGGAGAGTGGAACTCTATCCTCAAAGCCCACAAAATCGTAATCCATAGAAAAGGAGTTTGATCCCTATAAAACGCTCAAGGGTGCCAATGATAAGGAACTTTGAAAAAACTCTATCCTATCTCAATCTAGACATTATCTCAGGGGTTGAACTTTGAAAAAACCTTCCTCCTACTCCATCTCTATCATTTTTTTTCTTACTTAAGGGGAGAGTTTGCTCTTGCATTTTTTTGTTTATTTTTTACACAAAAATCATATACCCTATTTTTCCTATGAAAACCTGTGATATCGACTTGAGTGACAAACTGTTAGTACTGGACAAACTATTGTTGGGGAAAAATTAGGTTTTTAAATTTTTAAAACCTTTTGAAGATCGCTCTCATATAATATATAAGAATTTGTATTCTAGAAATCGTACCTTGAAAATCCGAGTTGGTTTTTTCCGCTGAAGTGATTTAGGCTCCTAGATCACGATTCGCCACCACCACTCCTGTTAGATCACGATCCGTCACCACCACGCTTGTTAGATCACGAACTGTCACCAATGATCTTCCAGGTTATGACTCAGGTTCGATCTGCACTTGACGTGTGGGCGCCTTTATCACTACCAAAGCAACTAGCAAGAGAAAATTTTTCTCTCAACAAGAGAGAGAAAAATCTTATTCTCTGATCTGTATAAAGTGGCTTCCTCTATTTCTTTAGAGAAAAATAAGCCTTTTATATCACCCTTTAGTGAAAACCCTAAGTTCCAAATAATCAAAAAACAAAACTCACGTTTATTTTCTTTTTCAATAGGGGACCCACCTTGTAAAATAACATAAGGCCCCTTATACAAAAGCTAATTAAATGGAGCCTCCCACTAAATGATATATTTAGGCTTTTGACCCAAATAGCTAGTTATCTTACTTATTAGTCCAGTAGTGGTGCAGTCAATTAAATGAGCTAACCCGGGGATCATTTGGGAACATACAATAGTGGCTACAATAATTAGGCCTGTAATTAAGTTAGCCCAATTATTTAATTCCAAATCTACTCCACTAAAAGATTGGAACTGACTTCCATAATTGTATGCTCGAATAATAATTCGACCCAAGCCACATTGATTTCTTTACTGCACAATCCTTTGTATCACATCGTTAATTAAATTGATATCTCAACTGTCCAATCAATTTAATAACATCTTATTCCTTGATCCTTACTGGTTTTCTCTAATGATCATTTTCAACATACTAAATATGTTGACACACTCTGGCCAGAGAATTCTATGATCAAGTGCCGAAAACCCATCAAGAGATGTGTTGTACAAATTCTATATTGTTAATCCATAACTCCAATACTCATAATTGCTCCCACCAAGATACCGGGTAATCTTGACCTCAAGGATGTGTCGTGCCCATTGGTAACTCAAATGAAATAACAATTACAATCATGAAATCATAATTAACTCAAGATTAAGATTACAGTAAAATCAACGCCTATGAGATTTAATAAGTCTGACAGTTATTACAAAGTTAATTAAATCCCATATGTGATCCTGTTCAATGTAGTCGTACTACATCAATAAATTCATACATGATTAAGACAAATCATTCAATGAATTTATTACATTCTATACCTAAATAAAGTGCCCAACTTTATTTATCAACTGCGAACTTAATTTATTTAATCATAAGATAACTTGTATTTATGTCTTCTGTGAATCCACATGGTGATCACATAAATACATATAATATGATTAAATGGACTTTAATACAAATATTAATGCAATTAAGATATTTGAATAAAATACCTCATCTATTTTATTAATCAGAAAAATTGTTTATTACAATTAAATAAACACATATGCTTTTAAAGAGCATATTTTCCCAACAATCTCCCACTAGCTCTCAAAGCATATTTGGCATCTCACGCATGCCCATGGATTCTAAGTGCAAGTTAAAAGGTTTCCCAGGTATGGCCTTAGTAAAAGGATCTGCCAAGTTTTGCTGTGACGCAATCTGAGTAACCTCCACATCACCTCTCTGCACTATATCCCTTATAAGATGATACTTCCTCTCAATATGTTTTTGTTTCTTGTGGTTCATTGGTTCCTTAGATTGCGCTACCGCACCACTATTATCGCAAAATAGTTTCAGGGGTGCAGTTACAGCAGGTACCACCTCAAGATCTTGTAGGAACTTGCGGAGCCATACAGCTTCTTTTGCAGCTTCGGATGCAGCCACATATTCAGCTTCAGTTGTGGAGTCTGCGATACAAGATTGTTTCACACTCCTCCAACTAATAGCTCCACTTCCCAATGTAAACACATAGCCGGAAGTTGATTTTCTGGAATCTTTATCTGACATAAAGTCAGAATCAGTATAACCCACTGGAATGAGTTCATCACCAGAATACACAAGCATATAATTTTTAGTTCTTTTCAGATACTTCATTATATGCTTGACCGCAGTCCAGTGTTCAGGTCCAGGATTAGATTGATATCTACTAACCATCCCTACCGCAAAACAGATGTCTGGCCTAGTGCAAAGCATGGCATACATGAGACTTCCCACAGCTTCTGTATAGGGAACTCGTCTCATTCTCTCTATCTCTTCAGATGTTTTAGGTGATTGATCTTTAGAGAATGTAATTCCATGTCTGAATGGTAATAAACCAGTCTTGGAATTTTCTATGCTAAATCTAGCCAATATCTTATTGATATAAACCGCTTGAGACAAGGCTAAAGTTTTATTCTTCCGGTCTCGTAGTAACTTGATACCAAGAATATAACTTGCCTCTCCTAGGTCTTTCATATCAAATTGTTTTGCTAACCAACTCTTTATTGTAGTCAATACTCCTATATCGTTTCCAATTAGGAGAATATCGTCTACATAAAGAATTAGGAAGGCTACAGATTTTTCTTGAATTTTCTTGTACACACATGGTTCATCAATGTTCTGAATGAATCCAAACGATTTAATCGCTTGATCGAATCTGATGTTCCATGACCGGGATGCTTGCTTCAATCCATAAATGGATCTTTGCAACTTACATACCATGTGTTTTTGGCCTTTTTGTATAAATCCATCTGGTTGCTGCATATAGATGTTTTCTTCAAGATGCCCGTTAAGAAAGGCAGTCTTGACATCCATTTGCCAAATTTCATAATCTAGCACTGCAGCAATGGAGAGCAGAATCCTGATGGATTTAAGCATAGCAACCGGAGAAAAAGTTTCCTCGTAATCGATTCCCTCTTTCTGAGTAAACCCTTTGGCTACTAATCTTGCTTTAAATGTTTCCACCCTTCCGTCTACTCCTCTTTTTCTCTTGTAGATCCACTTGCACCCTATGGGTTTTACCCCATTTGGTGCCTCTACAAGTTCCCAGACTTTATTGGAATACATAGATTCCATTTCTTGATTCATGGCCGTTTTCCAAAATTCAACATCTCTATCTATTAGAGCTTCGTTGTAACTAGTGGGATCTTGTACATGTTCATCTGAGATAGCCGTATAAGTTTCTCCCAAAAGCATGTATCTCGCAGGTAACCTAGTTACCCTCCCACTACGACGAGGTTCTAAAAGTGATGGTTGTTCAGGGTTAATCCTGTGTTGATCATCTGGTTGTTGCTGTTCTTCCTGTTCTGAAACAGGCGTTGAAAGCTGAGCATCAACCTGATCACCTGACAGTTCTTCAAGTATTACCTTACTCTTAGGTTTGAAGTTATTCATATAGTCTTCCTCAAGGGAAGTGAAATGTGTGCTCACGATCACTTTTCTATCTTGAGGACTATAAAATAAACCTCCCCTTGTTCCTTTGGGATACCCCACAAACATACAAACCTCAGAACGTGAATCCATTTTGTCTGCCTTTGGTTTCAGCACATGTGCTGGTGATCCCCAAATACGGACATGTCGTAAACTTGGTTTGCGACCTGACCATAATTCTATTGGGGTTTTAGGCACTGATTTAGATGGAACTAAGTTCAAAAGGTAAATTGCAGTTTCCAGTGCTAGTCCCCAAAAAGAGATTGGTAATGACGAATAACTAAGCATAGATCTCACCATATCCAAAAGAGTTCTATTTCTTCTTTCAGCTACCCCATTTTGTTGTGGTGTTCCTGGGGCAGTCAACTGAGATATAATCCCATTTTCAACCAGATACTCTTTGAAATCTCCTGAGAGAAATTCACCACCTCGATCAGATCAAAGTTTCTTTATGTTCTTATCTAATTGTTTTTTTTGTCTCAGCCCTATACTCTTTAAATTTTTCAAGAGCTTCAGACTTGTGACGCATCAGATAAACATAACCGTATCTTGAGTAATCATCGGTGAAAGTGATGAAATACTCATAACCTCCTTTTGCTTGTACATTGATTGGTCCACATACATCTGTATGTACCAATTCAAGTGGTACTGTTGCACGTACACCTTTGGCCGAGAATGGCCTTTTGGTCATTTTCCCTTCTAAACAGGATTCACAGAGTGGCAATGATTCATTTTCTAATGTACCCAAGAGCCCATCTTTGATCATTCTCTGTATCCTATTTTGGTTTATATGACCCAAGCGTAAATGCCAGAGGTAACATTGGTTGGAAGAAATATTTCTTTTCTTAGATAAATGTGTATGCTCATCATTATTGATCACTGTGTCATGCATAGAATGGATCATCGGACTTAAATGATATAAATTATCTTCCAATGTACCAGAACAAATAAGTCTCTTATTATGAAAAATAGAAACAGAGGATCCAAATTTACAGTGTACCCTTGCTTTGACAAACAAGCTACTGAAATTAAATTCCTCTTAATGTCTGGAACATAAAGACAATTATTCAAAACTAAAGTCTCATTATTAAAAGATAATAAAACGATCCAGTCTTCAATGCTGACACGAACTGTCCTGTCCCTAACTGCAGCTTGACGCTTCCTTCACTTATTTTCCTGGTTTCCTGAAACCAATAAAGTGAATTACAAATATGATTAGTTGCTCCTGAATCCAACACCCAAGTGTCAATAGGATTCTGAACTAAACAGGCCTCAATTACAAAAAGATTTCCCATACCTGATTTCACAATCTTAGGGCAATCCTTTTTCCAGTGACCTTTCTGTCCACACTTGAAGCATTTGCCTTTCGGCTTGCCATCTTGCTTGGTAGACAGTCTCTTTTTCCCAGCTTTCTTCTTACCTTTGCCTTTCGGCTTAGGCCCAGAAGATGAACTTTTTCAGTAATATTTATGCTTCCCAGAGATTTCTCAGTACGATAGATCTCTTCAGCAGAATGAAGTTCGTTCATCAATTCAGTTAAGGTCATGTTTCTTTTGTTCATGTTATAATTGACCTTAAACTCCTTGAATGTTTCTGGCAGAGATTCTAGCACCATGTCAATCTTTGAGTTATCATCGATTTGTGCTCCCTGAATCTCAGCCTCATTCAAATAGTCCATCATTTTAAGGACATGATCACGAACTCTTGTGCCCTTCCCCATTTTACTGTTCATAATTCCTTTCAGCGCTGCTTGTCTCGCAGAGCGAGTACTCTGCCCGAACATCTGTTGGAGACTATCCATTATTTCAGTGGCAGTCTCCAAGTTCTGATGTTTGGTCTGCAGAATATTAGAAATCGAGGCTAAAATGTAGCACTTTGCCATTTCATTGGCCTTTTGCCATTTCTCATAAAGCCTCCTCTGATTTCTATGAGCATCATCCGCTGGAACTGGAGGGCATGGCTGGGTTAAGACATATTTATAATTTTCAGCAGTCAGGACAATGAATAGATTTCTTTTCCAATCTATATAGTTCTCTCCAGTGAGTTTGTTTTGACTCAGAATAATAGTAAGTGGGCTCAGGGAAGACATTTTCTGAAAAATAAAACATCCATGCATAAATAATTTGAAATAATATTCACAATAAATGACAAAAATGCATAAAACCATAAATGCATTTTAATTTATTGTAACGATAATCTAATTCCGCTTTGACAAGCTATCCGGTGGGGAAGTCATGTCTATACTTACTAGACCCAATTACCCATTGGATTATTTACTTTCATGTAGAGACATGATAAATAATTATCGTTATCCCTTTGGGCCTAAATTTGTTAACAGAGCTTCGTTGGGAAGGTTAATAACAAACTTTAGTTGAGTGTATAACCATTGTTTCAATCTACGTATTTTTCATATCAATAGTCACCGTTGGGGTGAACAATCGATTGAAAAATATTTCGATTTTATCTTTGAAGAAGTTCATCAAATAAAATATCTAATATATATACCCTCCGAAGGGAGCATCACCGTATCATGAAGTCGAGGTATATATATAATTTTATTATTGAACTAACAATGGAGCCCGTGGGAAAATTATCTTGAATTTTCCCTCTCCCACTCAATATTTTAAAATTGGTTTTTCCTTTTAAAACATACATATTGTTAATTGCATGCTTCCTATAATATTATCTAGATGATATCAAATATTATTAAGCATGTGCAAATTTCAAACAATATAATGAGATTCATTATTAATGAATGACATGTATCATTATGCATAGAGTGGCACTACCTATTCTATATGACATGTTATCATGGCATGTTATCATCCAAAACATAACATATAGAAAAACAATTAAATAATCTTAATTCATGGCTTTCCTAATAATGAAAAATACATTAACCCTAAGCCTAATCTTCATTGGGCTTCTTGTCAATATCCATCTTCCATAATCTTGTCTTTGTTAATGGACTAGGGGATATTGGGCTTTTAAATTTATAATTGGTCCAATTTTAATTTTTGGAAGGAAATAAATAAATAAAAAAATTTTTTTTTTATTAAAATAAAACTTTTGGACCAAAAATAAATTTAATGTATTTAATTTTGTCTATGCATTTTTAATCCATTAAGCCCAATTGAAATTGGGCCTAAAACTAGAATTCATTAAACCCAAAACTGTTTTTGGATTTAAATGCAACAAATTAAAAAAACTTTCTGCCCAAATGAAAAATTATGGAACCATAGGGACCTCCATGATAAAAACCATGTAACCCTAAATCCATATTTTTCTTCCTCTCTTCCCCAGCCGCCATCTCCAAAAAATCCAGCCGCTGCTCATGATTTTCCAGCCATCTCCGACGCCGAACCACCCGCAGCCATGTTGCCGGAAACGCTCCAAACTCGCGCATGCAACTTGCTGCTCGTGCAGCTCGCGCTACTGGCCACGCTGGCCGCGCGCGCTGTTTGCTGCGCGAGCAGCCTGTGCCAGCGCGTGCTGCGCGCACAAGCCACGCTTCCCCCGCGCGCTGGCTGCTGCGTGCTGCTGCGCTTGCAGCGCGCGCTTGCTGGCAGCATGTGCTGCTGGCCGCGCGCTGCTTGCTGCTGGTTGCGGCTGTCAAAATTTCCGGCCTCCGTCGCTCCGATCTTGAACATCCGAGATTAATTTACAAATTTCCTAGGCCAATTTTGGCTTACAAAAATTCTATAACAGTAAAATAAATCAAGAGGGAAACATGGTGATAAAAAAAACCACCCCTCCTGTTACAGATCCAAAGAAAAAATACAACAGAAAATCTAACCATGAATTAAGACAAATCAAAACATGCTTTATTCATATATTAAACAAATAATATATATCTGAATAAATTGTGCCACTCTAATACATAAATTTCAAGAATGATTTCATACGAAATTCTTATATATTAATATGAGATGTCTCTGATACCAATTGTTGGGGAAAAATTAGGTTTTTAAATTTTTAAAACCTTTTGAAGATCGCTCTCATATAATATATAAGAATTTGTATTCTAGAAATCGTACCTTGAAAATCCGAGTTGGTTTTTTCCGCTGAAGTGATTTAGGCTCCTAGATCACGATTCGCCACCACCACTCCTGTTAGATCACGATCCGTCACCACCACGCTTGTTAGATCACGAACTGTCACCAATGATCTTCCAGGTTATGACTCAGGTTCGATCTGCACTTGACGTGTGGGCGCCTTTATCACTACCAAAGCAACTAGCAAGAGAAATTTTTTCTCTCAACAAGAGAGAGAAAAATCTTATTCTCTGATCTGTATAAAGTGGCTTCCTCTATTTCTTTAGAGAAAAATAAGCCTTTTATATCACCCTTTAGTGAAAACCCTAAGTTCCAAATAATCAAAAAACAAAACTCACGTTTATTTTCTTTTTCAATAGGGGACCCACCTTGTAAAATAACATAAGGCCCCTTATACAAAAGCTAATTAAATGGAGCCTCCCACTAAATGATATATTTAGGCTTTTGACCCAAATAGCTAGTTATCTTACTTATTAGTCCAGTAGTGGTGCAGTCAATTAAATGAGCTAACCCGGGGATCATTTGGGAACATACAATAGTGGCTACAATAATTAGGCCTGTAATTAAGTTAGCCCAATTATTTAATTCCAAATCTACTCCACTAAAAGATTGGAACTGACTTCCATAATTGTATGCTCGAATAATAATTCGACCCAAGCCACATTGATTTCTTTACTGCACAATCCTTTGTATCACATCGTTAATTAAATTGATATCTCAACTGTCCAATCAATTTAATAACATCTTATTCCTTGATCCTTACTGGTTTTCTCTAATGATCATTTTCAACATACTAAATATGTTGACACACTCTGGCCAGAGAATTCTATGATCAAGTGCCGAAAACCCATCAAGAGATGTGTTGTACAAATTCTATATTGTTAATCCATAACTCCAATACTCATAATTGCTCCCACCAAGATACCGGGTAATCTTGACCACAAGGATGTGTCGTGCCCATTGGTAACTCAAATGAAATAACAATTACAATCATGAAATCATAATTAACTCAAGATTAAGATTACAGTAAAATCAACGCCTATGAGATTTAATAAGTCTGACAGTTATTACAAAGTTAATTAAATCCCATATGTGATCCTGTTCAATGTAGTCGTACTACATCAATAAATTCATACATGATTAAGACAAATCATTCAATGAATTTATTACATTCTATACCTAAATAAAGTGCCCAACTTTATTTATCAACTGCGAACTTAATTTATTTAATCATAAGATAACTTGTATTTATGTCTTCTGTGAATCCACATGGTGATCACATAAATACATATAATATGATTAAATGGACTTTAATACAAATATTAATGCAATTAAGATATTTGAATAAAATACCTCATCTATTTTATTAATCAGAAAAATTGTTTATTACAATTAAATAAACACATATGCTTTTAAAGAGCATATTTTCCCAACAACTTTTGACGCCTTTGACCATTTCTGTGTTTGCAGGTGCTAGCTAAGGTTGGATTCATAGTCGCCATTTCCTGTTTAGGCTGCCAGGTAAGGGAAAAAACCCGTCTCTCCATATAAATAAATTCAAATACTGGTGTTTGGATTTGATTAGTAGCTCACACACTGACACGACTAGATTTTGGCGTTGACATCACTATATGCTCTTCTATATATCCTGAATAAAATCCTTTCAATCTCTTGTTTTCTTACCTCCTTACCATGCGACTAATGATGCCAAACGAAGAAGGAGGCAACAATGACAGTAGCGAGATTGGAAGTGAACAACTCAAGACGACAACAGCTGGAAGCTTAGAACGAGGAAGTAAATCGGCTTAAGGAACAGTTGGAAGCTGCAACATTGGTGAACTTGAACGAAATTGACAGTGGCAGCAACATGTGGTGTGTGTGAGTGAGTGTGTCTGGGCTTTGTTTTGTGGTCGTGGAGCGCAAAAGAAAATAGGAGTTTATTAAATAGTGGTATTGGAAAATTAGGAATTTTTTGGAGAGAAATAACGAGAATAGTTTGAGAGTGTGAAGAATTTCACGATGCAAAACTACAATCATTGTCTGCACTCTTATTGGTCAATATTTATATGCACATAAAAATTACCCTAGTTCACAAGGAAAGGAAATACTATCAAATTAGGAAACATATAACAACCAATAATATATACACGTGACTTGCTATATATATATATATATACACACGTGAGTTAACACCCCCCTCAAGTTGGAGTATGGAGATCACGAATGCCCAACTTGCGAAGAAGGAACTCAAACTGTTTGCTGCCAAGTGCCTTTGTGAAGATATCAGCTAGCTGAATATTAGTAGACACGTAAGCAGGCCGTATATTTATTCATTGAATTTCATCTCGGACAAAATGACAGTCAACTTCAATGTGCTTGGTCCGTTCATGAAACACGGGGTTGGCAGCTAGATGAAGAGCAGCCTGGCTATCACAATACAGGTGCATGGGCCGTGAGTGATCAACTCCGAGAGACATCAACAACCCTTTGAGCCATTTGAGCTCACATGTAACTGTTGCCATGGCACGATACTCGACCTCAGTAGAGGATCGCGCAATGGTGTGTTTTTTCTTAGATTTCCAGGATATAGGAAAGGATCCAAGCATGACAAACCACCCAGATAAAGAACGCCAAGATAGGGGGCAGCTTGCCCAATCAGAATCACACCACCCATAAAGTTGCAAATCACAATCTGATCTTAAAAACACACCTTGACCAGGGTTACCTTTCAGATAGCGAACTACTCACAGAGTTGCTTCCCAATGTCGCTCCCGCGGCTGCTGCATAAATTGAAAAAGCAAATGAACCGAATAGGACAACTCTAGCCTTGTAGCAGAAAGATAAATTAATCTGCCTACAAGTCGTCAATATTTCCCAGGATAAAAAAAATAAGGGCCTTTGGCCAAAGTTAGCTGATGAGTCGGTTCCAAGGGAAATATGGCTAGTTTTGCACCAAATAATCCAGCCTCAGAGATAATATCTAACACATACTTTCGTTGAGACAAGAAGATTCTTATTGGATTTCTTGCAACTTCAATACCCAAAAAATATTTCAATGGACCCAAATCTTTCATATATAAACAATCACTGAAATACATCTTGAATACCCGAATAACTTTGTTGTTGTTTCTCTAAACAATTATATCGTCAACTTACACAAGCACAAGTAGATGTATACTATCCCGATGCAAGGTAAAGAGAGAATAATCCGAGCTCGATTGAGCAAAGTCGTAAGTCTTCAAAGCCGCTGCCAATTTTGCAAACCAGTAACGATGAGCTTGTTTTAATCCATATAATGACTTTCTTAAACGAAAAGAAAAACCATTCCAGATTCGTTTGAGGTGAAACCAGGTGGTAGGCGCATGTAAACTTCTTCATTGAGTTCACCGTGTAAGAAAACATTGTGAACATCCATCTGATAAAGCTCCCAATTCCTAGCCGCAGCAACAGCCAGAAAAGTTCGAACTGTAACAAGTTTTGCGACAGGAGCAAATATCTCTGTGTAATCAATTCTTTCAACTTGCTTGTTCCCAAGGATCACGGAGCAAGCTTTGTATCTTTCAACTGTACCATCGACATTGTACTTAATCTAGTATACCCACTTACAACCTATGGCATGCTTTCCAGGTGGTAGAGACATAACAGTCCATGTGTTATTATTTTCTAGTGCTTGTAATTCAGACTTCATGACCTCATGCCATCTAGGATCTCTCACGGCTTCAGCAAAAGAAGCAGACTGAACTCCTATAGTAATCGCTGCTAAAAAAGCACAATATTGAGCAGAAAAATTATTACAATTCAAATAATCAAGTATGGGATAAGGACTACCTGCAGGAACTGGTTGAGCGTGTGAGCATGAAGAGGGCAGCAAAGAGGGACTCAAATGCTGAGCAGTATGCAAGACATAATCTTTTAACTTAATCGATTATTGTCGCTGTCTAAGATGGCGCCCTAACGCCAGTTGTTGTTGCAATGATGTCTTAATAGCCTTAATCCCCCCCTTGTCGTCAGAAGCATGCTCATTAAGAGTAGGAGAAGCGGGTACAAGTGATGGAGTATTAATGGTCCTAAAAGCATCGCTTGTATCTTGTGAAGCAACAGGAACCAAATCTGGCGAGACAACAGGAGCACTTAAATCATGTGATAAATCCTAAGCTAAAATCGGTTCATCAGGCTTAGGAGCGGGCGTGGCAGTAGCAGCTGGTTCGGTTAAAGCCTTGAAGGAAAGTCATGCTCAACAAACGTTACATCCCGGGAAGTAAAGAATGAGTTACTCTCCAAATCATATAAATACCATCCATTTTTACCAAAAGGATAACCCGTGAATATACAGCGACAACTTCGACTAGTGAATTTATCACCGCGATGATCACAGTTGTAGGTATAGGCAAGGCAACCAAATGACCGAATATTTGCATAAGATGGTGCCTTGCAAAATAGTTATTCATAAGGAGTCTGTCTGTCAAGAAGAACAGAAGGTGTTCGATTGATCAAGTAGCAAGCAGTTAAGACACATTCACCCCAGAATTCAATTGGTAAGAAAGCCTGAAAGTGCAGAGCGCGAGCAACATTAAGAATGTGTTGATGTTTGCGTTCAACTCGACCATTCTGTTGAGAAGTACCCACACAAGTTGTCTGATGATGAATACCATGCTCAATAAAGAAATCAGATAAATACATAAATTATATCCCATTGTCTGTTCGTATGATTTTAATAAGTTTATTGAATTGTCTAGAGACCATACTCAAAAAGTTGCGTAATACATGCCCAACCTCATTCTTCGCGACTAGCAGATATGTCCAAACATCGCAAGAAAGATCATCAACAATAGTCAAGAAATAATGAGTACCATGAGAACTAACTGTGTGATAAGGTCCCCACAAGTCACAATGAATCAATTAAAAAATATCTGAAGCTTTATTATTGCTTAAAATAAATTTTTCACGACATTGTTTTGCTCAAAAGCATACATCACAATTCTGAAAACTAGACAGACAAGAGGCCGAATCAATAAAATGGAGCAGATGAACAACTTTAGAAGAATGATGCCCCAACCTTCGATGCCATAAATCACAAGCTCGGTTGGAAACACTAGACAGAGTGGCAACTGAACCAATGCACCGGAAATAATAGAGTCCCTCTCACTGCTCACTCGCTCCAATCAACATCCTCGCAATGCAGTCTTGTATCACATATAATTGATCAGAAAATTAAATAAAACAATTGGCATCTCGAATCAGTTGCAATACAGAAATTAAATTGTAGGTTAAATTTGGCACAAATAAAACATTATTTAGTCGCAGGCGGCTAGCAAGCACAATTGTTCCTTCTGTATTTTTTATTGTCGCATTTCCATCAGGCAGCCGAATAGAACAGGGAATAACAGATACAATGTCGCGTAAGGTTTTTTTGTTCCTTTCATGTGATGTGAGGCCCTATTATTAGGAATCCACTCCATTGAATTAAGCTTACCACTGATCCATGAGGTGCTATCTTTTTTACTATTCAAAAGATTAAGCAATGTGTTCCACTACTCACTGCTCAAACTGATGAGACCACTTGTGGCTAATTCCTGGAGTTCTCCATATGGATTGTTAGACCATGTCGCGACTTGAGCAGCGTTGGCCCTAGCAGGACCTCCACGACCACGTCCATCATTTCCACCATTCTGTCGTGAATTGCTGCGACCACGACTTGCATTCCTCGTGGCTTTCGGTCGTTCACCCCACCATTCGGGATACCCAATAAGCTGGAAACATGAAGATACTTCATGTCCAGTTTTGTTGCAATGGGTACAAAGTACAGAAGACTTATCCCGGTTATCATGTGATCCTTGCGCGACTTGAACGACAAATGCTACATGTTCACTCCGTTCTTCTTTAGCACGTGTTATTGACTGAACCTACTCCTCCTGAATGACTATGGCATATGCACGGTTCAACTTTGGCAGTGGCTCGGTGCTTAGAATATGAGACCGCACGCCATCGTACACTACTTCATCAAGACCCATCAAGAATTGATGCAATTTTTCTTCTTCTCATTTCTTATCCCATTCCGCACCTAGATTACACGTACAATTACTGCATAGACAAGCAAGTGATTGCTCGTAGTTACTCAATTCTTCCCACAACATTTTGAGTTTCCCATAATAATTCAAAATAGTCATACCTCGCTGCTTGCAATTCGCCAACTCATATTTGAGTTGCTGCACACGTGGTCAATTCCCAACAGAGAGCCTTTCTTTGATATCATCCCACAACAACTTAGAAACTTCTGTATAAGTCATAGTAGATCGCAGGTTCGGTTCAATTGTATTCTGTATCCAGGAGACCAACATTGAATTCACTATCCACCAATCCTCCAAATCAGTCGAGTCATCAGCAGGCTATTTTATGGTTCCATCAACAAAACTGAATTTCTTCTTGGCACACAATGCAATCCGCATAACCCTTGCCCACTCATCATAGTCGGTTCTTCAAATTTGCACTTGAGTGATGATAGTTCCAGGATTATCACTGGCCGAAAAGAAGTAAGGAGACATTATTGTCTTGCCCAATCCACTTCCGCTAGCCACTTTATCTTTTGTTTTTGTTTGAGTTTGGTCTTCCATCACGCTCTGATACCATGAAGAATTTCACGATGCAAAATTGCAGTCATTGTCTACACTCTTATTGATCAATATTTATATGTACATAAGAATTACCCTAGTTCACAAGGAAAGGAAATCCTATCTAACTAGGAAACATATAAGAAATCCTATCAAACTAGGAAACATATAACAACCAATAATATATACACATGACTTGCTATATATATATATATACATGAGTTAACAAAGTGAATCTCAATAATCAAAAAATTAGGGATTTGAGTAATTTAGAAAGAAAGATGGGCTAGTAATGCAAAGCTTATCTTTCTTTCTTATTTATAATTAATTTTTTATCTAAACCTTAGGATTCATTTAAAATGAATCCAATGGTTAATTTTCAATTCCGATGTGATACCCGGGACTTATGTCCTTGCATTAGTGGCCATATAAATAATACGTTAATTTTTAAGTTTCTAATATTATTTCGGTTTTTGTTATTTTAAAAAAAATAAAAATTGTTTTATCTTTTTGAATTTTTTGTTGTAAAAAACTCCTGGGTATTTGGTTTGTGTTTGTGGATATATGCAAGAGCTCTAAAGGAGTTAAATGAAGCAATAGATGCCTTAGATTGATACTTCGAGTAAGTTAAAACACGTAGAGAAGGCAAAAGAAGTGCTTGGTAAAATGAAAAGAGAACATTTTGTTAGAAGTGTAGGGGACAACAGAAGAATTGTAGAGAATGAATAAGGTTTATAAAGAAATATAGGATGAGTTATGGGATTATGAGTGGTACATATTGTTAGCCAAAAAGGCTACACATAATGTAATTTTGATGATAACAAATGTATGTATTAAATGATTTAATAAATATTGTATTTCACATTTTCACTAGTTTTTTAAGCGTAATATTTATGCAAGTGAAATCAAGCTCAAGACACTCAATGAACAACAGTGAAATCAAGAATAAAGTTTAGAGCTCAATGGATAAATTATTGTAAAGCCGGTATGATTTACTTGATGCATGATTTAACATTTGAGAAGCTCAAGAGATTAATTTAAATAATTACTTTTCATAAACTAAACGACTTTATTTTTATAAGGTAAAGTATTTTGTGAATTTGAGTAATTTGGATTTAATTTTAATAAGTATTATTATTGAATTTCAGAGTTGGACCTTTTTACAAACATTTGAAATGTTTTAGGCCATACTATAATTTATGAATCTTTTGGACTAAAGTGAAAGGTTTTGAGAACTTTGAAAAATATGGGTATTATGTTGAAAAGGACCTTTTTGCGAAACAATAATATATTTGGGGCCATATCATAATTTCAAAAAGTTTTGAGTTGACAATTATTATTAGAAAATTCTAAAATTGGACCTATTTGTAAAGTTTTATGACGTTTTGTGTAATAATATAATTATAGAACGTTTTGGGCCAAAGTGTAATTTTAGTGGACAGTATTACTGTAACAAAATTCAAAAATAACGGTAATATCACTGTTACAAGCGGCTAGCCAGATAAATCATGCGGCTAACCACTTGGGCGCTGGAATTTTGCTATAACGGCTAGTTTTCGGACTCTAACTATAAAAACTCAACTCCAACTTTATTTTAAGACTAAATGCAAGTAAAAATAAGATCATATAACATATATTGAGCTTCCAAAATGCAAATCATCATAGATTGAATCATTGTTGAGTTATTATTTTCTTATCCACTCTTAAAGAGAGTTTTTGTTGTAATTCTCATTTCTTATCAAATTGTGAGTGTACAAGTGTAAGAAACACTTGGGGTGAAGAGACTGAGGAGATAATCTCTTTATTGTAAAGGTTTATTGATATCTTGGAAGTCAATTGTAAGAACTTGAAGTCTTGGGAGGCTTGGATAGTGAAATTCTCGAGCTTGGTTGGCTTGGAGGCGTGGACGTAGACAAGGATTGCCGAACCATGTAAAAATCTGTGTATTTTTTTTTCTCTTCCCTTACACTTTTTATTTTTATGCTTGTTTGAATTTATTGTTTTCTATTCCATAAAGGCGTTAGATTGATTTGTTGTGCGAATTGTATTACATAAATTTTGAAAACCCAATTCACCCCTCCTCTTGGGTTGCGTAACTTGCATTTCACATATTGCAAGACTATGAAGTATAAATGATCTTAATGGATGTTTGACTTACATATGCGTGTTGCTCTGTATTTGCTACAACAGTTTGTCTTAATTGTATTTATTTTAATTCCCTATTTCAGTTGATCACCTATTTAGTGGATACTAGTTAAGAAAGAGCCTAAAAAAGGTCTAACTTAGTGGAAAAAATTTCTCAAGTTGAGTTAATCTCAATTTGAATAGGGTCATGTTTGATCTAAGATTAGTGAAGAATTAGACATAGGGATTCACCTTGTAGAGTAATTGGAACCTAGAATGCATAATGTTATATCTAATATTAGCATAATAACTTATCACTGTTAGGTTGCATATAGATATAAGATATCCAACAAGTGACAGCTAAGGATGCATGAGGGATTCTGCCTAGTGTTGTAGTAAATGTTATAGCAACATGTTCTTAATTAGAAAAATAATCAAAACCATTAAGTGAGTTTAATCACTCAACTACTCATTTCTTATTGATTACATCTTCACGTTTGATTTAAGATTTTCTTTATTGTATTTTTAATTTAGTTAAATTATTAGTTTATTTAATTATTTTATTTTAATTTAATCTAAACTGCACTATCAGAATTGTTGTAGCAAATCTGATAACATCAATCCCTGTGAAGACGATCTTGAATACTTATCATTATATTACTTGTTATGTACACTTACACATTGACACCCATAGCATTAGAATTCACACACCGTGGCAGCATAGAAGGGCTAGAGGGAAGAGTGACCCTATATGAAGACCTTGTTGGAGTTGGCCAAAAGATTGTGATCTAGAGTTTTATGAACGTGAAATGGAAAGGGTAAAAGGAAATTGTTGTGTCAGTAAGGGTAAAATGGTATTAGGGTGGGTCAAGGATGGCAGAGGCAGTTGGTGGGTGGTGTTCCTAATGGCTGAAGACATAGCAATCATCGTTTGGGAAAAAACGTGAGATCCACGCTGTTGGAACTCATGTGCAGTTAGTTGGCGGGACGCAAAGGGTTGCTACATAAGGTTGAGATGGGTTAAGGGAGTGATCAACAACCTTTGGGTGGCAGCAACAACAGCCAAAATGCCATCGACAACATAAAGGTTGGTTTGTAACAAAGGGTGAGAAGTTGAATTATCATAAGAAAGTGGAGGTAGTTGAGATAGAGGCTACTATGACTACTAGAGGTTGCCAGTAGGGGAAGGGTGTTCCAGCAATAGCTGGTGACCACCACCTGTAGCTGGTGGTGCCATGCCAGTGGCCGAAGCTTGAAAGAAGAGAAGCAGCTAGTTGAGAGAAAACCTGAGAGGAGAATGATTGAGTTTAAAGTTATCATTTGTAAGTTCTTTAAATTTAAACCATTTATTGAAAATATGGGTTACCACTACGCTATGGCCTAAGTGACTGCTTCAAAGTTACTTTTTTTGAAGTAATTAAATTATTTTTTCGTAATTTAAAATGATTTGGGAAGTAGTGAGTAAAATGAAGCAAAATGGGTTGCTAAATAAACACACGTTTAGTGTGATTTTTGGGAGATATGCCAGAGCTTAGACCGAGGAGAGATAATGAAGCAATAGATGCTTTCAACAAATTGTAGAAGTTTAGATTGAAGCTAGAGAATTCATGGATTTTTAATAGAATGATTGATATTAGACTATGTCAAGACACGCATAGAGGATTTGATATTGGAGAAGATTTCACGAGGCAGAAACATTTAAAATGGATTAATGCAAGAAATAAAGGTTTATGAATGATGAATTTTATTGAAACTTTTGAATTAATAAAAACAAGGTTTTGAGTAGGGATAGTAATGGGCACCGCTCGCTGTGAGTTTGCCAATACCAAACCTGCACCCACACAAAACATAAATCACCAAACTGTAAGTTTCAATTTTTTTTTTCAAGAAAATCCACATTTAAAATCATAATATATTCAATATGCAAATTTATAACAATAACCTAAAATAATAAAATTGCACATAAAACACTCAATTCTAAATTTAATAAATGTAAATGAAAAATTAAAATTCCAACATCAATACAACAATTACTCAAATTTAAGTATGAAATACACAAGTCCATCAAAACTCAAAGTGCTTTCAATCAATTTAAAAGAAACCACAAACTAGTATTTAAAATTAATAGTAGCGGAGGCACCAACAACAACTACAGAATCAGTAGTGGTAGTAATTATAGAATCATTGGTGAAGTTAGTAATAAGAACAATAGCTGCAGAATCAACAGTAGTGGTGGCTGTAGAATCAGCAGCCCTTCAGCAGCTGTAATAGTACGACACAATTGTCGGTAGAGAAGGGAGTTGGGCGTTGGCTATTTGGATTGAGAAAGCGGTTAGCAGTAGGGTAGGTAAGCGACTCACTATCACGGCTAAAGGTAGATGAGAGATTAGTTTCCTTTAGTTTACTTTAGATGAGAGATTGACTGAAGAAGTAAATAGACTTTAGGGCTTAGGCACTATAGCTGCACACCACGTTTACACACTTTTAAATTATATTTGTGTTCTAAACTTATCCTAGAGACAACGCCAAAACTTGCCAATAAATTTCACATCCTTATTTGAAGTAATAGTATTTGGAACACCACACAAATGCACCACTCTCAAAAGAACAAATACTCAACTGTGACAAAATCTTCAGTCTTCTTACAAGTAATAAAATGCATTATCTTAAAAAACCTTTTTACCACAACCAATATGGAATCTCAAGGAGTCCTTGTTCAAGACAACTTTAATAGAAAATCATGGATAAATCTAACCAAATATTCTCTAGAACATGCATATGTCCTTTGCCATCTTGACAAATCCGATACCTTTGATAATCTTGCGCACATATTTATTCAAATGCGGCCAATAATATCACTCTTCCATAAGTGCTTTTGTCTTATCTCTTCCAATATAACTGCCCAATCATTTTTCATGCAACTCAAAGATAATATGATCCCTTAAACAACATTTAGCACATATAACTAATTAGCCTTGAATTGATACCCATCTTGAATGAGAAAATCCTCTGCATTATGAAGATTAACATACTAATCCCAAAAAATGCATAAAGTCTTCATCCTTAGCATATAACTCTTTTAAGCACTTAAAACCCAATAACCTTATTGACTAGAGTTACTATTAAAAGTTATCGCCCGCCTACTGAATCCACCACTTTATCTTTATGCCCAGATTTGTGCTTTAGAATAAAAGTGAACTTCTGCATATAGTCACTAATCTCTCATGCAACTTAGATCTTGCTGGCTGTTAAAGTACTTTAATACTTGATGGTCATTATAAAACACAAACTTCTTCTGAATCAAGTGAGGCCCCCATGATTTTGATGTCTTAAGGATTTCATAAAACTCTTGGTCATAACTAGACCATTTTTGCCATGCTTCTTTCAACTTCTCGCTCATATACTCAAATAGTCATTTCTCTTGAGAAGGAAAAAATTTAATACCTTTACCAGAAGCATCACATTTGACTTCAAATAATACGTTGATGCTAGGCAAGACTAGTATAGGAGTAGTTGAAAACTTCTCTTTAAATAAAGCAAAGCTTGCCTCTTACTCTTTTCCCCATTTAAACATCTTTTTTCTTTAAAAGCCCCATAATAGGTATGGTTGTAATCTAACATTGTGAATAAATCTCCTATAACACTTTGCCAGCTAATGAAAATGTCTAATTTTAGGCGTTGTCTTGGGTATAGTCCATTATCTAATAGCTTGTATCTTCAACTTAATGGATCGAATCCCATTAACATTAATTATAAAACCCAAAAAATCTATGTTACTCTGCATAAAGCTTCACTTTTTCATATTATTGTAAAGTTTATTTCTCTGCAACATTTCTATACCTACTCTTAAATGTTCTAGGTATGTCACCACATCAACATAATAAACAAAAATATCATCAAAATGCATCACAACAAATTTATAGGAAAATGGTTTAAGAATATAATCCATTAGGCGCACAAAGATACTAGACATATTTAATAATCCAAATGGTAAAACTAACCACTCATACAACCTTTTTTTTATTATTTTAAACTCTATCTTTAGCTCAGCACTAGGCTTAATTCTAATATAATGATATCCACTGTCTAACTTTGAGGAAAAACCCGAGCACCATTTAACCAATGTAGCAAATCTCGAAAAGATTGGAATAAGAAAAATGGTACTTTACTGTAAATTGTGTAATCCACCTATTGTCCACACACATATGCCGACATTGATTCTTTTTCGATGCAAACAAAGCTGGTATAGTACATGGACTCATACTCTTATGAATCAATCGTTTCCGTAATAACTCATCAACTAGTCCTTGTAAGATTGCATGCCCATGAGGGCTTATTAGATAGTGATGCATGTTAGGCAACTCATACTAAGAACTAGGTCTATATGATGCCGTATATCTTATTAACAATGGCAGCCATCTACCATCCCTAATGGCGTAATGTAAGCAAACTCGGCTAACAATGGCTGCATTACTTCAGGATAATTTTTACACAAAATTATTTTTCTTTCTCCAGCTTCTTTCAACCATCACAATCATCTTCCAAATGACTTTTGACAATAGCAAGAAAGTTTGTTCATTTAGCCTTAGAATTCTTCTTTCTGTTCGTTAAATGCATTGAACAAAATTTCTATTTATTCAACCAAAACTCATGCACATTACTCTTTCCTCCATGAACTGCATCCACATTGAACTGCCTAAGTTTACCAACAAAATAGATGGCATGCATCCATATCTCCCACAATGTACATCACACCACTCTTATATATCTTCTCAATGAAGAAAGGAATATGACACACCTATGTTACTAGTGTTTCTCTTCTTTTCTTTATCCACCCTATTTGTAAGGTGCTAGATGTTTTTCTATTGAAAGTCCTACCACTTCGACTAGTGCCCTTGGAACTACGTTCTAGTTACTACTAGTTGCACGCCTTATTGTTGTTGTTGCCATGTGTCAAAATATTTTTGAGCTCGTTATCCTCTTAAAATTTTAGTGCTAATAAAAGCTTTTCCCCAATACAATTTAACATTTTTCCTTCATCTGCTTCTAACTCTAAATCTTTTTTGTTATCCCCATTTTCAATGTTGTCTACCTCTACCTCACTAATTTCAACCTCTAACAAATTCAAATTTTTAGGATGAAAATCACTCGATTGGTGCCCTAGTTCCTACATTTCAAACACTTGTTTAGAATAAAATTTTCTTATGGGTTATTTTACATCTACTTAGGCGGCGGCTACCTTAGTTGTTGTTGTGGAGTTTGTTGTGTTTGACTACTTGCAACCCATGTTTTCTGTTTGTTTTCAATGTCAATATTGCTTAGTCGATTCTATAAATCAGTAAGTTGTTGCTACTGAGTTCTAAAAATAGCTCTATGATTTCATTCTTCCAACTTCTTTGTCCTAGTAACTGCCAAACCGAATCTACAATCTCATCTTATATATCTTATTTCAATCTACCAATATACTTCATACCTGTGCAAAACTTTGGATTATCCATATCAATTTTGGTGCGTAAATGATAATTGTTTTTATATTCATCGACATTATGATTTATGTGCCTGTAGTTCTGATATTTCAAATACAACTGCTACTGATAATTTTTTTTGTAGGAAATGCTCTTTTATCATCTTCTGCATTCTAAGCCATGATTAGATAAATGACTTTCCTATAATTCTTTTTCAATTTTGTAGGTGTTGACACCGTACAGAAGTCGCGACCTTCAACTTAAATGCCACAAGCTTAATGTGCTCATTTTAAAGAATCTTTGAATATTTAAAGAAACTATCTACTTGTGATATCCAATCTTAAAATTCTTCAACATGTATCCTACCATAAAAATCTAAAATATCAATATTAATCTTATAATCTGAACTCTTTCTACACTTTCTATCATCATCTATAAATTCATCTTTTTATAAGTCACTTCTTAAATCCTTGCATGCCATCTAGTAAATCCTTGCACGCGCATGATGGCATTTGCCTCGCACATTCTAAATTCTAAGATACTACTTTGTGATTGAGGCCGTAAAGCCCTATTTCACGATTGACGCCCTATTGTGCTTGCTCACGGTTGACACCCTGGGGTAACTTTTAATGATGATAATCTCGAGGCTTTACTCCTTGAATTACTTCCTCGCATTTAATTATTTGCTATTGTCCTTCATTTCTTTGTCATTGGCCATAGAAATCGTAACTCTATTGCCTCTAATACCATGTTACAGCTTTCCTCAATGTCTTGCAAGATTGCTTCTTTGACCATCTATTTGATAGATGTTGAGTACTCGAGAATGTATATTTATAAAGGTAAAATCGTCATTTTGATTTCTAAGTCTCATTAACATTTTTATTTTTTTATGTATTTAAGTCATTTTTTAATTATTTGTGCTTTGTCATAGTTTAAGTACCATAAAAGAAGCTATTTAAGGATTATTTCAGTCTATTGCCAAATTTGAGCACTTATGCATAAGATACCCAAGTATAGCTGCTAGACGTTTCGAGTTAAAAACCTAATGTGCTAAATTATCTCCCATCGTTTTATGGCTTAGGAAACAAAGACTCATACAATCATTTAAATGATTTTCATATTGTTTGCCAAATATTTAAATATGAAAATGTTTTAGATAAAGATGTTAACCTAAGATTGCTTCCATTATCTCTAAAGGATAGAGCTAGCTCTTGATTTAATCCATTGCCTGCTAATATTATCACATCATGGGAACAACTGAATTTTCAAATAAATAGTTCCTAATGCAAAAAACCAACTCTATTCGCAGAGAAATCTTAGAGTTTGCTCAGATAGAAGACAAGCGATTTTCAAATTATTGGAGCGATTCAACGGGCTATTCTTGAAGTATCTACATCATGGGAATGAGAAATGACACCAATGTTAATACTTATTGAAGGAACTATTGCTATATGTGCAAGAATGGTTAATAATAACAAGTAAAAGTGAGATAATGTCCAAAAGTGCATTACAAATTTGGGATTTCTTCTAGTGACAAACGAATAATTCTCAACATCAAAACTGATCATTTAGAAATATGAAAAAAATTAAGGAAGTAAATGAGCTCCACATTGGCGAAACAAGATCGAATATAAATAAGTCAAAGAAAGCAGTTGAACTACAACCTTTGCTCCAATACTTATAATCTTGGATGTAGAAACCACCCCAACTTTTCTTGGTTTAAGGGATACCTATAGAACGGAATAGCAGCTCTAGCTTCACCAGTACAACTGGTTTATCATGCTCCCCAATTTTCTCATCCACAATTTAAAAAGTACAATCAGAATCAGAACTACTCACAATCTAGACCATGGGAAAAGGTGCTCTAGAATTTTATAAGTTAGACTCACTCCGCAATAGAACAACAAAAGCATACCATTGATGAGCTACTAAATGAGATGAGAGTTAACATAAATTCACAAGCCTAATCGATCTTAAACCTCAAAAGGATTATGGGTCAACTAGCCTTTTCATTTTAAACCTTGGCAATGACTATTGAGAAAGGAAAATTCCCAAGCTAGCCAGCCTAAAGGAGTACATGAAGATAGTATTAGTTCGCTCTAGCAGTAGGAAGAGGTCAAAGCCGTCATGATCTTATGAAAAGGTAAAGAAATCGACAAGAAAGTGTAGACACTACAAGAAAACTGCTAATAGATGACAGACAACTTATGACAGATTTTGGGTATATCATAAAATTACGATAGGCTTGTGACATAATTGTGACATAGTTTTTAATCTATCATAAATTAATAATGGTCTTGTAATAGAAATATTTTCTATCATAAATTTATGATGGCTTTATGATATGATTATCATTTATCACGAACTTATGATAGAATCGTGATAGAAATTTAATATATCAAGAAATTGTGATAGAAAAATTACTTTGATCATATTTGACCCTAATTTTATATATTATTTTATTTTAAAAAAATCAAAGGTGCGTTTTAATAATTAAAAAAAAATACTAGCAAAAATGTACCGTTTTGGGTACTTTAAACTTTCTTCCTTCCTTTTTTTTTCCTAAGTGTTAAACGAATACACACTTAGAAAATAAAACGCTACTTCTCCCGTCACTCTCTCATTTTCTTCGTTTTTTCCTTTTCTTTCATTTTCTCGAGAAACCTTAACGAAATTCAACAAATTGTTTACAAATCCTTTGATTCTGGAGGAAAATGCAATACCAGAGGTTGAAGCAGCATCAGCGGCAACAACAAGCATTGGTGCAGCAAGCGCTTCTTCAACAACAGTCTCTCTACCATCTTGGCCTCTTAGCCACTCCTCAGGTCCAATTTCTCATTTTCATGTTGTTTCTCATTGCTTATATGAATCCATTATGCCGTGATTTCGATTGTGTTTTCATAATTTCTAGCTTTAATTTGTTCGCGCTATTTAAGGTTAGCTTGTGTGATTTCGATGTTCTTGATTTTGGGTGTAGAATCGATTAGGTTTTGTAATATGAATGAGTTTGCTGAATAAATTCATTGGGTTTGACTTGCATGAAATGGTGACAAATTTTCCTTTGTAAATCTGACATGGTGATGAAGAAATCGATGAAAATTTATTGAACAGAAATGGGTTTGAATTTCTTTTTTTCAGATTTTGACCCACATTTAATCAAAGCGAAATTAGGTGCTATTATTGCATGGATTATATATATATATGAATATATATGCATAGACAGAGAGAGAGAGAGAGAGAGAGAGAGAGAGATACGTTAACCAACATGAACATATCACACAGGCTGGCAAGCTTTAGTTGTTTTCTTAATTAGGCAAGTGGCAACCATTGCGGGATATGTGCTTGTGACATTGGCCATATTTTTGCATGAGATATTATTGCAAAAATAATATCTCAACTTGTTTGCGTTGTGGGGAAATTTGAATCTATGGATGATTACATTTTGAAGTTGGTTGTAGTTGCTGTCGTTTCATGGACTGCGACTTTTTTGTTCATCAGAAAAATCTTCCCAAATCGCTCTTTTGACTTCTGCAATCGTCTAGTTTCTACAATTCATGCAAATTTAGTTGTAACGTTGACCTCGCCTCTGTTCAAGACTGGAGATGCCCAGTTTGTCCCCTGGCTTCAAACTCTTCCCCTTGCTAGGTTCTGTTCTTTTCTACTTGTTTCTTTAGGCATGTATAGTAGAGATTAGTTGGTTACCATGAATTTTAATATATGAATCTTGATAACTTGGCACACAGATGCAAACATTAGCGTGGACTCTTGCTTATCTTATATATGATCTAGTATGCTGCTTGTTCGATCAATGAGTAAATGTTACAATACAATTCACCACTTGATCAACATAGTTGGAATCGGAGCCGGTCTCGTCTATGAAAAGGTTGTCTGATTTTGGACATAAATTTCAAGTCCATTTTTTCGTTTGTTTGTTTGGATTCTTGAGATGCGGTTGTGTTAATGCTGCTAAATTAAAATGTACAGAGTGGATCGGAACTGGTAGCTGCATTATGGATAACAGAGATCTCCAGCCCTTTCCTCCACCGCAGGGAGATGCTTAAAGAGCTTGTTACAAAGACACTGGACTTAATTTGACAGCTGATGTAAGTTTTAACTCTGTGTTAAAGAAAAATGGATCACTATTAAGAGCTCCAAACTGTAAATCCAATGTTTGAGCTTGAGATTAGGAATCCTAACTCTAGCAAATGTGTTGTTCAGGTAACGTTTACAGCTATATTTACATTTGCAAGGATGGTGTGTGGGCCTTATCTCACTTACTTGACGCTATCTGCTAGAAATCCAATCATCATCAAGGTAACTATTAATACCAACTCCCCTCTTTTCACGCTCTAAGCAACCAAAGTTACATTTTGAATTTTTCAACCGATGACTTCATTCTCCTACAACGTCTTAGGCAATGGCACTTAGGCTACAGTTGGTTAGCATTGTCCAATTAAGAAAAAAACAGCCCTTGGTAAAACTGCAGATCGTAATTCTCATATAATGCATGAGATATTATTGCATTCCTAACAATCACATTCACTGCATTAATTAATTTTTGCATTTTGTTTTGTTCACATTGAGATACAGGGGACCTCTGTTTTAATTGCCAATTGCTAGTTTATACACATTCTTTTTTAACATAACAGGAAAGCTTAACGGCAGTGGAGATCTAAGTTCAGACTTAAGAACTTGGTTAAGTGGAACCTCATGATGGTAGGAGATGGCATTGATGCTACAATTATATTTGATAATTAGAACTTTATGGATGGTTGGACCACTTTCAGGTCAGCCACTTTTGGTAAGTATATCTGCAAATTAAAAAATTTATAAAATGTGATTGAGATTTATTCTTTAATCCAGATTTTATGGTTTGAATGATAGTTCTGTTTTAATTTTTTTAATTTTATAATGGTTGTTGTTAAGGATTGTAGTGTAGATGTTATGCATTTGATAACATTGGGTATTTTGATTGATTTTGTATAGATTTTTTTGCTGGTTTGGTTTGGAATGTTGCTGGGTATGTGGCTGGAATTAGAGTGCTATTGGAAGATGGTGGGTTGCTGGGTATGGGTTGGAGTGTTGCTGAGTGTCTACATTGGAGTGTTGGATTGTGGTTGTTTGAGTATTCCCACTGGAAGAAGGCATTACTACTGGAAGTCAAGCTTAAAGTCTTGCTATTGGAATATTTCCATTAATCTTTGAAGTTTTATTGGGTAACTTGGCTTGGTTTCTGGGGTTATAACTTAACTGTGTTGTTTTATATTTGGGATTTTTTTTTAATTTAAGATGTTTTATTATGTATTTATGGTGATTGCATTGGATACTGTATGTATCTCTTTTGAATTTGTTGGATTGAATGGATTTTAATTAATATTATTTGTTTTTAGTTTTTGTTCCCATATTCATTTTATCAACTAATTAAATCTATAAACAGGAATTAATTAATAAATTATAATTATAATATATATATATTTTTAAATATAACTCTATGACGGGAAATAGCCATCATAAAGTCTATCATAAAAAATTTTCGGCCAAAATTTTAGATATATATTAACAAATGATAATTGAACTTCCCACCAAAAATTAAAAAAAAAGGCGTGAAATTTAAATTTTAATTAAATTATTTTTTTACATTAAAATATTATGTGATGGATATGTGACTATGAAATACCATCATAAATTCATGATGGAAAAATATTCTATCATAAATTAATGACAGTGACATAGATGATAGATGAACTGTCTGTCATGCGTCTCCTTTTATGACAATTATTTCCTATCATCTATTACATGTTTTCATGTAGTGAGATACCGGTGAAAAAGACAACTCAAGTTGAACCTTTAAACTTTGAGGACTCATCACCAAAAAAGAAAAAAGAAAGCAGCTCATGAAAATATATCCCCAAAGTTTATATCCCTCAGAGGTTAGCTAAAGCAATGAGGGAAAACAGTTACGTATTAACATCTCTTTACTTGACGCTATAAAACAAGTGTCTTCTTGTGCCAAGTTAAAAAAAAAAAAAGTGTTCATGTTTAAAAAAAGGCCCCTCTAATGTAGAAAAGCATTAATTCTATACTCTAACAAAAAATTCTTTTAAAATACAAAGACCCAGGCTCCTCATTATCTCATGTAGTATAGAGAACCCATATATTTGAGAATGTTTTATTGCACTTAGAGCTAGTATAAGTCTTTTGCTTTACTCAATATTAATGAAACTTGAACTGAGAGAATTACACCTAGCTTTAGTTGTGTTACAGCTCACAAATCGATCCATGAAAATACCTTGCAGTATTTTTGATTTGATTGTGCTTGACACTCAATTAGTGTAGGATTCGAAAAAGCACATCACCATTATTTTTAGTCGACCTTTCTTGACCAATTCCAATGCCTACATTCAGTGTATGACTAGAAATATGCTCCTATCCTTTAGCAATATGATTATGAAGTTGAATATCTTTAACATTGCTAAACAACCTCAAGATAAAAATGATGAAATTATTATGTTGATTTAATTGAAAAATTGGTTAATTATACTTTTCCTCCTCATTTTCATGATGATCCTTTATAAACATGTTTAGCTTACTTTGGTTTCGATTTTGATATTGACAGATCAATTGATAAGGTCAATACCTTATTGGGCACAACACCATCCATGGATACCAATAAATGTAGTCAAGAATAGAGCAACAAACATCATCAAGGAAGAAACTCAGCCTATGATCGAAATCAATACCAAAGCTCGAACTCAAACTAGTACCCAATGCTTTGGAGTATGCATTCATGGGAGACGAAAACACTTTGTCAGTAATCATTTCATCTCTCTTGATGACAGACAAAAGAGTAAGTTCTTGGATGTTCTAAGCGAGCTCAATAAGGCATTAGGAAGGACCATAATCAACATAAAAAGAATAATCTTCATAAATTGCATGCATTATATTCATCTTATTGAAAATGATAAACCTACTAGGAAATTGCAATTAGGGGTGGGCAAATTCGGTTTGGATCGGTTTGGGACATATTATCAAACCGATCCAAACTTATCGATTTGAAATATTCCCAAACCGATATAGACATAATTTTTTTATAAACCGAACCGATTCAAACCGATTAGATCGGTTTAGATCAGTTTGGATCTTCAGTTTGAGTTCTAATAACAGAATACATACTGCTTTTATATTTGTTCACAACAGAATACATTTTTTCAGCCATTTCACTGAGAAGCACATCCTCATTTTCAATACACAAATGCAATTGGGTTTGAATGGTGCAAAGATGATGAAAATACAAGTTAGATGTCACTGATAATGAAGCACTGAAATCAACTGTAACATCATTGAAAAATTTCAAAAACTCAATAAATATTTCAGCATTTTTCCAATCTTCAGCAGTGGGTGGCCTGATCTGTTCTACCTTCCTCTCATTAAAAAAACTCATATATGGTCCATCATGTTCCTCTTCTTCGAGCCTTTCAAAAGCAAAACATATCTCAAGTTTCGATTTTTGAAATTATGACGATGAGACTTGAGAATGAGCGATTGAGATTGAGAGAGTTGAGAACGACAAGAGGTGAGAGCTTTTATAATTAATAAAGATTAAAAAATTAGTTATGAAATTAATTAATTAAATAAATTATCATCAATTATACCAAAATCCATTTTTACTTTTGACTAAAATGAAATAAAATCTTAGCAAGAAAAATAAAATCAAAACATACCTCAGGAGACTTGAGAATGAGCGATTGAGAATTTGAGATTGAGAGAGTTAGAGAATGATAGGAATTAGGAAGCACTGGAGGTGGAGGCGGAGGCGTGAGTGTTTGGAAAATTAGGTTTATCTTTTTGTTTTTATAGTAAGAGATATGCTATTGTGTATGAAAGTGTACATTTCTTTTGTGTATGAAAGTGTAAATTTTGGATTGGATCGGTTTGAATCCATTTGAAATCCTTCCAATCCAAAATCCAAACCGAGTGATGTCGGTTTGCAATCCAATAAACTGAAACCAGTGTTTTTATTAATGAAACCGATCCAAACCGTTGGTTTGGATCGGATCGGTTAAAATATGCCCACCCCTAATTGCAATATCGACAAAATCCTAATACGAAAGGAGTCGGTAGAGCTGAAGTTCTTAAACTATTAGATGCAATTATCGTTTACCCTATTTCTAATAGTAACAACAACAATTAAAATAATAAAATTAATAAATTTTGATGATGATAAAGAAGAAATTAATGACCGTAATAATAATTAAAATTGAACAAAATTAATAAATTTAATGATAATAATATTAATATTAATCATAATGACATTAATAAAAAATATAATAAAATTAATATTAATAAATAATAAAGAATCAATTTGCAAATAATACAAAACTTCTTTCTAGATATTTTCATAAATTCTATAAGGACCAAAATGCAAAAATGACAAAACTTGATTGAAGGCAATTTGTGAAATGTGAAAATTCAAGAGCGGTAAAATGGGAAGTTCTAAGAATCACAGTTTGATTCCCAACTCCCCCTTGAGAATTAGATTTATGGGAATGATTCCTAAATTTATGTGCTCTGTACGATTCCAATTCTGATTCCCATTATTATTTTATGAAATAAACGCTATTAATAATTCTGATTTCAGATTATGATTTCTCAATAGTAAGTAAACATAACCTTAAGTATATTCCCTTGAATTTTTAAAACCCTTTACCTTTTAATTACTTCCACGGTAAAATGTAACCATGTGACCTATCCTAGGGTAAGACAAAATTAGAAGTTATTATCTCATAAAGCATTCATCTTCATCTTTCTTGTCGGCAACTTCTAATAATGAGCCTACTTTTGTTGTGATAAATCCTGCATCTTCTAGTAAAATTTTGTTGATTAGCGGACTGAATTCAAGTTTTGATCACCATTGTCAAATTTTGATAGCTATCGTCCTTTTTTGTTTTCTTTTTTTTTTTTGTCTTTTGGGCTAGAAACAACTCATTTGCTAAAAGAATAACAAACATATTTAGTCAGAATTTTTTTCTCCTAGCCTAAAACTTTGTTTAGTGACAAACATTATGTGGTTAAAGAAAGCATTTTTCACAACAAAGTTTGGTGGTTTATATTGAAGTCAACTCGATTTTTTTCCAATACATGCAAACTTTTGGTCGCAAAATTTTATATCATGGCTAGAAAATTGTGGCAAAAACACCCACTACTAGAAAAATGGTCTTTACTGACACTTGGTTTGTGACACTTTATTACAAAGTATCAGTATTTGTATACATATGGGCCATTTTCCGTGTTTAACACATATGTATCACAAATTAATGATACTATGGTGTCTATAATTGTGACATCAAAAATCGCTGACACTAAAGTATTAGTAATAAAAATAAAATAATTCTAATCATATAACAGATGGAATTCGAACCGGGGACCTCGAACATTGGAACATTTAAGTTTAAGAAAAAGACCATTGGTCTTTTCTTGGTGACACTAAGGTATCAGTAAAAGAAAATAAAATATAAATTTCGTTCCAAACTAATTTTCGAACCCAGGACTTTCCAAAGCCAAAGCATTTAAGTTCAAAATTGAAACCGTTCTAACTTTTTGTTTGTTATGCAACTGAATTAGTAGAATGTTATAATTTTAATATAAAGCACTTGAAATGTATTGAGCGCGGCTCACTGAAAATTTTAGCGGGTTTTGGCTGAAAATTTATTAGTAAATAATATATTTTCAGTTAAAACGGTATCGTTTCACTTAGGAAAAATAAAGATAAGTAAAACGCATCGTTTTATATAACCCTAAGACCAAAATCGAAGCTAATTTTTTTCTAAGTCATTCACTCATCAGTCTTTCACCACTCGGTTCTCCTTCTCTGTCAAAGCTAAGTAAACCAAACCCTAAAATCATATCCCTCACTGTAATCAAACTTCACGTCGATCCCAACCAAGCTCGAAGCAGAGGAATTCATTTCTATCACGATTTGGTTCTCTCTGTCTCTCTCTCTCTTCACTGCGATAAATTCGTTTCTGAAGGTGCCATTTATTCATTTTTATTTATTTTTAATTATTATGTTTCCAATTTATAGTGCCTATTTTCCTCATGCATGTTGTTTTGTTGCAGTTTTACTGTAGAATGAGTTTTAAAATTCTTAGTTTTGTTTTTTGTAATCATGATTGTTTATAATTTGGGACCTGGGAAAACCTGACAGAGAGGTAAAGGTAACTGAAGTTGAATTATTGTACTAGAGTCTTTAACTAAGAGTAGTTTTATAAGTGCCTGATTCAAATCAGTTTTCTTTCGTCTCTTTCTTTAGTTGCCGTGTCACTGGACTTTGAATTTCATGTACACTTTAACTGGAATTGATGGATACAATGTCAATGTAGATTTGGGTTTTTCTCATTTTCCCCATTTCTCAAAATTGCATTTTAAATTTTGCATGATGCTTTTAATTTTGGGCCTAACTTATTCCATTTAATTAGCGCTTGATAAAGATAAATATTAACAAAGGGTCAATTCATCAATCATTTCCCTGTAATGCACTTGCTAGACTTAGTATAAATGCAATATCTCACATGCAAACCCTTCAACAATAACAAGTATTGTCCTTAATCTTTTTTTATGTGATTTCCCTTGTACAGCTCTCTGACATAGTAATTAACAATCTGTCGCTTTTGAAGAATCACAAAAGTTTACGGTGTAACAGCTGTCTTCATTTGGTAATTTTTTTTAAATCACTCACTTACTTTCAATTTATATTATCGTTGTGTTCTGAGTTTTACTTGTACTGAGATGTTTTAAATATTGACATGCATAGTTTTACTTTCGTTTTTGTTGCATAGACTTTTCTGGAATAAAATTTTTTATTCTAATATATACTTTTGTTTGTTCTAATATGAAAAAGAAATTTTGAAAAATGTGGATGTGTCATGTTTTGTTGGCTTGCTGAATGTGTACATGTAAGTTAGATTTGCTGGCTTGGTGAATGTGTACATGTATGCTCTGTTGGCTTGTTGAATGTGTACATGTATGCTCTGTTGGGTTGCTGAATGCTTAGATATATGCTCTGTTAGGTTGCTGAATGCTTACATATATGCTCTGTTGGGTTGCTGAATGCGTACATATATTTAAGTGACTCTAAACAAATAGAATTTAGATTTATTTTGCAATTTGTATTTTTTAATTTAAACCTAAAGTTTGGAGTTATTTGTTCAATTTAAGTAAACTTATTAAACTAACAACATCTAACAAATGAACAAGTAACAATACAAGTTATGGACAAATCTTAGATATTCTGTGATAGATTGTCTGATGAGTATAGTTATGGGGTTGATGATTTCTTGGAGTTTGCCATTCTTAATTCTGAAAATAGAATGTCAATTAGATGTCCTTATACCACTTGTTGTAATATGGAGTTTTTGAGTCCTCAACAAGTGAGGCTACATCTATTTAAAAAAGGTTTTCTAGAAAATTATTTAGTGTGGAATTGGCATGGTGAGGTGGACTGGAAACCTACCTCTGTAAAATGCCAAGACCAGCCACAAAATCAACGTTTTAGATGTCCGGATTATAGTTATGTAGATGACATGGTTCATGATGCTTTTGAGCATTGTGATAAAGATCCTAGTTCTTTTAAGAATGTGCTTGAAGATGCTGAAAAGCCCCTATATCCGGGTTCAAAGCATTCAAAGTTATCGAGTCTAATGAAACTGTACAATATAAAAGGACTTTATGGCTGGTCTGATAGTGGGTTTTCAGTTTTATTGGAAGTGCTTAATGAGATATTGCCAAATGATAATAGTTTGCCTAAGTCCATGTAAGAGGCCAGAAAAATAATGAAGCTATTAGGCTTAGATTATGAGAAAATACATGCATGTCGAAATGATTGCATTCTTTATAGGAATGAGTTTGAGAATCTTAGTGAATGCCCAAGGTGTGGAGCATCTAGGTGGCAAATAAGAAAAGATGGATAAAAAAAATTAGAAAGAGGGTCCCTAAAAAGGTGTTATGGTATTTTCCTATAATTCCTAGGTTGAAAAGAATGTTTCAATCACCACAAACTGCTGAGAACTTAACATGGCGTGAAAATAAAAGAATTAGAGATGGCAAGCTTCGCCACCCAACAGATTCACCAGCTTGGCAGTTAATTGACAAGAAATGGCCTGATTTTGCCCAAGAGCCGAGAAATCTTCGGTTCGCTTTATCATCTGATGGGATTAACCCACATAGCACACTTAGCACTACTTATAGTTGTTGGCCTGTTACATTGATAACATATAACCTTCCTCCGTGGCTGTGTATGAAAAGGAAATTTATGATGTTGTCTCTACTGATATCTGATCCTAAACAACTTGGAAATGACATAGATGTATACCTAGCACCATTGATTGAGGACTTAAAAACCCTATGGGATGTAGGCGTCGATGTGTTTGATGGTTATAGGAAAGAAACTTTTAATTTACGAGCTGTGTTGATGTGGACAATTAGTGATTTTCCAGCTTATGGAAACCTGTCTGGGTGTACTGTTAAGGGGTATTATGGTTGTCCAGTTTGTGGGATAAACACATGTGCATGTTGGCTACCGCATAGTCGGAAAATGTCATATATGGGTCATAGACTGTTTATGGAAAATTCTCCTAAGCCTTTATTTGGTACAAATATCTTAAACTTGGTGGCTGACATTGACACCGAGTTTGGGAAAAAGGTCCAAAAAAAGCGTAAACGGGTGAGGTTGAGGGTCACAATAAGGTTAAAGGTGAGGGTAACAGTAAGGGTAAAGGTGAGGGTGAGGGTGATGTTGAGGGTAAGGGTGAGGGTGAGGGTGAGGTTGAGGGTGAGTGTGAGGGAGATAGTGAGATTGAAGGTGAGGGTGAGGGTAATGGGGATGTAGCTCAGTTGCTGTACAAAAAGAGATCAATCTTCTTTGATTTAGAATATTGGGAACATTTGTTAGTTCGCCATCAACTGGATGTGATGCATATTGAGAAAAATGTATGCGAGAGCATCTATGGCACATTACTCCATCAACCGGGGAAAACAAAAGATGGAATTAATGCTAGAAAAGATCTTACACATCCAGACCTTAGAGAAAAAATTAACAAAGCATTGATTGTATTAGCTCCTGATGAACAAAACAAAGTCTTGCCCCCTGCCCCGTACACTTTAAGTAAGAAGGAAAAAAAATGTTCTGTGAAACCTTGCAAAGTGTTAAAGTTCCTGATGGCTATTGTTCTAATTTTAGAAATATTATTTCAATGGATGATTGTCGTCTTCACGGGCTTAAGTCTCATGATTGTCATACCTTGATGCAGCAACTACTACCATTAGCAATTCGAAATTGTTTACCTCAAAATGTCAGATCTGTCATAATCAGGTTGTGCCTCTTCTTTAATTCTTTGTGTTCTAAGGTAGTAGAGCCCAATTCTCTAGACCAATTGCAAAAAGAACTTACAATCACCTTATACAATTTAGAACAATCTTTCCTACCTGCCTTCTTCGATATAATGGTCCATTTAACAGTCCATCTAGTTGAAGAAGTTAGATTATATGGCCCGGTTTACCTTCGATGGATGTATCCATTTGAGAGAGAAATGAAACCTATAAAGGGATATGTACGCAACCGATACCGTCCTGAAGGTTGCATTGCAGAGTGCTATATTGCTGAGGAAGCACTTGAATTTTGTGCTGAATACCTTTCAAATTGTAATTCAATCGGACTACCAACTGGTTGTCTAATTGATTTTACAGTCGAAAGGCCACTCGGAGGTGCAAATATTAAGGTGGTTGATGGCCCTACATTAGCCCAAGCGCACTGATGTGTTCTGGTGAACACCCCCGAGATTCAACCATACATAGAGTATGTGACTGAAAATTTGAACCTCTTTTTCGTTAATTTTTTTTTCAATTTGAATAATTCTATTGGTATAATTTTAGGGAGCATTTGTCCTTATTGCAATCAACACACCCTCGTCAATTAAAAAAGCCTCTATGGTTGCCAACCGAGCACTCTCGAATGTTTGCTGATTGGCTGAAATAAAATGTTAGATTAACTTCATTAGATCTAATAAAAGTATCCAAGTAAAAGCACACAAACTTTTCTATTTCAACTAATTATTGTGATTTTATTAATTGAACAATAGGTAACAACTGAAAAAGCAAATAATGTAGAGGTTGACGAAAAAGTATGGTGGCTGGCAAACAAACCCCGCTCAAGCGTGGTTACATATGATGGCTACTGTATTAATGGTTTTAATTTTGCTACAAGAGATCGGGACAGCAACCACATAACACAAAATAGTGGCGTTTATGTAGTTGCTAACAATTTACATATTTCAAGTTCGAAAGACAAAAATCCTCATTCTGGGGATATGCCTTTTTATGGGGTTATCAGTGAAATTTGGCAGCTTGATTATCTAGGGGTTAAGAAGGTACTTTTCAAGTGCGATTGGGTAGATGATAGAGGGGTTAATGTTGATGAGTTAGGGTTCACTGTAGTCAACTTAGATCGAATAGGCTACAAATCTGACTGTTTCATTCTAGCTGGTCATGCAAAGCAAGTGTTTTATGTGAAAGATCAGTTAGATAATAGTAAATCAGTTGTTTGTTCAGTGAGCTCAAAATGTAATTATTCAAATGAGGACTTGTGTGATGGCATCGATGAGTATGCACCATTATCCAACAATTTTCCAGAATGTAAGTTAGGTTTGGGTGATGAGGAGTTTGTGTCAGAGTAGTGTTGATGTTTTTCTTGTAAATATTGATGCGGAAAATGAATAATCCAACAACTATGCCTTATTACCACTACTTCCCGTAAGTCACCAACAAATTTGTTTTTTATTATTTTATTATTATATTAGGATATTAGATTGGTATGTGGTGCACTCATCCACTTTGATGTATTTGCAGGTTTGTTGGAGACATGGCAGAAAAAGAGGAGCCAACATTTGATCCAGATCTAGAAGGCAGACCAAGACGAAACCTTACAAAGAGAAAGACCTGCAGAGAGGAGTTAGTGACGACACTGAGGTTATGTACAATTCCTACGAAGTTCCAGTTGGCAAAAAGAGAAATGATCTGAGGAACTACATTGGGGTGATTGTACGGGAAAGAGTTCTAATTATCTATAATGATTGGAGGAAAGTTCCACTAGACATCAAGGAGACGTTATGGACTCATTTTCAGGAAAAGTTTAAGTTGAGTCTTAAGGCGAAAACCCAAGTGTTCAAGTGGATGGGAATTGCATTAAGGGGCTTTAGATGTAAGTTGGCCAATGAATATATTCTACCCAATGCAAACAACTTGAGTTCACTGAAAAAGCCTCCTCTTGAGTATGAAGGCATTAGAAAAGAGGACTGGAAGAGCTTTGTTGATAAGATTTTATCTGAAGCCTTTCAGGTATGTTTAAAATTATGTTAGTTAGATAGTATTATTGAGTTCATGTAACCATTTTAATCAATATCCGCTTTGTGCAGGAAAAAAGTAAGGCAGCAAAGGAAAAAAGAGCAAAGAATATGTACAATCATCACTTGGGCAGCACAGGATATGCTGGGTTGTTGCATAAAAGAGTAAGTATAATAACCACTCTATACAAACTTATGACATTTTCAATACAAATAATAGGATAATTCATACCAGTTTTTAATTCAATTTTTGTTGAATTGTTACAGCAGTTGGACTTCGGAGTTATTGAGCGCGAGATTGACCGCAGTGAATCCTGGTTATTGGCTCATAGGAGAAAAGATGGAACTTATACACCTGAAGTGCAGCAAGTGGCTGAGAGAATTGTAAGTTTCCATCACCACTGTCATTATTTAACTTATTTGTTTTTTTATTCCTAATTTTGATCAAATTATTTTTGTATTTATTTTGTAAAGTGAGCTAAGAAGTCAAGTTGAGCAGGGAACGTTCCAATCCCAAGGACCGAATGATATCCTAGGTGAAGCACTTCAAAGAAGCCTAATGGAAGTCGGGTGCAAGGATTGGGTCAATTCATCACCCCATCCATGTATTTCAATGTCCATGACCCCACGGAGTTGGCGCGAGAATGGAGAATGTATCAGGAGAGTTTTCAGTTTATGCAAGCTCAATTAGATCAAATGAATGCAAGGATCAACGCCTGCAACAACATTGAAGTTGGCAGTTCCAACTTTCCTAACTCCAAAGGTGGTTGCAGTGTTAAGATAGAGATAGATCATCGATCACCCAGCAAAGTTACTCCAAAGTCAGTGACTAACAACCCTAAAGCAACTCCAAAGTCAGTGACCAACAGCCCCAAAGCTACTCGAAAATCAGTGACCAACAACAACCCCAAAGCTACCCCCAAGTCGGTGACCAAAGTTAGTCCAAAGTTAGTGACCAATGACCCCACTGTTTGTCCAAAACCTGACAAAAACATCAACACACCTCCCCTGCCATCCCCTGTACAGAATCCACCCCCAGTAGTTTGTGAAGCCACTTCAAAAATCACCCCAAGAAGATCTCCAAGATTAACTCCTTCAAAGAGAAAAGTAGATGGCCGAAAGTCTCCTACAAATGCCGTGGTATATCTGTATGAACAGAAACGAACAACAAAGGAACCCGTTGTTGTAAAACCATTGACAGCAAGGAAATTGGTTCTGAGAAAGATTACCCGTGGAGCTGTGAAAGCAAGAAAAGAGAACAAAAGTTCACAAATGAACATCTTTTCTTTGATGATTGAGAGCTCCCTCCCACGGACGATTATGATTGCCTATGATTTGAAGACTTTTGGTGTCTACTGGGAGAGCAGATTGGACGAGCAGATTTGCAATGAAGTCATTGAGTTTACAGAGCTCTCAAATTCTGTTTTGGAGATATGGATCAAGTAAGAAATAAAAAACTTGATTTATGTTTTTACTATGTTTTCTGATTTTGCAAACTGTCATTTATTTATTTCTTATATTCATGCCTTGAAAGTTTTTTTTTTTAATAGACACTTGTATGAAAAGATGGATAATGGCAGTGGTGTTATTCCAATTCAATTTGGATGCATAGCGAAGTTACACCCAAGTCAAGCAAGCTACCCAAATAGGTGTTCCTATATTTCAGACCTTTTGGACAAGATTCAAATAGCCCAAATAATTGTCTTCCCATATAATCCAGGGTATAGTTTATTTATTTTTTGTCTATTTTATTTTTTAACATAAATTATTTAAATTTATCTTGTAATCTTTTTTTTTTTACTTGTTTGTTTAGTGGCCACTGAGTGCTAGTAGCAATTGATATGGTGAGGCGAAAAATTTATTATCTTGATCCATTAGGTGATAATCCTGATGATGAGTTGAAGCAAATGGTGAATGAGTAAGTTTAATTAGTTTACTTAATTCTTTATTAATTTTTTATGTTGTAGATTAATTTGTTGCATCTGTTATTTATTATTTATAGTGTGATAACAATGCATCAAGTGAAGAGTAATAAAAAGAAGGCTGTGCAGTGGGTCTCTGTGAAGGTATTAATTAAGCAAAGTTATGATTTCCATTGTTACTTCATCAGTATATTTGAAACTAAGTTTATTTATTTTTTTTAGTGTCCGAAACAAGCTGGAACCTTTGAATGTGGTTACTATGTGATGAAGTACATCCAGGATATTGTTCGCGATTTGTGCATTCTTGAAAACAATGTGAGTTTCTCCAGAACTTGTTTAATATTTGTTCGAAGAATGCATTGTGAAATGGATTTTCTTAAGTGAATTGTCAAGATGGTTAATGGGTGAACGGTTTGCTGCTTTATGCTTGAAACTAGCAATATAATCATATCTTGTGCTAGGGATTAGAGGAAGTGTTGTGTATGTTTAGGATAATCACATACACTTCATTTGCCATATTTATTATAAGTAAAAGCTATAACGCTATATACATTTTACTGAATGCATTCAACATGTTTGGAAAAATTAATGCCAATTTTTACTGTATTCTACTATGTATTTAAGGCACTTTAGTGTAAACCAAAATGACTGGAGCTGTTGCATGTACAAATAGAATGCATATAAATCTCAGTGTTCAGTGTTAAAGTATTATTGAGCAATGATTGGAGCTGCTGCATGTACAGATAGAAAGCATATAAATCCCAGTGCTGAGTGTTAGAAGTAATATTGAGTAAAGCAAATAATATATTATAAATTATCAGCTTCTTAGACAGCTTTGGTAACCGTTGTTTGCTATGGTAATACAATTTATTTGCATGTTCTTCAGTTTTGATGTTAATCCTGGCAAACTTAAAAATATATGTTTTTATTGTGTTGTTCTATTTTAGGACAGATTCTATAATATATGAATATATTTTGTTACTTTATTTTTAAGTTCAAGGGCTGTAATGAGTACACTATGGACGATCTTTCGCAACTTCGCGATCAGTGGGCGATGTATGTTGCAAAGTTACTTGTAGCATACAATAATGAGGTAAATTATATTTTTGCTTGTAAATATCAAAGAATTGATTTTTGTAGCATAGTAGCTAATTGATTCTATATACTGCAATTATAGGTGGCAAAGGTGAAGGGAAAGGCAAAGATCAAAGAGTAGATGTACTGATTGTTTCCTGCAAACTGTCATTATGTGTTCATGTAAATATTTGACATGTTTTCAAACAATATTTTGGATATTTGTATTACTATTTTATTAATTTGATACATATTTAAATGTTGGTAGGAATATTATATACTTATATTTAATTATTCAAATTTGTACTTTAGTTTAATTTGAATAGATTTTCTTTGAGTACCATTATTTGATTGGCAAAACTAAAAGAATAATGAAAATAATCGAGTAACAACAATAATTTCAGCACCATTTAATCGAAGCCATTGACGCTAAAAAATGATTCAGCATCATAATATTAGTGATGCTATAGTATTACAAATTGCTGACACTAAAGTATTAGTATCCGTTTATTCTATCATGTCATATCCCAGTGTAAAACAAACTATTGACATGTAATAATTGTTAGTAAATACTATTACTATAGTGTCATAATATTTTGTGATACTATGGTGAAAGTAACTTTTAACAAGTGATCATTATCAGTAATTACTAATACTATAGTGTCAAAAATCTGGTAATACTATAGTAACAATAATCACTAACACCAATTACAAGTGTCACTATTTTTCTGACTCCCAGATTACTGACACAATTAACAAGTGTCAGTAAAAATAATCTCTGACACTATTCTAAAGTCAGTAAAGACCATTTTTCTAGTAGTGACCATATTCTCAAATGAATTAGACTAGTTACACTTCTTCAAGCAAAATGCATGCCTCGCTCAATGTATGACAGCACTATTCAAATATCCCATTATCACCAAAGTTAAAATAGGAAATAAATCATCCATTTGCAAAACTAGTGGTCATACATAAGATTCATAAGGATTTATAATGATCCTTTATTTTTCAAAGTTTTACATGTTATTTGCCTACAATTTATATTAATCAAATCAAAAGTGGATTAAGCTGGTCCACTAGATAGCTGCCAAAAAGAATGATGAATATATACAAGTATACAACCAATGACAGAGTGCTTTATTGCCTACAACCAGCTGGAAAATCACTCATCTGCGGAAGAAACAAAATTATGGTATGGGACTAAGTGCAACAGGCCTTTTATGTGGTTAGGCCAATTTTTTTTTTTTTTTCATATCCATGTTCTTGTCTTCAAGCTTCCAATCAAAAGAATTAATAAATGAACCCAACATTAGATATAACATTTTGATAGCCAACGGTAAACCAGGATAAATTTGCCACCCAGCTCCAAAGGGGATCAACTCAAAATTTTTGCCTTTGAAATCAATATCTGACCCTAAAAGCCGTCCGGGCGTAAAATAGCGAGCATTATCCATTATACTTTCATATCTGACAGTAGCCCAAACATTGACCAAAACTTTTGCACATTTCAACACTATGAAGTTCGCGATTTCTCTATCTTCTAAGGCTTTGTGGGAAGTAATAAGTGAATTTCTAGGTGCAATCTAGAGGTTTCTTTGATAATTGCTTGTAGACAAGGTAATCGAGTGATGTTTGATACCTCAACTGCTTTGCCTTTTGCAAACTGTTTCTTCTAGCTCTAGTTTTACTTTAGATAAAGCCTTTGGATTTTGGAGTGGTTCCACCGTTGCCCATTCCATTGTAACTGAAGTTGTGTTAGACCTGCAGCAAACAAATCCTCTTATATAAACTTTGTTAATTAAATTGTAATTTATACTAGAATTTAAGAAAAGGAAAAAGAGAAAGAAAGAGAAATATTACCAAATACAAGTGCTTAATATGTTTTCTGTCAACGTGTAATTTGTACTAGAAATTAAGAAGAAATATTACTAGAAACAAGTTGATCTAGGACTTTAATTTAGTTTAACTTGGTATTTTAGAATTTTTATTATTTTAGGACTTTCTATTTTAATTGGAGTATATTATGGTTTGTGATTTAGTATTTTACTTCTATTAGAATTTTGATTAAGTTTCCCTCTTTCAGTTAACTTAAGGAAGTAGGTTTCCTTTATTATAAATAGAGAGGTTTTGTAATTATTTTCATAACTCAGATACAATTATTCAACCAAATCCCCCTTTCTTAATTCTCTTTGGGATTATCTATCAAAATTTTAATTCAATAAAATCACTCTTTTTGAATTCTCTTTGAATTAGAGCGTCATCTAATCTCGCTTTATGCGCTATTAAAAATCTCATTGAGTTGTTTGGTTAAAATGAGATCTAATCACGCTTTGATTAGGGCTTAATTTAATTGTGTTGGCTTGGTCTAGTACTAGAACTATATCTAGGTTTCTTACCCTATCAATTTCCACTTCCGCTCGCCTTGCTCCATTAGCTGGTATCAGAGTGATTCTATGCAATTCACACAGCTTTCCTGGGTACCCATATCTATTTATACCAAATCCACCACTGAAAAGACCAACAAAAAAACTTAAAATAAGAAAATTCTCAAAATTGAAAACCCTAGTTGCTGCCATGCAACCACCGTTGCCACCTTTCTAGCAACAGTTCATTGTCGGCCAACACAATCTTCAAAATCTCCAGCCGCCGTCAGCCAAACCCCAGCCATTGCTGCCCTCAATCCATTGCGAAAATCATTCAAACCTATGAGCTTCACCACTCAATCCACCACGATTTAGTTGCGATCGCTGCCAGCCAACTCCTCCACCAAACTCCCAGGCCTTTGCTAACCAAAAATCGATCAACTTCAGCCGAGGATCGCCATCCTTAGCCACAGTAAGAAACATTAACCTATGAGTTCTCCACACACGCGCTACCACCGAACCACGCCCTTTCCATCAATTTATCCACCACTATAATCCTTAGCAACCGGCGACTATAAACCCAGCCATCCGCCACCGTAAAACCGCCTTAAACTGAAAGCCACATGCCACCACCATTTGGAAACATTTCTCTGACCAAACTGCATAAATTTGGCCAATCCACGGTCACCATTGTACTCACCAATCGTAAATCTTTCAGATTCACCCATCCTTACTTGATTTCCGGCCACCGTCACTAGAAACCTAAACTTTTACTTTACTACCGTTTCACCCAATAATTTTATTCAAATTTCAGCTTAGCCCCCAACTTTTTTAAAACCACCCTCTCTTACCATCTTCACTCTAAATCACGGCCACACCCACCTCGAGAGTTGAACATTATTTACAATTTTGCCTTTGTGTGAAAACTTTAAAATAAATGACAAACTACCATCTTTGCCCTCTTAATTATCATGTGTCGGAATTATTTGCATACACTCATCCAAACAAATTTCTTAATTGGTTGGACAAGGTTGAGCACTAGTTTATATTTTGGTGCACTGATAAAGAAGAGCAAGTATTGTTTGCTGCTAGTATATTAAGCATAAGTATTTCCGAATTGCGGGATGAGTTGCTAATTTCTCGACTTAACCAAGGCAAATGTAAAATTCGATCATGGAGATGTATGAAGCGTACTTTGCGATATGGGTTTATCCCTCTTGATTATTGTTTAGTTAAACAAGGTACGAGATCTGTTTCTACTTATGCTTATGAGTTTGAATAATTTTATGGATGTAAATATTATTATGAGCCTGAAGAGGAAACAGTTACAAGATTTGTGAAAGGGCTCGATTTACATGTTCAAGAAAGGATGCCTACATACACTATCTACAATCTATAGTATGTAATTGATATAGCCAAGTACATCGAACTGCAAATTGAGTCACAATGACAAAGAAACTTTAATGATGTGATTGAGAAACTTGACGAAGTCCAAGATTTAAATAAGGAATGGTGTGTCTCTATGAAGGTGTCTAAAAGAAGACTCACGTGAGATGACAAAAGAAAAGGTATAATTTATTATTGATTTAAAGTTTCAACCTGACAATTTTTGCCAGAATGTGCATGATATTTCCTTATCGGACAAGACAAGCATTGAAGATGACAATGTTATTGATCTATTTGAGATTTTTAACGAAGAAGAACAACCTACTCTTGATTTAAGCATTGAGGCAAATAGTACGATCAAGGTTGTGCAGCAAAATCAAGTTGAAGAAGCTGAAATGATTGAAATGGTTCGATCTATTCACATTGAAGACAAGAAGATTGTACGTAAAGAAGTTTTGATTGGAAAGATGAAACTTATTGGAGAGCGCATTGAACGACAACTGAGAAAATGTAAGAGTTATTTGATCATTGCTCGTTCTTGGAGGTCATCATCAAATCGAAGAATGTACAAGCGAAAGAAGTTGTTGAAGTATGGATTCTTCAAAGTTTCAAGAATTATTAATGAGAAACACAATAAGTTCAAATTACAAGATGATTTTGTCTTACACTACACGTTTTATCCTCCAGATTGTATTCAAGCTCGAGGATGAGTTTCTTTTAAGATAGGGAGAATGATGTAGGATTTAATTTATGTTAATTTAGGATTTTAGAATTTTTATTATTCTAGGGCTTTCTATTTTAATTGAAGTCTATTATGATATGTGATTTAGTATTTTATCTCTATTAGAATTTTGATTTAGTTTTCCTTTTTCAGTTAACTTCGAAAAGTAGGTTCCTTCATTATAAATAAAAAGGTGTTGTAATTATTTTCATAACTCAGATTCAATTATTCAAAAAAAATCCCCCTTTTATAATTCTTCCTGGGATTATCTATCAAAATCTCTCTTGTAGAGTCATTTGGATTAAAGCATAATCTAATCTCGCTTTATACTTTATTAAAAATTTCAATGATTCATTTGTTTAGAATGAGATCTAATCATGCCGCTTCAATTAAGACCTAACTTAGGTGCCGTTTGTTTTTTAACTTAATGACTTAAAGTGACTTAACTTAATTAATTAAGTTAATTAGAGATGTTTGTTTTTATAACTTAATGAGACTTTTTAGATAATTTTGACTTAATAAAATAAGCCAATTTTTTTGGCTTTTTACTTAATGGAGAAATCTGAATTAAGTCAATTACTTACTAATGTCAAAAATACCTTAGTTTATAATTTATTTTTCATATTTATCCCAAACTCACCCATAGACATTTACCCCACATAAAAATATCCTTATTTTTTCTTTCTTATATTATATACGATAAAATTTAAAATTTATGGTATTTTATATATTAAAATTATAAAATAATTATGTATTCACTTGAATATAGTTTTACTTATAAATGTTAAAATATTGTGGTATTTAATATATTATTTATTTGACATTCAAATTTAATAAGGATATAAATGTAAAAGTACATATTTTTAGCTTTTTAAGTTGAAAAAATAAACAACTTAATACTTATTTTCTGAGATTCAGACGAAAAAAAAAAACAAATTATTCAAATTTAGACATTCATATCTATTTAAAATTCAGACTAATTCAGATCTATTCAGATTTCAGACAAAAAAACAAACACCACCTTAATCGTGTTAGCTTGGACTAATCCTAGAATGATATCTAGTTTTCCTACCCTATCAATTTCTGCCGCCGCTTGCCTAGCTCCATTACAAGTGCTTGATATATTTTCAGTCCATCTCCACACTTTTTTTTTTTGGATAATATTGAGAAGAGGAGCACGGTCGGACAAGTTAGGCTTTCTTGTTTTTTTCATGATACCCCAATCTATATCTTTAAACTCTCGCTCATTGGGATCAACCATATCAATAGAACAGATTGTGTTGGATAACAAGTTAGGTGAAGTATTGAAATCAGCTTGGCCAAAATCTATTCCTTTACTCGCACGGCAATTTTCTTCAACATAAGCAAGAAGTTATTTGCTTTTCTTGCGCGGGAGGTCTTGATTGGTATCGAGTTTTTGAGTAGTGAAAATACGCATGTTGCATATTTTTTCGAATATTTTTCCACGGCCTTGAGACTGGCATCCAGGCCAAACTGAATTCACGGTGCTGGTGGGACGACATTGCATGAGGAACTGTTCGATTACAGAATGATGAATCATGGTCTAGAAGGAATAGTTTTGACCTTGCTTGGAGAAAAAACCACTACTGTGGTCAACTGGCAAGTTTTAGACTCATTATGGGGCCATGAATCTTGGCGAGCTCGAGCAGTGACTTGTGAGGCTTGTCACCCAGTTCCAGTAGGTTTCCGATCACCGGATAAGGCCTCGGTCCTGGTGGAAGCTGTTTAAGACTTCCTCTGGAAATGAAACTTAAAGCCTTCACCCAAACCAATGTGATTACAAGCCATAGTATGAAGCTAATTAACGAATCAATCTTTGAAGTCAATATTTTGATTTCTCTTTATTTGAAACTCTCATCAACACAATCCTTCACTTTCTTATTTAGTAGCTGGAGCTTGCTTTCACTACTTTTTTGTAAGACAACTAATTATGTTCAGGATTCACGCGCCACTTTCTTATTGGTCATTTGAGTAACTTGGTCTATGAAACTCTGATTGATGCAAATCTGATGTTTATGAAAATTCTTAATTAAATTCATCTTTCAAAAAGGCAATTTGGACTCTACACATTATAGGTAAGTTGCATACTTTTGGAAGATTTTTTCAGTGTTGTTAAGACAGGCAGCCAAACCAATCCGGATCCACGGTGCTGGTGGGCAATGATTGCATTGTAACCTTTCAAATATTCAAATTACAGAAAGATGATCATGGTTTTAAAGGATACTTTTTGGCCGCCTAATGTTCAAAAAACCATTCAGGTTTCCAAAAAGGCATAAAATTTACCACTGAATGTTTGAAACGAGCATTACTGAACTGTTTTATTTTTGAATCGATGAAAATATAGTAGGGAATATTTGTAAAATAATTTATTATTGTGTCATATTCGTCCTACCCATTTAAAAATATTTTAGTTTATTTTCTTCACAAATCATATTTTTAACATGCTTTTATTACATTTCTTGAAATTTTGTAGTACTACCTCTAGAAGTGTATTATTATCTATAGGTGGCAATTTAAGTGGGCTAAATTTTTTACACGTTTTCGTTATATCTTCTAGAAACTGTGTACTATTGCCTCTAAAAGGGTGTTATTATCCATAGGCGGCAATTTATGTTGGCTCATATTTTTAATATATTTTTATTATATTTTCTAAAATTTTGTAATACTGTCTTCTTAAAATCTAATCAATTTTATTTTAAATATAAATAAATAGGTTTTAAACTACGGCGATTGTAACATGTATCTATTAAATAAGATATAAAACGACATTATATTTAATTGAGTAATTAACCATGTCATAAATGAGTTATTGTGTCATAAAATTTTGAACTTGAACTATTGTCACAAATACAATCCATCTAATAATTATGTCAAATTTAAACAACTACACCGATTTAATCATGTTCCTACTGTGTCAAATTAGAACACTTACAATTTATTATATCTTCTAGAAATTGTGTATTACTATCTCTAGAAGAGTATTATTATCCATCAGTGGCAATTCAAGTTGGCTCATATTTTTAATATGTTTTCTAAAAATTTTGCAGTACTACCTTCTTCTACTCTAATAATTTTATTTCAAATATAAATAAAAAATTTTAAAGTATGATGAATGTAACATGTATCTATTAAATAAAATATAAAACATCATAATATATGTAATTGAATAATTAATCATGTCATAAATGAGTTATTGCATCAAAAATTCTACGCTCAAACTTGACATGATTATTAATCTAGTTTCACAACTACAATCCATCTAATAACTTTATACAGATTTAATCGTATTCCTATTCATGTCAAATTTGAATACTTACAATTTATTATATCTTCTAGAAGTTTTATACTACCACCTCTACAAGAGTATTATTATCCACAGGTGGCAATTCAAGTTGGCACATATTTTAATATGTTTTATTATTTTTCTAAAAAAATTATATTACTACCTTCTTAAATCTAATCAATTTTATGTTAAATATAAATATATAATTTTTAAAGAATGACAAATAATATGAGATAATATATGTAATTGAATAATTAATCATGTCATAAATGAATTAGTGTGTCAAAAATTCTAAACTTGAACTTGACATGATTATTAATCGAGTTGTCACAAATACAATCCGTCTAATAATTGTGTTAAATTTGAACATCTACACAAATTTAATCGTGCTTGTGCTTGTGTCAAATTTGAACACCTACAATTTATTATATCTTCTTGAAATTGTGTACTACCACCTCTAGAAGTGTATTATTATCTGTAGGTGACAATTCAAGTTGGCTCATATATTTTTATTGTGTTTTCTAAAAGTTATTTAGTACTACCTTCTTTAATGTAATCAACTATATTTTAAATATAAATAAATAATTTTAAAGTATGATGAATGTAACATTTATCTGGTGGATAAAATTTAAAACGAGATAATACATGTAACTTAATAATTAATCATGTCATAAATGAGTTATTCTGTCAAAAGCTCTAAACTCAAACTTGATGTGATTATTAATTGTGTTTTATCACAAATACAATCCATCTAATAATTGTGTCAAATTTGAATATCTCCACCGATTTAATCGTGTTTGTGTTTGTGTCCAATTATACCAACTCTATCTAAAGAGAGTTTATCTCCAAGCCACCTAACATTTTGTGGAAATTCATGGAAACATCAAGGTTTTCAAAAATGACAAAAAGTGGTCTGGTAAATTTTATCTCCACCTACACCGATTTAATCGTGTTTGTGTTTGTGTCAAATTTTACTAACTCTATCTGAAGAGAGTTTATCTCCTGGCCACCTGACTTTTTGTGGAAATCTATGGAAACACCAAGGTTTTCAAAACTGACAAAAAGTGATCTGATAAATTTTATCCTTATTTAGTGATGTAGATCAAATAAACCCTATAATTCCATGTCAAATTGGATACCAATATAAGAATGTCTTATTAAATATGTATCTTATTTTAAATTCTATTCATAGTAGCAATTTTATCATTTGAGTATATTTATATCCTATTTAGACATGTGTTCTTTGAAAAGCTTTGAGGTAGAGCTGTTTTCTAATAAAGTTTCATTTCAAACTTTGTCTGAGTGTTGAGGTTATTTCTTGGTTTTTTGAGAAATAAATGAGATCTCGCAAATATTCTCATAATCAATGTGAGTTTACTTTTATTTTATTATTTCAAAAATTTATAGACTAGACAAAGTATTGAAAATATCCCTACACCTATCCATTTATCCATTGTCAATTGTACCTTCCACAAAATTAGTATATAGATCATAAAAAAATAAAGTTATAGCCAAGGAAAAAAAAAGAAAAAAAGAAAAAACATAACTCCTTATTGCTATAAAACATAGCTCATATATATATAACCCTTCTCTAGTGAAACTTTATTGTTTTGTCTGTCAATGGCATCTTCATTTTGTTAAAATGAGGATGCCCTTAATAGAGAATATGTGTGTATGTATGTATATATATGAAAAACAAAGGATTTGATTCAAGAATTTCCAAGAGTGATATAAGCTAATAATCCCCTAAATCAAGTCTTGTGAACCCTAATCTTGTTGATCAAGATTAGTATCTAATAAAAACACAAGAAGCAATTATACAAAGAAGCAATGAAAAATCAATACTAACCAAGAGAAGCAATGAAAAATATCGATCTCATACAATATCTATCTCACACAGACCAAGTGCTTTGTGATAAGCTGATGGGTTCGTTATTGGAGCTCAACATTGAGTGTAAGTTATCCTCTATGACTGTTGACAATGCTGCTACTAATGATCGTATCATTGATTTTATGTTGTTGGTACTAGATAAAAATGATCTCATTTTGAGTGGACAAAAGTTTCATGTTCGTTGTTGTGCCCACATTCTAAATTTGATTGTAAAGGATGGTTTAAGTGTGATTGGTGATCTAATTGCAAACATTCATGAGAGTTTTATTTTTTGGTCAGGATCAACTAAAAGGAAATCGACATTTGATGAGAATGCACGTAAATTAGGCATTACTTCTGGTAGAAAACTAGTACAAGACTGTCCAACTACTTGCAATTCTACTTATCTCATGATATGCTATGCATTACATTATAAGAAATTTTTTTTTCGATTGAAGAATATTGATAGACAATATAAGTGTTTGCCTAGTGAGCATGATTGGCAATTGGCTAGTGCCTTAGAAAATGATTTGAAATGTTTTTATGATTGTACAATATTGTTTTCTGGTACTAGTTATCCAACATCTAATCTATTTATGCACCATGTGTGTGATATTAGATTGCGCCTGAATGAGTGGGTTTCAACTCCTAGTTATGATGAATTTAGAATCATGGCACAAAAAATGATTGAAAAGTTCGATAAGTATTGGCATGACATGAGTGGAATATTGTCTATTGCATGTATCTTTGATCCTAGGTTTAAAATTAGGTTGGTCGAATATTACTTTTCCATGATTTATGGGGATGATGCTACTTCTCGTGTTCAGATAGTGTATGGTGATTGTCAAAGTATAGTGAAAGAGTACAAAGCTAGATATGCATCAGCTGCTAGTTCTCCTAAATATAGCTCTAGTTCTTTAAGTACTTCTCATTCCATGCTGAGTTTGGGTTCCTATAAGAGTTCAACTGAATGGATATCGGGGTTTCCTAGTTTTGTTAATGTTGGTAATGAGGAAGTAAAGGATGAACTAGACATTATTTGGGTGAAAAGTTAGTACCATTTAATGTTGAGGAAGAATTTGATGTTTTAACTTGGTGGAAGGTGAATGGTGGTAACTATCCTATATTGTCTCAAATTGCAAGAGATATTTTGGCTATTCCAGTTACCATTGTTGCTTCTGAATCTACTTTCAGCACTGGTGGTCAATTTGTAAGCTCATATCGCAATAGACTTCATCCAAGCACATTGGAGGCTTTAATGTGTAGTCAAAGTTGGATACGTGCTCTTTGTGGAGGTATATGGTTTTCATTTTTATTTTTTATTTATTTAAATTAACTAATAATTAATTTGATTTTTATATTTATATTTTTTAAATAGTTGTGGTATCGACCTCTCCAGCATATGCCAAGATTCTTAATGAGCAGCTAGAGATTGAAATAGATGTAGAGGCTGTAGAGGTATATAATTTTAGTTTATATTATCTTGTCAGGTATTTATTAAGTTGAATTATTAAAACATGTTTTTATTTTTTTGTTTATGTTGTTATAGGTTTATGAAGAATCTTAGAATGTGCATCAATGGTGATGGCTACAAGTTTATGTTGAAGACTTAAAATTATTTTGTTTTGTCGTATAAAATTTAATCATTTGTAATTTTGTTGAAGGCTTAAAATTATTATGTTGTTATTTATGTGGAGGTTGTTAAAATTTGATCACTTGTAATTTTATTTCTAATATGGAATTTGATTACTTGTAATTTTATTTCTAAATATGGAGTTTGTTAGAATTATTATTATTTTTAAAAAAAGAAAACTAAAATATTTAGAAATTATTATTTAAAAAATGGGGATTGGGTCCTGTTTTAATCCCTGCTCAATTTGGGGATTTTCGGGGATATACCCAAACAATCCCCCATTACAATTTTTCGGGTATGGGGCGGGTTTGGGGGATAGCTTCTAAATCGGGTTTGGGTTCGGGGATCATGATCCCCACTCGAACCCGCCCCTTAACATCCCTATTTAGAATAACATTGCACTAACAAAAGATTGTTGTAGCAATTCCCATAATAACAATCCATGTGAAGACGATCATGAATACTTATCATTATATTACTTATTATGTACACTTGCACATTGACACCAATAGCATTAGATAACCTACAACAGCACCCAGTCTCAGAAGTCTGTTTGGCAGAGTAACAGCAGAGGTAACAAGGGTGTTCATGATACCGCCATCCAGAAGAACTTGCTTACTTGTCTACATTGTAGGAGGAGTCACCTTGTTGAATGTTATCGAAAAATTAAAGCTTGTTTTGCTTGTAGAGAAATTGGACCTGGGCTTATGGATTGCCCAAAGAGACGTAGTGGGACTGTAAATGCTAAGACTGACGAAGGACAGAGGAAGAAATCTAAAGTGCAACGACATGTCTTTGCATTGAATCAAAAAAATGTTGAGGTTGTCAGATATATTATCTTTTTTCTCTTTAAAAGCTAAAGTCCTTTTTTACCCTGGTGCTACGCATTCATTTATATCTTGTGTTTTCCCTCGCTATGTTGATGTGCCTACCAAGTCACTAGATCAAGTTGTACGATAGGGAATTTCTTGTGCATCTCCTAGCTTGGGAGATTTATGATTTTGATTTGATATTAAGGATTGATTAATTAGGGCCTTATCATGCTTTAGTCGACTGTTTTACTAAAAAGATTCTTTTTTGTTTAACTGTGGAGGAAGAATTTCATTTCCGTAGGATCAAATGAACTTTCATTTCTATGGTTAAGGCAGCGAAAATGTTAAAGAAAGGGTATGAAGGGCTTTTAGCTTATATAACTGCTAATCATTCTGATGAAATATTCCTTAAGGACATACCTATTGAAAGTGAATTTGTAACACCCCAAATCTAACATGTGCAAAGCACGTGACGAAGAAGGTTATTTACAAATCTAAATTCTAACACAAAAATTTCAAACTGAAATACTTCAAATTTTTAATCAACTAAACCACAAATCCATGTGTCTATGACTAAATAATCTTTCCCGAAAACATAAATATAACAAAAGTCTCAAAACTCCCAAATTTCAAGTTTATAAAATAAATTTAAAAGAAATACGAGTTTATTCCTTCTCTTATTCAACTAGTAAAAGGAAACAAATCTATAACTCCAATGATAAGCACACCTCCCAACAAGGTACTTAATCTGCAAAAAGTAATGACGAGGGGTGAGCCGTCAACTCGGTAACTAAAATCATTCCCAACACACTAGGTTTATCGATATAAAAAATATTGCAAGCCTTCTTTTCAGTAAAACATATATATAATTCATAAATTTCATTAAACTACATATCACGATAAGATGACATAAGTTGATAATAATCCAAAATATCAAAAGCATAGTTAATTATGAAAGCCAATCATATAACGCATATAAAGAAAACAAAATGCTAGCTCACATCACATAGCGTCACTTATTCTCCCGATGACTCGGCTAAAAACAAAATCAGAATATCATGTGCACATTCAAAACAGAAACCTAGTACTAGTCCATATATATATATATATATATATATGGTAGCAACTGTATCCTGAATTGGACTATTGAATTCATCACAGATGGGGGCTACATTTTCATTTGTTTGAATTGAATTTAGGATATCGAATTGTTGCTGTTTGGTGAGAAGATGATCCCACCAACCTTTAAGTGGACCAGTAAAACCAGCAATGAGAATTTCTACAATAACTTTGTCAGAAGTTCCCGACTGAGTTTTATATGCATTAGCTGCCATGGTCATCTGTTGCAATAATCCTAGAATGTTGTATTCTGACATACCATCAATGTTCCACTCATAGACAGAGGATGCATTAAATCGAGATTGGTTTAATGCGCTAGGTCTATTGTCTATAGCTAAGTCAGGTGGAGACTTGACAGTAGGTAGGGCTAATTCCCAATGAATTTTGTTGGCTTTAGAAACAGGTTCTTCATTAAAGGCTTCTATATCAGAAGAGGCTATAGACATCTTGTTCGCTTTTAAAGATATACTATCATAATTGATAGTATAGGGAGTAATGAGGTTGATAAAGGGGGTTTCTAAAATGACAGTATGATGAATGTCATTTGTAAGAATAAACTGCATTAAAGAAGATATTGTCCCCAGAAGATTTCATGAGAAAACAAAGGAAAGACTTTATGCCGCTAATAATTCAAAACTTAATGTCAAATCTAAAGTTGACGCCTCTATTCATAACAATGGTTTTGAATTTTGAACTTCTTTTATTCTTACAAATGACATACATCATACTGTCATTTTAGGAACCCCCTTTATCAACCTCATTACTCCCTATACTGTCAATTATGATAGTATATCTTTTAAAGCAAAAAACAGAAAACTTATTTTTTCCTTCATTGAAAAGCCTAAAAACAGAAATTTGAATATTGTTAAAGTTTGTTCTATTTACCATTGGATAACAATTGAAAGAGATGGGACCTTTATAGAGGCTTGATTCAATACTGCTAAGTAAAGAATCATCAAAAGAGATGAATCGACCATCTCTTAGGACGACCAAAATAGAGGTATTAAGACCTTCTTTGGTTAAGGGTATTATACCGACTTGTATTAAGCCAATGTGAACATAATTAAAGTTCTTTTCTTTTAATTTCTTTAAAGAGTGTTCTGAAAACAGGTGAATTGTTTCACATGGCTTTGAAAGGGTTATGTCGCATTCTTCAGTTTTTATGACATAATCATTTTTTAAAAAATCAAGCTTTTTTGTTTTGTAAATCATTTCTTTAGAAATCTTTGGAAGTTCCCAACAATCAATTGCTTTATCAAAATTTTCAATAACGAATTCTTCAGAATTTACAACATTTTTAGAATCACTAGTTCTTCCAGATGAAGAGCTAGAAAAGGACGATACTCTACAGAGTAGAGAATCCATGGGTAGGAACCTACAGGTATGGCTACAATCCAAGGTTAAGAATTGGTTTTATTGCCCTTCAACCAAATTGGGACTTACCACCAAATACTACCAAGGCACCAGAAGTAACACTCACCACACAAGTAAAATCTTACCTAAAATATATATATATATATATATATATATATATATATATATATATGTGTATGTATGTATGTATATGAATATGTATATATATAAATCATATAATACGATAAGAATTAGAATAATGATAGATAATGAGCCAAAACATTCAAATTCGTTTTTCATATATAATGACTTATACGTAGCACTTTGCACTGTATGTGGCACTTTACGATGCTTTGGACCTCAAGAGGTGGCCCCCAAATAGTCATAGATAATCTCAATTTTATATGTGATCAAAACATTTTTATCAGACTCATAAAAGATCATAACAATAAATTAGGCTTGCAAAACAAATTGCAGTAGGGTATTTTAGAGATAATTTCATAAAAGATAATCATTTAGCAAAATAAATTACTTATTTTAAGGCTTTTATAATATTATGTTAAAACCATAAAAAAATAACATAACTCATATTTGAAAACATTTACATAAACTAATTTCGTTATGAAAATCAATTAATTTTTTTAAGAAGTATAACAAACATTTGATACTTGTAATAGTATCAAAATAATCATACATATCCAGTATATTAGGAATGAAGTTACTTAACTCGATAAAAGAATTTGATCTAACACACCTCTAAGCCTCTAAGAGCCTCAAACACCTCAAACACCTTAAAAGAATATAAGATATAACTATCAAGACCTTATCCTAAGAACATGATTTTCTAATTCATAACCGTACAAGTTTGATTCTCATAATTTTAACTCTTAATCTAAAATTAAAATGACATAATATTCTACAGATCTATTCTGGACATCCATGGGTATCTCATGTAAAATTTTCAAGAAGATCTGATACCAAAAACATTTTTTAAACTATTTGTTTCTTAAAAAATTTGAAATTATTGCACAGTGCCTGAACTGAACAGCATGGGTTCCGAGATTTTTATAAAATCAAAAATTTATCACAAAATTATGAAATTAAAACCATAAATACTAGACTCATATACTAATCTTCATTTAAAATTTAAAAAATTTTCGAATTGGGTCCATAATCGGCTGGGATGAGGTTGGTGAGTGAAAACTTTTGGGTCTAAAATTGGTACAAATTACTATTGATAAAATCAAGTAGATTAGAGAACTCTTCAAATGGCTCAGAGTAGACAGGAGAGTTATGCAGACCATTTTAGACATGATTTAGAATTTGAAGAATGAGAAATTGTTTTTTAAAGGTATCACCATGGAAAGGTGTGTTTTGGTTTAGGAAGAAAAGAATGCTTAGCCCTAGTTCATTAAACCATTTGAGATTTTGGAGAGAATTGGTCATGTGGCCTATCATATAGCTTTACTACCTGGTCTATCTCAGTTTCACAATGTTTTCCACGCTTCAGTGTTTAACAAGTATGTAGCAGAACCTTCACATGTGCTAAACTATCAATCAATTCAGATATCAGAAGACTTATCATATGAGGAGTAACCTATTAAGATTGTTCATCGGAAAGAACAAGTTTTGAGAACTAGAGTTATCCTCTTAGTCAAGGTACATTGGATGAAACATTCTGTTGAGGAAGCTACATAGGAGCGAAAGGTATAAATGTTGGAGAGAAGTATCCTCAACTATATCCCATGCTAAGGTACCTTTCAATTTCGAGGACGAAATATTTTTTTAGAGGAGACAAATTATAATACAAAATTTTCATGATTTTAAATCATGGAAATTTTGTTTTAAATTATGTAACGCTAAATTTTCAGGATTGCCCTTAATAAGAATGATCATTGAATCCATAATTAGGATTAATAGGGTAATTTTAGAAAAGAATTACTCTTTCCAAAGTTAATAGGGTTTATTAAGATTCCCTATAAATTTATACTTTTCCCTCTCCCATAGCCTTAAACACAACGTTTTTTAACCTAGTCATTGCTCTTTTACTTATACCCTAGGATTCAAATTTTTGTTTAGAAGATAGAGTCTTAACGGTTGGTTAAGTTTTACTCTTTCTATGCTCTACTTGATTCCCTATTGTTGTGCTCTATTTAGGGTTTTATTGGTATGATTAGATTGTTATAGACTATTATGCATGATTTAGGATGTCTTTAAGTTGTGTTTAGTGCGCTAATTCATTGTTGAGTCATGTTAGTTAATTCCTGATGTAATAAACACACTGAACAATTGTAAATAACATGAATATCCCAAAATAAAACATATTTTTTATTAACGAGTTTTAAAAAGACATTAGCATTCTATAAACTAGATGTCAGGCCTTATTGAGTAAATTTTGTTTCGTAAAATTTGTCTTTGTTTTCAATTTTATATGGATCTGACACTGTTGCACTAGAAAATTGGGGTTTGAATAAAATAACCAAATTCACAAAATTGTTTTTCAGGCCAATGATCTCAAAAAGTTATGAAGTTTTAAATAGAGGTTAATATATGTGTCTAGTATTTCTAGATTTAATATCATAATCTTCTGACAAATGTATGATTTTGTAAAATTCTCGGAACCTATAATTGTTAGCCTATATGGCTATAAAAGTTGATTTTGATGATAACAAACCACATATTTTAGATAAACAAAGAATTACATATTATGCTTTTAAAACAAGAAAATAATTTTATGAAATTAGTTATTTTTTCAAGATGTGGACTAGACTGAAAAAGACTGATTTTATTAAATATTGTTTTGAATTCTGGATTTGGGCCTATTTGTAAATATTTATAACATTTTGGGCCATACTATAATTTCTATATATTTGGGTCATATAATAATTTCAAAAAGTTTTGAGAATAACAAGTATTATTTACAAATTCTGAAATTAGACCTATTTACAACTATTCATAACGTTTTGGGTCATAATGCAATTATAAAAAGTTTTAGGATAAAACTATAATTATAGAAAATAGTTCACTGTAGCTGGCACTATAGCAATGTGGCTAACCGGATGTTACAAAGCGGCAATCTGGTTATGGGCAAAAATTCTCTGAATGAAAGCGGCTAACCAGATTCACAAAAGCGGCAAGCCAGTTATCACTAGAAAGTCAATAACGGCTAGTTTTCTTCTTCAACTATAAATTGGCTCAAATCAAACTCATGAAAGTATATGCAACTATTGGTATCTTGAGTAATTCTCTGCAAATCTAAAAGTATAAACTTTGTATTCATTTCATTTTATTAAACTTTGTATTCATTTCATTTTATTCAATCATATTGAGCTTTCATTTGTATTCAAACACATTGTGTGAGAGAAATTTTTGTAATCCTTTTTGTAAAATCAAATTGAGAGATTGTAAGTGTTAGGATACACTTGGGTTAAGAGATTGGGAATAATCTCTTGTTGTAAAGGCTCATTGACACCTTGAAAGTCAATTGTAAGTGTTTGAAGCCTTGGGAGGCTTGAATAGTGAAATCCTCAAGTCCGGTGTGCTTGGAGGCGTGGACGTAGGCGGAGATTGCCGAACAACGTAAAATCCTTGTGTTTGTTTTCTCTTCCCTTGCTCTTTTATTTTTGTGATTTATTGAATTTATTGTTTTTTATTTCATTAAAGCATTAGATTGAATTATTGCGTGATTTGCTTAGCTTAAATTTTAAAAACCCAATTCACCCCTCTCTTAGGTTGTATAACTTGTAATTTAATATTGTTCAGTTAAGGCACTGTGAGACAGTTTTGAATTTATCAAGAAACATATAGTTTTGAAAATTATTTTGATATGGATCCTATTGAAAAACTTCATTGAGACGTTCGTAGATGCCTAGAATAGTTTTGTAAAATATTGTATCATTCTAATATTTAGATTAAGAGTTAAAATTCCATGAATCAGACTTGTGCGGGTATGAATTAGAGAATCAGGTTTTTAGAATAAGTCTTTAATAGTTATATCTTGTATTTATCTAAGGTGTTGGAGGTGCTTGAGCCTATTAGAGGCTTAGATATGTGTTTAGATCATCGTTTTTATCGAAGTAAGTAATTTTATTTCTAATGTACTGAATATCTATGATTATTTTGATACTATTATAAGTACATATGTTTATATAGTTCTTTAAAAAAATTATTTGATTTTCATAATAAAATTAGTTTATATAAATGTTTTCAAATCTAAAAATTATGCCTTTAAATATGTAATTTATTTTGTTATATGATTATCTTTTATGAATTTGTTCATAAATATTATAATGGAGTTTATTTTGCAAGCCTAAATCATTGTTGATTTTTGTGAATTCGACATAAATATTTGATCACATTTAGGGGCTACCACTCGAGAGCCAGAGTGTCGCAAAGTGCCACATATAGTACAAAATGCCACATGCAAGTCGTTGCATATGGAAAATGAATTTAAATATTTTTGCTCATCGTCCGCAGTTATTCTGATTTTGATTCTGATTGTATTATATGATATATATGTTTTGGACTAGTACTGGGTTTTCATTATGAGTGTGCACATTATATTTGTATTCTATTTTTGTTTTTAGCCACTAGGAGTATAGGTGACATTATATGACATGAACTAACCTCTTGTTTTTTCCATTTATACTATACGATTTGCTTCTATGATTGATTATGTTTTTGGATATTCTGAATTACTATGAATTTACGTAATCTTGTTATAATATGCCATTTTATGAGATATATGACTTGTAATATATGTTTTAATAAAACGAAAGCTTGCAATATCTTTGGCACCCGATAAAACTATGAAATACTAACTAGGCAACTAAAGAAGGGGGTGAATTGAG